>OZ014530.1:133925843-133930551 GCA_963966105.1 Volucella zonaria | reverse complement strand
CTCAAAGAACGCTCAATGTTTCGTCGCCGTTAGGTTGGTGGTGTAGGTACAGATGTTATATTCCTGTTTAGCACCGATCTGGCACTGAACACATGACCTCATAAGGGCTTGTGTCAACCCATGCATGGCCTCACTGCTTGCAAAGATAACCATGAAATCTTGTGGTGACTACACATCCGAGCATTGATAACGGCTTTGGGAACAAAACACAGACACAAACCAGGAGAGAAAACGAGGAGAACTACTCCCAAAGTAGTAAACCTAATTTACCCGAAGGACATCAGCAGTCACAATCGATGCACACACCTGAGGGCGAAGGCGCAGAAGTCTTCAGGAGAAAAAGCAAAATCTTGTCATTATTATTATTATTATTATTATTATTATTATTATTATTATTATTATTATTATTATTATTATTATTATTATTATTATTATTATTATTATTATTATTATTATTATTATTATTATTATTATTATTATTATTATTATTATTATTATTATTATTATTATTATTATTATTATTATTATTATTATTATTATTATTATTATTATTATTATTATTATTATTATTATTATTATTATTATTATTATTATTATTATTATTATTATTATTATTATTATTATTATCCCGTGTGGGGTTTGCTAGATCCTCCATCGGGACCCTCCCATTTGGCGAATTGGGGACGCTCACCATGCCTACTAGGCGTGGGGGGTACCAGGGAAATAAAATACCTGGGGGTGATCAAAATCTAGCACGATGATGGACCGGCAATGATACGGAGTAGCGAATTTTAAAACCTCAGCACTGTGTCAGAACGAGTAGAAACCGCTATAAGTGACCACCCCGATGACGACCCCGGCATTAAATGGACTACGATTTGACAACATGATATTGATCAGTTTGCCTCGAGCTGACGGCTGCAGTATTCTGGCATCTTAGTAAGAGGGGTGAAACCTATCTGAAACGGCTGCCAGGCTAATGCTGTAGCCGCCTCCGTCCCGTTAAAACTGTGGCGAGGCTCCGAGTACGTTCCGACCACGTCGCCACTGAGCTGGTAGTACAGGCGCAGTTGAGATGACTCCTGCCTAGCGCCGAGATCCTGGCTCTGAACATAGGCTCCCATAAGGACCTATGTCAACCCTCGCGTGGACCTCACTGCTTGCAAAGGGACCCACGGGGATCGCTGGAGGCGACTGTACAACCGTGGAAGGATAGCGGCTCGTAGCGGGGACCCAATTGCAAATGAACAGAACACCCCCAAAAACAAAAACAAACAAAATAATTGAAAGAAGAGAGAAAGCAGAGGATCAGCCCGTTAGTTTGGGCTTTCAAAAAAGCCGTAAGATTCTCCGTTCGCCCCCACTCCCGAGAGGAGTAAATGCTTTAGCGACTACCGGGACGACTGGAGATACCGTCCAATCGGGCGAAGACTCTTCCAACTTAACTGAAGGAGCAAAAACGACGATGCAGATACAGCAGCAGACTGTCGCCTCGCCTGCTACAAGCGTACAGGATGAACCGCAAACGGCTGTGAGAACAAATTCTTCTCCCCGCTTAGAGTCAATATATAAGCTGAGACAGCTGGAAGAAAATACACTTGAAAGCTGTAGACATGCCCTAACAAAGATGAAGCAAGCCATAAGGAAGCAAAGAAACATCAGCAAGGAAGTTCAGGACGGCGTTGTTGAACTAAGCGAGGCTTTCGACGTGTTAAAGCACTACAGGCAGATGTGGAAGTCGACAGAAATGCAGAGGTTCGAAGAAGAGCAGGCAGGAAATAAACCGGGAACGGCTGACAGTCAACCACGATCAGGTAACACACCTCTGACAGTCCGCGGTAAAAGGATAGCCACAAGCCCAGCTGTGTCCAATGTGTCCAAAAAGACAAGAGAAAAGGAGCCTGACGCTTGGACAACTGTAATTCGCCGGAAGCAAAAGCCAAATTCAGATAAGGAGCTCAATGGCAATAACGCGGCGATTCAGGATAAAACTGAACATAAGAAGACAAGGACGAGAAAAAGAAGCAAGAGAAAGCCAGAGCCTAAAAAGCGTTTAGAGGCCGTGCTCGTCAAACCTGCAGAAGGTAATAGTTACGCCGATGTTCTCCGCGAACTTAAAAGATCTGTCAAACCAGAAGAAGCTGAAGTAACCGTAAGATCCGTTAGGAAGACTAAGGACGGCTCGCTTCTGCTGGAACTACTAGATGGAGGAAAGAAGAAACAATTCTGCGAAGCAATTAAAAAATCCCTAAAACAATCTGCGAGAGTGACGGAGCTAAAACCAAAGACTACCATCGAAATTAGGGATATGGACTCCCTTGTAGAACCAGAAGAGATAGCCTTGGCGATTAGAGAAGCGATTCAAAAAGACGATCCAGATATCACGGTGAGAGTCTCAAATAAGAATAGCAGAGAACAGTGCCGAGCATTTGTGACAATGGCAGATGACATAGCAAATGTCATACTCCGATCTCAGCACATAAAAATTGGCTGGACACGATGCAGAGTCAGACAAGCAAATGACATTAAACGCTGCTTCAGATGCTTTGGTGTGGGACATACACAAACGCTATGTAAAGGCCCCGACAGAAGCGGACAGGGTTTATGTATACGATGTGGAACCGCTGGCCACAAGATGAAAGAATGCAACAACACCCCGAAGTGTTGCATCTGCGTTGAAGAGCACTGCGACTCAACCGACCATGTACCTGGCTCGAACCGTTGCACTGCCTACAAAAGACTCAGCGGGAAACAATGATAAAGCTACTCCAAGCAAACCTGCATAGAAGTATAACCGCCAGTGCACTGCTACCGCAGATTATGCTTGAGCATAACACCGAGTGTGCAATCATCAGCGAACAACACAGCAAGTTAGCAAATGACCTTTGGTTCGAAGATACAACAAAAACAGCGGCGATATGGCTAACAAACAGCGAAAAATTTCATACGATAAGGCACGGCTCAGGCGACGGCTTTGTATGGGCAACTAGCAGGAACTACACTATAATCAGCTGTTACCTAACTCCAAGCGACCCCATAGATACTTTCCAAGCCAAACTAGACTGTATCGAGGACGCTGCCAGAGCGATAGGAGGAAAACTTATTATTGCAGGTGATTTTAACGCAAAAGCATCAGAGTGGGGTATGGGCACTACAAATTCGAGAGGTAGAAGAATTCTAGATATGGCTGCAAGGCTGGGTTTGGTGATCGCAAACCAAGGTACATCGGCTACCTATAGAAGAGCGGGATGCGAAGGCACAATCCCAGACATTACGCTCACATCAGAGTCTTTGATTAATAGCCTAAAAGAATGGAAGGTGCTGGAGGATTACACGGGGAGTGACCACCAATACCTCACATATCGCATCGCAGCTGATACATCTACCAATAGTTCTCACATCAGAAAGGGAACGCGAAAGTGGAATGTCTCGAAGCTTAAAACACCCGAGTTGTTAGCGGAGCTAGATTATGCATTCCCACTCCAACAACAAACAGCTGACGCTCGAAGTAAAGTAGACCGCACGATGGCGAGCATTACACGAGCCTGCGAAGCATCGATGCCAAGAATCGGAGGCAGATCTCGGAAAAAGGAGGCTTACTGGTGGTCTGAAGAAATAGGGGAACTCCGACGACTTTGTCTCTACCAGCGGAGATTGTATACTAGAGCAAGGCGAATCGGCCCAGCCATTGAACTCGCACAAGGATATAGAACTTCTAGGAAAAATCTTAAAATGGCCATTGCAACAAGCAAAAAACAGAAATGGGAAGAGCTCCGTACTGACATCAATCGCGATCCATGGGGCCTAGGCTACAAGCTCGTCATGAAAAAGCTTGGCGGGGTATCACCATCAGTGGACCTCCCAGCTCAAAGTTTGGAAAACGTGGTAAACACACTCTTCCCAACCCATGAACTGAGAACGGAAATCGTAACGACAACGCAGAGAAATGAACTGATGACACTGTTCACGGAAAGTGAATTAAAAGCCGCGGCAAAAACTCTAAGAAATCAAAAGGCTCCTGGCCCAGATGGAATCCCAGCGGAGGTGCTTAAAATAATTGCAATTGAACGACCACAAATGATACTCGAAATGTATAACGAGTGTCTAAGGGAAGGCATTTTCCCAGAAGTTTGGAAAATACAGCACTTGGTATTAATTGGAAAGGGCAAAGGCGATCCCGAGTCGGCATCCTCGTACCGTCCACTCTGCATGTTAGACACAGCAGGTAAACTCCTCGAAAAGCTCATTAAGCCGCGCTTATTACAAGCAGTAACTGAATCTGGCGGACTTTCAGATAAGCAACATGGCTTTCGACAAGGCAGGTCTACAGTAGATGCTATTGCGGATGTGCTCAAAAGTGTAGAGATAGCGCAGAGTGGAAACCATTACTCCAGACGCATCGTCCTTTTGGCAACCCTAGATGTAAAAAATGCTTTCAATAGTGCGAGATGGACCGATATAATTAACGCATTGGAAGGTCGTTTCCAGGTCCCACAATACTTAATGAAAATGATCCGCAGCTATCTCGAAAATCGAATTCTAGTTTACGAGACAGAAAACGGGAAAGTACGAAAGCAGATCACAGCGGGGGCAGCGCAGGGCTCTATACTTGGACCGGACCTATGGAATGTCATGTACGATGAAATACTCTGCATTGACATGCCAGATGACTCGTACCTTGTTGGATACGCAGATGACATCGCCGCAG
>OZ014530.1:133903343-133920843 GCA_963966105.1 Volucella zonaria | reverse complement strand
CCTCCGTCCTGTTAAAACCTTGGCAGGCCTCAAAGAACGCTCAATGTTTCGTCGCCGTTAGGTTGGTGGTGTAGGTACAGATGTTATATTCCTGTTTAGCACCGATCTGGCACTGAACACATGACCTCATAAGGGCTTGTGTCAACCCATGCATGGCCTCACTGCTTGCAAAGATAACCATGAAATCTTGTGGTGACTACACATCCGAGCATTGATAACGGCTTTGGGAACAAACACAGACACAAACCAGGAGAGAAAACGAGGAGAACTACTCCCAAAGTAGTAAACCTAATTTACCCGAAGGACATCAGCAGTCACAATCGATGCACACACCTGAGGGCGAAGGCGCAGAAGTCTTCAGGAGAAAAAGCAAAATCTTGCGCTCATTATTATTATTATTATTATTATTATTATTATTATTATTATTATTATTATTATTATTATTATTATTATTATTATTATTATTATTATTATTATTATTATTATTATTATTATTATTATTATTATTATTATTATTATTATTATTATTATTATTATTATTATTATTATTATTATTATTATTATTATTATTATTATTATTATTATTATTATTATTATTATTATTATTATTATTATTATTATTATTATTATTATTATTATTATTATTATTATTATTATTATTATTATTATTATTATTATTATTATTATTATTATTATTATTATTATTATTATTATTATTATTATTATTATTATTATTATTATTATTATTATTATTATTATTATTATTATTATTATTATTATTATTATTATTATTATTATTATTATTATTATTATTATTATTATTATTATTATTATTATTATTATTATTATTATTATTATTATTATTATTATTATTATTATTATTATTATTATTATTATTATTATTATTATTATTATTATTATTATTATTATTATTATTATTATTATTATTATTATTATTATTATTATTATTATTATTATTATTATTATTATTATTATTATTATTATTATTATTATTATTATTATTATTATTATTATTATTATTATTATTATTATTATTATTATTATTATTATTATTATTATTATTATTATTATTATTATTATTATTATTATTATTATTATTATTATTATTATTATTATTATTATTATTATTATTATTATTATTATTATTATTATTATTATTATTATTATTATTATTATTATTATTATTATTATTATTATTATTATTATTATTATTATTATTATTATTATTATTATTATTATTATTATTATTATTATTATTATTATTATTATTATTATTATTATTATTATTATTATTATTATTATTATTATTATTATTATTATTATTATTATTATTATTATTATTATTATTATTATTATTATTATTATTATTATTATTATTATTATTATTATTATTATTATTATTATTATTATTATTACGGGGCTGAGCTCAGGCGTAGGGGTCGCAAGTGGCGGATGGCGAAGGCCTTCCGTCAGGAAGGTTGCTGTGAATACCCAATAAACAGCCCCCGACCAAGAGCGGCAGAGGAGGAGGGCTTGGCTTCAAAGGAACCCCTAAGAACTTTCGGTGACAAGACGAGTAAGCACCGTCTTTTGTATAAGTGCTCACCACCCACCCACCCTCCATGGTGGCATCGGGGGATACAGTATGAATAAAATGGCGAGATCCTGATCATGATGACCCGCCACAATGTGGGAGCAAAAAAATGTCAAAGTTAGTACGAACAGTAAGGTCTTAACCAAGATATACCGGAAACACGTAATTAAATTTTTAATTAAATGGCTATGGGCTGACGTCTTCAGTATTCTATAATCTTAATAAAGCAGAGTGAAATCTGTCTGAAACGGCTTACAGGCTAATGCTGCAGACGCCTCCGTCCTGTTAAAACCTTGGCAGGCCTCAAAGAACGCTCAATGTTTCGTCGCCGTTAGGTTGGTGGTGTAGGTACAGATGTTATATTCCTGTTTAGCACCGATCTGGCACTGAACACATGACCTCATAAGGGCTTGTGTCAACCCATGCATGGCCTCACTGCTTGCAAAGATAACCATGAAATCTTGTGGTGACTACACATCCGAGCATTGATAACGGCTTTGGGAACAAACACAGACACAAACCAGGAGAGAAAACGAGGAGAACTACTCCCAAAGTAGTAAACCTAATTTACCCGAAGGACATCAGCAGTCACAATCGATGCACACACCTGAGGGCGAAGGCGCAGAAGTCTTCAGGAGAAAAAGCAAAATCTTGCGCTCATTATTATTATTATTATTATTATTATTATTATTATTATTATTATTATTATTATTATTATTATTATTATTATTATTATTATTATTATTATTATTATTATTATTATTATTATTATTATTATTATTATTATTATTATTATTATTATTATTATTATTATTATTATTATTATTATTATTATTATTATTATTATTATTATTATTATTATTATTATTATTATTATTATTATTATTATTATTATTATTATTATTATTATTATTATTATTATTATTATTATTATTATTATTATTATTATTATTATTATTATTATTATTATTATTATTATTATTATTATTATTATTATTATTATTATTATTATTATTATTATTATTATTATTATTATTATTATTATTATTATTATTATTATTATTATTATTATTATTATTATTATTATTATTATTATTATTATTATTATTATTATTATTATTATTATTATTATTATTATTATTATTATTATTATTATTATTATTATTATTATTATTATTATTATTATTATTATTATTATTATTATTATTATTATTATTATTATTATTATTATTATTATTATTATTATTATTATTATTATTATTATTATTATTATTATTATTATTATTATTATTATTATTATTATTATTATTATTATTATTATTATTATTATTATTATTATTATTATTATTATTATTATTATTATTATTATTATTATTATTATTATTATTATTATTATTATTATTATTATTATTATTATTATTATTATTATTATTATTATTATTATTATTATTATTATTATTATTATTATTATTATTATTATTATTATTATTATTATTATTATTATTATTATTATTATTATTATTATTATTATTATTATTATTATTATTATTATTATTATTATTATTATTATTATTATTATTATTATTATTATTATTATTATTATTATTATTATTATTATTATTATTATTATTATTATTATTATTATTATTATTATTATTATTATTATTATTATTATTATTATTATTATTATTATTATTATTATTATTATTATTATTATTATTATTATTATTATTATTATTATTATTATTATTATTATTATTATTATTATTATTATTATTATTATTATTATTATTATTATTATTATTATTATTATTATTATTATTATTATTATTATTATTATTATTATTATTATTATTATTATTATTATTATTATTATTATTATTATTATTATTATTATTATTACGGGGCTGAGCTCAGGCGTAGGGGTCGCAAGTGGCGGATGGCGAAGGCCTTCCGTTAGGAAGGTTGCTGTGAATACCCAATAAACAGCCCCCGACCAAGAGCGGCAGAGGAGGAGGGCTTGGCTTAAAAGGAACCCCTAAGAACTTTCGGTGACAAGACGAGTAAGCACCGTCTTTTGTATAAGTGCTCACCACCCACCCACCCTCCATGGTGGCATCGGGGGATACAGTATGAATAAAATGGCGAGATCCTGATCATGATGACCCGCCACAATGTGGGAGCAAAAAAATGTCAAAGTTAGTACGAACAGTAAGGTCTTAACCAAGATATACCGGAAACACGTAATTAAATTTTTAATTAAATGGCTATGGGCTGACGTCTTCAGTATTCTGTAATCTTAATAAAGCAGAGTGAAATCTGTCTGAAACGGCTTACAGGCTAATGCTGCAGACGCCTCCGTCCTGTTAAAACCTTGGCAGGCCTCAAAGAACGCTCAATGTTTCGTCGCCGTTAGGTTGGTGGTGTAGGTACAGATGTTATATTCCTGTTTAGCACCGATCTGGCACTGAACACATGACCTCATAAGGGCTTGTGTCAACCCATGCATGGCCTCACTGCTTGCAAAGATAACCATGAAATCTTGTGGTGACTACACATCCGAGCATTGATAACGGCTTTGGGAACAAACACAGACACAAACCAGGAGAGAAAACGAGGAGAACTACTCCCAAAGTAGTAAACCTAATTTACCCGAAGGACATCAGCAGTCACAATCGATGCACACACCTGAGGGCGAAGGCGCAGAAGTCTTCAGGAGAAAAAGCAAAATCTTGCGCTCATTATTATTATTATTATTATTATTATTATTATTATTATTATTATTACTATTATTCTTATTATTATTATTATTATTATTATTATTATTATTATTATTATTATTATTATTATTATTATTATTATTATTATTATTATTATTATTATTATTATTATTATTATTATTATTATTATTATTATTATTATTATTATTATTATTATTATTATTATTATTATTATTATTATTATTATTATTATTATTATTATTATTATTATTATTATTATTATTATTATTATTATTATTATTATTATTATTATTATTATTATTATTATTATTATTATTATTATTATTATTATTATTATTATTATTATTATTATTATTATTATTATTATTATTATTATTATTATTATTATTATTATTATTATTATTATTATTATTATTATTATTATTATTATTATTATTATTATTATTATTATTATTATTATTATTATTATTATTATTATTATTATTATTATTATTATTATTATTATTATTATTATTATTATTATTATTATTATTATTATTATTATTATTATTATTATTATTATTATTATTATTATTATTATTATTATTATTATTATTATTATTATTATTATTATTATTATTATTATTATTATTATTATTATTATTATTATTATTATTATTATTATTATTATTATTATTATTATTATTATTATTATTATTATTATTATTATTATTATTATTATTATTATTATTATTATTATTATTATTATTATTATTATTATTATTATTATTATTATTATTATTATTATTATTATTATTACGGGGCTGAGCTCAGGCGTAGGGGTCGCAAGTGGCGGATGGCGAAGGCCTTCCGTCAGGAAGGTTGCTGTGAATACCCAATAAACAGCCCCCGACCAAGAGCGGCAGAGGAGGAGGGCTTGGCTTCAAAGGAACCCCTAAGAACTTTCGGTGACAAGACGAGTAAGCACCGTCTTTTGTATAAGTGCTCACCACCCACCCACCCTCCATGGTGGCATCGGGGGATACAGTATGAATAAAATGGCGAGATCCTGATCATGATGACCCGCCACAATGTGGGAGCAAAAAAATGTCAAAGTTAGTACGAACAGTAAGGTCTTAACCAAGATATACCGGAAACACGTAATTAAATTTTTAATTAAATGGCTATGGGCTGACGTCTTCAGTATTCTATAATCTTAATAAAGCAGAGTGAAATCTGTCTGAAACGGCTTACAGGCTAATGCTGCAGACGCCTCCGTCCTGTTAAAACCTTGGCAGGCCTCAAAGAACGCTCAATGTTTCGTCGCCGTTAGGTTGGTGGTGTAGGTACAGATGTTATATTCCTGTTTAGCACCGATCTGGCACTGAACACATGACCTCATAAGGGCTTGTGTCAACCCATGCATGGCCTCACTGCTTGCAAAGATAACCATGAAATCTTGTGGTGACTACACATCCGAGCATTGATAACGGCTTTGGGAACAAACACAGACACAAACCAGGAGAGAAAACGAGGAGAACTACTCCCAAAGTAGTAAACCTAATTTACCCGAAGGACATCAGCAGTCACAATCGATGCACACACCTGAGGGCGAAGGCGCAGAAGTCTTCAGGAGAAAAAGCAAAATCTTGCGCTCATTATTATTATTATTATTATTATTATTATTATTATTATTATTATTATTATTATTATTATTATTATTATTATTATTATTATTATTATTATTATTATTATTATTATTATTATTATTATTATTATTATTATTATTATTATTATTATTATTATTATTATTATTATTATTATTATTATTATTATTATTATTATTATTATTATTATTATTATTATTATTATTATTATTATTATTATTATTATTATTATTATTATTATTATTATTATTATTATTATTATTATTATTATTATTATTATTATTATTATTATTATTATTATTATTATTATTATTATTATTATTATTATTATTATTATTATTATTATTATTATTATTATTATTATTATTATTATTATTATTATTATTATTATTATTATTATTATTATTATTATTATTATTATTATTATTATTATTATTATTATTATTATTATTATTATTATTATTATTATTATTATTATTATTATTATTATTATTATTATTATTATTATTATTATTATTATTATTATTATTATTATTATTATTATTATTATTATTATTATTATTATTATTATTATTATTATTATTATTATTATTATTATTATTATTATTATTATTATTATTATTATTATTATTATTATTATTATTATTATTATTATTATTATTATTATTATTATTATTATTATTATTATTATTATTATTATTATTATTATTATTATTATTATTATTATTATTATTATTATTATTATTATTATTATTATTATTATTATTATTATTATTATTATTATTATTATTATTATTATTATTATTATTATTATTATTATTATTATTATTATTATTATTATTATTATTATTATTATTATTATTATTATTATTATTATTATTATTATTATTATTATTATTATTATTATTATTATTATTATTATTATTATTATTATTATTATTATTATTATTATTATTATTATTATTATTATTATTATTATTATTATTATTATTATTATTATTATTATTATTATTATTATTATTATTATTATTATTATTATTATTATTATTATTATTATTATTATTATTATTATTATTATTATTATTATTATTATTATTATTATTATTATTATTATTATTATTATTATTATTATTATTATTATTATTATTATTATTATTATTATTATTATTATTATTATTATTATTATTATTATTATTATTATTACGGGGCTGAGCTCAGGCGTAGGGGTCGCAAGTGGCGGATGGCGAAGGCCTTCCGTTAGGAAGGTTGCTGTGAATACCCAATAAACAGCCCCCGACCAAGAGCGGCAGAGGAGGAGGGCTTGGCTTAAAAGGAACCCCTAAGAACTTTCGGTGACAAGACGAGTAAGCACCGTCTTTTGTATAAGTGCTCACCACCCACCCACCCTCCATGGTGGCATCGGGGGATACAGTATGAATAAAATGGCGAGATCCAGATCCTGATCATGATGACCCGCCACAATGTGGGAGCAAAAAAATGTCAAAGTTAGTACGAACAGTAAGGTCTTAACCAAGATATACCGGAAACACGTAATTAAATTTTTAATTAAATGGCTATGGGCTGACGTCTTCAGTATTCTGTAATCTTAATAAAGCAGAGTGAAATCTGTCTGAAACGGCTTACAGGCTAATGCTGCAGACGCCTCCGTCCTGTTAAAACCTTGGCAGGCCTCAAAGAACGCTCAATGTTTCGTCGCCGTTAGGTTGGTGGTGTAGGTACAGATGTTATATTCCTGTTTAGCACCGATCTGGCACTGAACACATGACCTCATAAGGGCTTGTGTCAACCCATGCATGGCCTCACTGCTTGCAAAGATAACCATGAAATCTTGTGGTGACTACACATCCGAGCATTGATAACGGCTTTGGGAACAAACACAGACACAAACCAGGAGAGAAAACGAGGAGAACTACTCCCAAAGTAGTAAACCTAATTTACCCGAAGGACATCAGCAGTCACAATCGATGCACACACCTGAGGGCGAAGGCGCAGAAGTCTTCAGGAGAAAAAGCAAAATCTTGCGCTCATTATTATTATTATTATTATTATTATTATTATTATTATTATTATTACTATTATTCTTATTATTATTATTATTATTATTATTATTATTATTATTATTATTATTATTATTATTATTATTATTATTATTATTATTATTATTATTATTATTATTATTATTATTATTATTATTATTATTATTATTATTATTATTATTATTATTATTATTATTATTATTATTATTATTATTATTATTATTATTATTATTATTATTATTATTATTATTATTATTATTATTATTATTATTATTATTATTATTATTATTATTATTATTATTATTATTATTATTATTATTATTATTATTATTATTATTATTATTATTATTATTATTATTATTATTATTATTATTATTATTATTATTATTATTATTATTATTATTATTATTATTATTATTATTATTATTATTATTATTATTATTATTATTATTATTATTATTATTATTATTATTATTATTATTATTATTATTATTATTATTATTATTATTATTATTATTATTATTATTATTATTATTATTATTATTATTATTATTATTATTATTATTATTATTATTATTATTATTATTATTATTATTATTATTATTATTATTATTATTATTATTATTATTATTATTATTATTATTATTATTATTATTATTATTATTATTATTATTATTATTATTATTATTATTATTATTATTATTATTATTATTATTATTATTATTATTATTATTATTATTATTATTATTATTATTATTATTATTATTATTATTATTATTATTATTATTATTATTATTATTATTATTATTATTATTATTATTATTATTATTATTATTATTATTATTATTATTATTATTATTATTATTATTATTATTATTATTATTATTATTATTATTATTATTATTATTATTATTATTATTATTATTATTATTATTATTATTATTATTATTATTATTATTATTATTATTATTATTATTATTATTATTATTATTATTATTATTATTATTATTATTATTATTATTATTATTATTATTATTATTACGGGGCTGAGCTCAGGCGTAGGGGTCGCAAGTGGCGGATGGCGAAGGCCTTCCGTCAGGAAGGTTGCTGTGAATACCCAATAAACAGCCCCCGACCAAGAGCGGCAGAGGAGGAGGGCTTGGCTTCAAAGGAACCCCTAAGAACTTTCGGTGACAAGACGAGTAAGCACCGTCTTTTGTATAAGTGCTCACCACCCACCCACCCTCCATGGTGGCATCGGGGGATACAGTATGAATAAAATGGCGAGATCCTGATCATGATGACCCGCCACAATGTGGGAGCAAAAAAATGTCAAAGTTAGTACGAACAGTAAGGTCTTAACCAAGATATACCGGAAACACGTAATTAAATTTTTAATTAAATGGCTATGGGCTGACGTCTTCAGTATTCTATAATCTTAATAAAGCAGAGTGAAATCTGTCTGAAACGGCTTACAGGCTAATGCTGCAGACGCCTCCGTCCTGTTAAAACCTTGGCAGGCCTCAAAGAACGCTCAATGTTTCGTCGCCGTTAGGTTGGTGGTGTAGGTACAGATGTTATATTCCTGTTTAGCACCGATCTGGCACTGAACACATGACCTCATAAGGGCTTGTGTCAACCCATGCATGGCCTCACTGCTTGCAAAGATAACCATGAAATCTTGTGGTGACTACACATCCGAGCATTGATAACGGCTTTGGGAACAAACACAGACACAAACCAGGAGAGAAAACGAGGAGAACTACTCCCAAAGTAGTAAACCTAATTTACCCGAAGGACATCAGCAGTCACAATCGATGCACACACCTGAGGGCGAAGGCGCAGAAGTCTTCAGGAGAAAAAGCAAAATCTTGCGCTCATTATTATTATTATTATTATTATTATTATTATTATTATTATTATTATTATTATTATTATTATTATTATTATTATTATTATTATTATTATTATTATTATTATTATTATTATTATTATTATTATTATTATTATTATTATTATTATTATTATTATTATTATTATTATTATTATTATTATTATTATTATTATTATTATTATTATTATTATTATTATTATTATTATTATTATTATTATTATTATTATTATTATTATTATTATTATTATTATTATTATTATTATTATTATTATTATTATTATTATTATTATTATTATTATTATTATTATTATTATTATTATTATTATTATTATTATTATTATTATTATTATTATTATTATTATTATTATTATTATTATTATTATTATTATTATTATTATTATTATTATTATTATTATTATTATTATTATTATTATTATTATTATTATTATTATTATTATTATTATTATTATTATTATTATTATTATTATTATTATTATTATTATTATTATTATTATTATTATTATTATTATTATTATTATTATTATTATTATTATTATTATTATTATTATTATTATTATTATTATTATTATTATTATTATTATTATTATTATTATTATTATTATTATTATTATTATTATTATTATTATTATTATTATTATTATTATTATTATTATTATTATTATTATTATTATTATTATTATTATTATTATTATTATTATTATTATTATTATTATTATTATTATTATTATTATTATTATTATTATTATTATTATTATTATTATTATTATTATTATTATTATTATTATTATTATTATTATTATTATTATTATTATTATTATTATTATTATTATTATTATTATTATTATTATTATTATTATTATTATTATTATTATTATTATTATTATTATTATTATTATTATTATTATTATTATTATTATTATTATTATTATTATTATTATTATTATTATTATTATTATTATTATTATTATTATTATTATTATTATTATTATTATTATTATTATTATTATTATTATTATTATTATTATTATTATTATTATTATTATTATTATTACGGGGCTGAGCTCAGGCGTAGGGGTCGCAAGTGGCGGATGGCGAAGGCCTTCCGTTAGGAAGGTTGCTGTGAATACCCAATAAACAGCCCCCGACCAAGAGCGGCAGAGGAGGAGGGCTTGGCTTAAAAGGAACCCCTAAGAACTTTCGGTGACAAGACGAGTAAGCACCGTCTTTTGTATAAGTGCTCACCACCCACCCACCCTCCATGGTGGCATCGGGGGATACAGTATGAATAAAATGGCGAGATCCTGATCATGATGACCCGCCACAATGTGGGAGCAAAAAAATGTCAAAGTTAGTACGAACAGTAAGGTCTTAACCAAGATATACCGGAAACACGTAATTAAATTTTTAATTAAATGGCTATGGGCTGACGTCTTCAGTATTCTGTAATCTTAATAAAGCAGAGTGAAATCTGTCTGAAACGGCTTACAGGCTAATGCTGCAGACGCCTCCGTCCTGTTAAAACCTTGGCAGGCCTCAAAGAACGCTCAATGTTTCGTCGCCGTTAGGTTGGTGGTGTAGGTACAGATGTTATATTCCTGTTTAGCACCGATCTGGCACTGAACACATGACCTCATAAGGGCTTGTGTCAACCCATGCATGGCCTCACTGCTTGCAAAGATAACCATGAAATCTTGTGGTGACTACACATCCGAGCATTGATAACGGCTTTGGGAACAAACACAGACACAAACCAGGAGAGAAAACGAGGAGAACTACTCCCAAAGTAGTAAACCTAATTTACCCGAAGGACATCAGCAGTCACAATCGATGCACACACCTGAGGGCGAAGGCGCAGAAGTCTTCAGGAGAAAAAGCAAAATCTTGCGCTCATTATTATTATTATTATTATTATTATTATTATTATTATTATTATTACTATTATTCTTATTATTATTATTATTATTATTATTATTATTATTATTATTATTATTATTATTATTATTATTATTATTATTATTATTATTATTATTATTATTATTATTATTATTATTATTATTATTATTATTATTATTATTATTATTATTATTATTATTATTATTATTATTATTATTATTATTATTATTATTATTATTATTATTATTATTATTATTATTATTATTATTATTATTATTATTATTATTATTATTATTATTATTATTATTATTATTATTATTATTATTATTATTATTATTATTATTATTATTATTATTATTATTATTATTATTATTATTATTATTATTATTATTATTATTATTATTATTATTATTATTATTATTATTATTATTATTATTATTATTATTATTATTATTATTATTATTATTATTATTATTATTATTATTATTATTATTATTATTATTATTATTATTATTATTATTATTATTATTATTATTATTATTATTATTATTATTATTATTATTATTATTATTATTATTATTATTATTATTATTATTATTATTATTATTATTATTATTATTATTATTATTATTATTATTATTATTATTATTATTATTATTATTATAAAAAATCCCTAAAACAATCTGCGAGAGTGACGGAGCTAAAACCAAAGACTACCATCGAAATTAGGGATATGGACTCCCTTGTAGAACCAGAAGAGATAGCCTTGGCGATTAGAGAAGCGATTCAAAAAGACGATCCAGATATCACGGTGAGAGTCTCAAATAAGAATAGCAGAGAACAGTGCCGAGCATTTGTGACAATGGCAGATGACATAGCAAATGTCATACTCCGATCTCAGCACATAAAAATTGGCTGGACACGATGCAGAGTCAGACAAGCAAATGACATTAAACGCTGCTTCAGATGCTTTGGTGTGGGACATACACAAACGCTATGTAAAGGCCCCGACAGAAGCGCTGGCCACAAGATGAAAGAATGCAACAACACCCCGAAGTGTTGCATCTGCGTTGAAGAGCACTGCGACTCAACCGACCATGTACCTGGCTCGAACCGTTGCACTGCCTACAAAAGACTCAGCGGGAAACAATGATAAAGCTACTCCAAGCAAACCTGCATAGAAGTATAACCGCCAGTGCACTGCTACCGCAGATTATGCTTGAGCATAACACCGAGTGTGCAATCATCAGCGAACAACACAGCAAGTTAGCAAATGACCTTTGGTTCGAAGATACAACAAAAACAGCGGCGATATGGCTAACAAACAGCGAAAAATTTCATACGATAAGGCACGGCTCAGGCGACGGCTTTGTATGGGCAACTAGCAGGAACTACACTATAATCAGCTGTTACCTAACTCCAAGCGACCCCATAGATACTTTCCAAGCCAAACTAGACTGTATCGAGGACGCTGCCAGAGCGATAGGAGGAAAACTTATTATTGCAGGTGATTTTAACGCAAAAGCATCAGAGTGGGGTATGGGCACTACAAATTCGAGAGGTAGAAGAATTCTAGATATGGCTGCAAGGCTGGGTTTGGTGATCGCAAACCAAGGTACATCGGCTACCTATAGAAGAGCGGGATGCGAAGGCACAATCCCAGACATTACGCTCACATCAGAGTCTTTGATTAATAGCCTAAAAGAATGGAAGGTGCTGGAGGATTACACGGGGAGTGACCACCAATACCTCACATATCGCATCGCAGCTGATACATCTACCAATAGTTCTCACATCAGAAAGGGAACGCGAAAGTGGAATGTCTCGAAGCTTAAAACACCCGAGTTGTTAGCGGAGCTAGATTATGCATTCCCACTCCAACAACAAACAGCTGACGCTCGAAGTAAAGTAGACCGCACGATGGCGAGCATTACACGAGCCTGCGAAGCATCGATGCCAAGAATCGGAGGCAGATCTCGGAAAAAGGAGGCTTACTGGTGGTCTGAAGAAATAGGGGAACTCCGACGACTTTGTCTCTACCAGCGGAGATTGTATACTAGAGCAAGGCGAATCGGCCCAGCCATTGAACTCGCACAAGGATATAGAACTTCTAGGAAAAATCTTAAAATGGCCATTGCAACAAGAAAAAAACAGAAATGGGAAGAGCTCCGTACTGACATCAATCGCGATCCATGGGGCCTAGGCTACAAGCTCGTCATGAAAAAGCTTGGCGGGGTATCACCATCAGTGGACCTCCCAGCTCAAAGTTTGGAAAACGTGGTAAACACACTCTTCCCAACCCATGAACTGAGAACGGAAATCGTAACGACAACGCAGAGAAATGAACTGATGACACTGTTCACGGAAAGTGAATTAAAAGCCGCGGCAAAAACTCTAAGAAATCAAAAGGCTCCTGGCCCAGATGGAATCCCAGCGGAGGTGCTTAAAATAATTGCAATTGAACGACCACAAATGATACTCGAAATGTATAACGAGTGTCTAAGGGAAGGCATTTTCCCAGAAGTTTGGAAAATACAGCACTTGGTATTAATTGGAAAGGGCAAAGGCGATCCCGAGTCGGCATCCTCGTACCGTCCACTCTGCATGTTAGACACAGCAGGTAAACTCCTCGAAAAGCTCATTAAGCCGCGCTTATTACAAGCAGTAACTGAATCTGGCGGACTTTCAGATAAGCAACATGGCTTTCGACAAGGCAGGTCTACAGTAGATGCTATTGCGGATGTGCTCAAAAGTGTAGAGATAGCGCAGAGTGGAAACCATTACTCCAGACGCATCGTCCTTTTGGCAACCCTAGATGTAAAAAATGCTTTCAATAGTGCGAGATGGACCGATATAATTAACGCATTGGAAGGTCGTTTCCAGGTCCCACAATACTTAATGAAAATGATCCGCAGCTATCTCGAAAATCGAATTCTAGTTTACGAGACAGAAAACGGGAAAGTACGAAAGCAGATCACAGCGGGGGCAGCGCAGGGCTCTATACTTGGACCGGACCTATGGAATGTCATGTACGATGAAATACTCTGCATTGACATGCCAGATGACTCGTACCTTGTTGGATACGCAGATGACATCGCCGCAGTGATAACCGCAAGGAACACAGAAGAAGCTCAGCGAAAGCTAAATCAGGTGATGATCAGGACGCAGGCATGGATGCTTGATCACGGTCTAAGCCTTGCCACGGAAAAAACCGAGCTCCTTATCCTCACGAAAAAACAAAAATTATTATTATTATTATTATTATTATTATTATTATTATTATTATTATTATTATTATTATTATTATTATTATTATTATTATTATTATTATTATTATTATTATTATTATTATTATTATTATTATTATTATTATTATTATTATTATTATTATTATTATTATTATTATTATTATTATTATTATTATTATTATTATTATTATTATTATTATTACGGGGCTGAGCTCAGGCGTAGGGGTCGCAAGTGGCGGATGGCGAAGGCCTTCCGTTAGGAAGGTTGCTGTGAATACCCAATAAACAGCCCCCGACCAAGAGCGGCAGAGGAGGAGGGCTTGGCTTAAAAGGAACCCCTAAGAACTTTCGGTGACAAGACGAGTAAGCACCGTCTTTTGTATAAGTGCTCACCACCCACCCACCCTCCATGGTGGCATCGGGGGATACAGTATGAATAAAATGGCGAGATCCTGATCATGATGACCCGCCACAATGTGGGAGCAAAAAAATGTCAAAGTTAGTACGAACAGTAAGGTCTTAACCAAGATATACCGGAAACACGTAATTAAATTTTTAATTAAATGGCTATGGGCTGACGTCTTCAGTATTCTGTAATCTTAATAAAGCAGAGTGAAATCTGTCTGAAACGGCTTACAGGCTAATGCTGCAGACGCCTCCGTCCTGTTAAAACCTTGGCAGGCCTCAAAGAACGCTCAATGTTTCGTCGCCGTTAGGTTGGTGGTGTAGGTACAGATGTTATATTCCTGTTTAGCACCGATCTGGCACTGAACACATGACCTCATAAGGGCTTGTGTCAACCCATGCATGGCCTCACTGCTTGCAAAGATAACCATGAAATCTTGTGGTGACTACACATCCGAGCATTGATAACGGCTTTGGGAACAAACACAGACACAAACCAGGAGAGAAAACGAGGAGAACTACTCCCAAAGTAGTAAACCTAATTTACCCGAAGGACATCAGCAGTCACAATCGATGCACACACCTGAGGGCGAAGGCGCAGAAGTCTTCAGGAGAAAAAGCAAAATCTTGCGCTCATTATTATTATTATTATTATTATTATTATTATTATTATTATTATTACTATTATTCTTATTATTATTATTATTATTATTATTATTATTATTATTATTATTATTATTATTATTATTATTATTATTATTATTATTATTATTATTATTATTATTATTATTATTATTATTATTATTATTATTATTATTATTATTATTATTATTATTATTATTATTATTATTATTATTATTATTATTATTATTATTATTATTATTATTATTATTATTATTATTATTATTATTATTATTATTATTATTATTATTATTATTATTATTATTATTATTATTATTATTATTATTATTATTATTATTATTATTATTATTATTATTATTATTATTATTATTATTATTATTATTATTATTATTATTATTATTATTATTATTATTATTATTATTATTATTATTATTATTATTATTATTATTATTATTATTATTATTATTATTATTATTATTATTATTATTATTATTATTATTATTATTATTATTATTATTATTATTATTATTATTATTATTATTATTATTATTATTATTATTATTATTATTATTATTATTATTATTATTATTATTATTATTATTATTATTATTATTATTATTATTATTATTATTATTATTATTATTATTATTATTATTATTATTATTATTATTATTATTATTATTATTATTATTATTATTATTATTATTATTATTATTATTATTATTATTATTATTATTATTATTATTATTATTATTATTATTATTATTATTATTATTATTATTATTATTATTATTATTATTATTATTATTATTATTATTATTATTATTATTATTATTATTATTATTATTATTATTATTATTATTATTATTATTATTATTATTATTATTATTATTATTATTATTATTATTATTATTATTATTATTATTATTATTATTATTATTATTATTATTATTATTATTATTATTATTATTATTATTATTATTATTATTATTATTATTATTATTATTATTATTATTATTATTATTATTATTATTATTATTATTATTATTATTATTATTATTATTATTATTATTATTATTATTATTATTATTATTATTATTATTATTATTATTATTATTATTATTATTATTATTATTATTATTATTATTATTATTATTATTATTATTATTATTATTATTATTATTATTATTATTATTATTATTATTATTATTATTATTATTATTATTATTATTATTATTATTATTATTATTATTATTATTATTATTATTATTATTATTATTATTATTATTATTATTATTATTATTATTATTATTATTATTATTATTATTATTATTATTA
>OZ014530.1:133498343-133898343 GCA_963966105.1 Volucella zonaria | reverse complement strand
ATTATTATTATTATTATTATTATTATTATTATTATTATTATTATTATTATTATTATTATTATTATTATTATTATTATTATTATTATTATTATTATTATTATTATTATTATTATTATTATTATTATTATTATTATTATTATTATTATTATTATTATTATTATTATTATTATTATTATTATTATTATTATTATTATTATTATTATTATTATTATTATTATTATTATTATTATTATTATTATTATTATTATTATTATTATTATTATTATTATTATTATTATTATTATTATTATTATTATTATTATTATTATTATTATTATTATTATTATTATTATTATTATTATTATTATTATTATTATTATTATTATTATTATTATTATTATTATTATTATTATTATTATTATTATTATTATTATTATTATTATTATTATTATTATTATTATTATTATTATTATTATTATTATTATTATTATTATTATTATTATTATTATTATTATTATTATTATTATTATTATTATTATTATTATTATTATTATTATTATTATTATTATTATTATTATTATTATTATTATTATTATTATTATTATTATTATTATTATTATTATTATTATTATTATTATTATTATTATTATTATTATTATTATTATTATTATTATTATTATTATTATTATTATTATTATTATTATTATTATTATTATTATTATTATTATTATTATTATTATTATTATTATTATTATTATTATTATTATTATTATTATTATTATTATTATTATTATTATTATTATTATTATTATTATTATTATTATTATTATTATTATTATTATTATTATTATTATTATTATTATTATTATTATTATTATTATTATTATTATTATTATTATTATTATTATTATTACGGGGCTGAGCTCAGGCGTAGGGCTCGCAAGTGGCGGATGGCGAAGGCCTTCCGTTAGGAAGGTTGCTGTGAATACCCAATAAACAGCCCCCGACCAAGAGCGGCAGAGGAGGAGGGCTTGGCTTAAAAGAAACCCCTAAGAACTTTCGGTGACAAGACGAGTAAGCACCGTCTTTTGTATAAGTGCTCACCACCCACCCACCCTCCATGGTGGCATCGGGGGATACAGTATGAATAAAATGGCGAGATCCTGATCATGATGACCCGCCACAATGTGGGAGCAAAAAAATGTCAAAGTTAGTACGAACAGTAAGGTCTTAACCAAGATATACCGGAAACACGTAATTAAATTTTTAATTAAATGGCTATGGGCTGACGTCTTCAGTATTCTGTAATCTTAATAAAGCAGAGTGAAATCTGTCTGAAACGGCTTACAGGCTAATGCTGCAGACGCCTCCGTCCTGTTAAAACCTTGGCAGGCCTCAAAGAACGCTCAATGTTTCGTCGCCGTTAGGTTGGTGGTGTAGGTACAGATGTTATATTCCTGTTTAGCACCGATCTGGCACTGAACACATGACCTCATAAGGGCTTGTGTCAACCCATGCATGGCCTCACTGCTTGCAAAGATAACCATGAAATCTTGTGGTGACTACACATCCGAGCATTGATAACGGCTTTGGGAACAAACACAGACACAAACCAGGAGAGAAAACGAGGAGAACTACTCCCAAAGTAGTAAACCTAATTTACCCGAAGGACATCAGCAGTCACAATCGATGCACACACCTGAGGGCGAAGGCGCAGAAGTCTTCAGGAGAAAAAGCAAAATCTTGCGCTCATTATTATTATTATTATTATTATTATTATTATTATTATTATTATTATTATTATTATTATTATTATTATTATTATTATTATTATTATTATTATTATTATTATTATTATTATTATTATTATTATTATTATTATTATTATTATTATTATTATTATTATTATTATTATTATTATTATTATTATTATTATTATTATTATTATTATTATTATTATTATTATTATTATTATTATTATTATTATTATTATTATTATTATTATTATTATTATTATTATTATTATTATTATTATTATTATTATTATTATTATTATTATTATTATTATTATTATTATTATTATTATTATTATTATTATTATTATTATTATTATTATTATTATTATTATTATTATTATTATTATTATTATTATTATTATTATTATTATTATTATTATTATTATTATTATTATTATTATTATTATTATTATTATTATTATTATTATTATTATTATTATTATTATTATTATTATTATTATTATTATTATTATTATTATTATTATTATTATTATTATTATTATTATTATTATTATTATTATTATTATTATTATTATTATTATTATTATTATTATTATTATTATTATTATTATTATTATTATTATTATTATTATTATTATTATTATTATTATTATTATTATTATTATTATTATTATTATTATTATTATTATTATTATTATTATTACGGGGCTGAGCTCAGGCGTAGGGGTCGCAAGTGGCGGATGGCGAAGGCCTTCCGTTAGGAAGGTTGCTGTGAATACCCAATAAACAGCCCCCGACCAAGAGCGGCAGAGGAGGAGGGCTTGGCTTAAAAGAAACCCCTAAGAACTTTCGGTGACAAGACGAGTAAGCACCGTCTTTTGTATAAGTGCTCACCACCCACCCACCCTCCATGGTGGCATCGGGGGATACAGTATGAATAAAATGGCGAGATCCTGATCATGATGACCCGCCACAATGTGGGAGCAAAAAAATGTCAAAGTTAGTACGAACAGTAAGGTCTTAACCAAGATATACCGGAAACACGTAATTAAATTTTTAATTAAATGGCTATGGGCTGACGTCTTCAGTATTCTGTAATCTTAATAAAGCAGAGTGAAATCTGTCTGAAACGGCTTACAGGCTAATGCTGCAGACGCCTCCGTCCTGTTAAAACCTTGGCAGGCCTCAAAGAACGCTCAATGTTTCGTCGCCGTTAGGTTGGTGGTGTAGGTACAGATGTTATATTCCTGTTTAGCACCGATCTGGCACTGAACACATGACCTCATAAGGGCTTGTGTCAACCCATGCATGGCCTCACTGCTTGCAAAGATAACCATGAAATCTTGTGGTGACTACACATCCGAGCATTGATAACGGCTTTGGGAACAAACACAGACACAAACCAGGAGAGAAAACGAGGAGAACTACTCCCAAAGTAGTAAACCTAATTTACCCGAAGGACATCAGCAGTCACAATCGATGCACACACCTGAGGGCGAAGGCGCAGAAGTCTTCAGGAGAAAAAGCAAAATCTTGCGCTCATTATTATTATTATTATTATTATTATTATTATTATTATTATTATTATTATTATTATTATTATTATTATTATTATTATTATTATTATTATTATTATTATTATTATTATTATTATTATTATTATTATTATTATTATTATTATTATTATTATTATTATTATTATTATTATTATTATTATTATTATTATTATTATTATTATTATTATTATTATTATTATTATTATTATTATTATTATTATTATTATTATTATTATTATTATTATTATTATTATTATTATTATTATTATTATTATTATTATTATTATTATTATTATTATTATTATTATTATTATTATTATTATTATTATTATTATTATTATTATTATTATTATTATTATTATTATTATTATTATTATTATTATTATTATTATTATTATTATTATTATTATTATTATTATTATTATTATTATTATTATTATTATTATTATTATTATTATTATTATTATTATTATTATTATTATTATTATTATTATTATTATTATTATTATTATTATTATTATTATTATTATTGTTATTATTATTATTATTATTATTATTATTATTATTATTATTATTATTATTATTATTATTATTATTATTATTATTATTATTATTATTATTATTATTATTATTATTATTATTATTATTATTATTATTATTATTATTATTATTATTATTATTATTATTATTACGGGGCTGAGCTCAGGCGTAGGGGTCGCAAGTGGCGGATGGCGAAGGCCTTCCGTTAGGAAGGTTGCTGTGAATACCCAATAAACAGCCCCCGACCAAGAGCGGCAGAGGAGGAGGGCTTGGCTTAAAAGGAACCCCTAAGAACTTTCGGTGACAAGACGAGTAAGCACCGTCTTTTGTATAAGTGCTCACCACCCACCCACCCTCCATGGTGGCATCGGGGGATACAGTATGAATAAAATGGCGAGATCCTGATCATGATGACCCGCCACAATGTGGGAGCAAAAAAATGTCAAAGTTAGTACGAACAGTAAGGTCTTAACCAAGATATACCGGAAACACGTAATTAAATTTTTAATTAAATGGCTATGGGCTGACGTCTTCAGTATTCTGTAATCTTAATAAAGCAGAGTGAAATCTGTCTGAAACGGCTTACAGGCTAATGCTGCAGACGCCTCCGTCCTGTTAAAACCTTGGCAGGCCTCAAAGAACGCTCAATGTTTCGTCGCCGTTAGGTTGGTGGTGTAGGTACAGATGTTATATTCCTGTTTAGCACCGATCTGGCACTGAACACATGACCTCATAAGGGCTTGTGTCAACCCATGCATGGCCTCACTGCTTGCAAAGATAACCATGAAATCTTGTGGTGACTACACATCCGAGCATTGATAACGGCTTTGGGAACAAACACAGACACAAACCAGGAGAGAAAACGAGGAGAACTACTCCCAAAGTAGTAAACCTAATTTACCCGAAGGACATCAGCAGTCACAATCGATGCACACACCTGAGGGCGAAGGCGCAGAAGTCTTCAGGAGAAAAAGCAAAATCTTGCGCTCATTATTATTATTATTATTATTATTATTATTATTATTATTATTATTACTATTATTATTATTATTATTATTATTATTATTATTATTATTATTATTATTATTATTATTATTATTATTATTATTATTATTATTATTATTATTATTATTATTATTATTATTATTATTATTATTATTATTATTATTATTATTATTATTATTATTATTATTATTATTATTATTATTATTATTATTATTATTATTATTATTATTATTATTATTATTATTATTATTATTATTATTATTATTATTATTATTATTATTATTATTATTATTATTATTATTATTATTATTATTATTATTATTATTATTATTATTATTATTATTATTATTATTATTATTATTATTATTATTATTATTATTATTATTATTATTATTATTATTATTATTATTATTATTATTATTATTATTATTATTATTATTATTATTATTATTATTATTATTATTATTATTATTATTATTATTATTATTATTATTATTATTATTATTATTATTATTATTATTATTATTATTATTATTATTATTATTATTATTATTATTATTATTATTATTATTATTATTATTATTATTATTATTATTATTATTATTATTATTATTATTATTATTATTATTATTATTATTATTATTATTATTATTATTATTATTATTATTATTATTATTATTATTATTATTATTATTATTATTATTATTATTATTATTATTATTATTATTATTATTATTATTATTATTATTATTATTATTATTATTATTATTATTATTATTATTATTATTATTATTATTATTATTATTATTATTATTATTATTATTATTATTATTATTATTATTATTATTATTATTATTATTATTATTATTATTATTATTATTATTATTATTATTATTATTATTATTATTATTATTATTATTATTATTATTATTATTATTATTATTATTATTATTATTATTATTATTATTATTATTATTATTATTATTATTATTATTATTATTATTATTATTATTATTATTATTATTATTATTATTATTATTATTATTATTATTATTATTATTATTATTATTATTATTATTATTATTATTATTATTATTATTATTATTATTATTATTATTATTATTATTATTATTATTATTATTATTATTATTATTATTATTATTATTATTATTATTATTATTATTATTATTATTATTATTATTATTATTATTATTATTATTATTATTATTATTATTATTATTATTATTATTATTATTACGGGGCTGAGCTCAGGCGTAGGGGTCGCAAGTGGCGGATGGCGAAGGCCTTCCGTTAGGAAGGTTGCTGTGAATACCCAATAAACAGCCCCCGACCAAGAGCGGCAGAGGAGGAGGGCTTGGCTTAAAAGAAACCCCTAAGAACTTTCGGTGACAAGACGAGTAAGCACCGTCTTTTGTATAAGTGCTCACCACCCACCCACCCTCCATGGTGGCATCGGGGGATACAGTATGAATAAAATGGCGAGATCCTGATCATGATGACCCGCCACAATGTGGGAGCAAAAAAATGTCAAAGTTAGTACGAACAGTAAGGTCTTAACCAAGATATACCGGAAACACGTAATTAAATTTTTAATTAAATGGCTATGGGCTGACGTCTTCAGTATTCTGTAATCTTAATAAAGCAGAGTGAAATCTGTCTGAAACGGCTTACAGGCTAATGCTGCAGACGCCTCCGTCCTGTTAAAACCTTGGCAGGCCTCAAAGAACGCTCAATGTTTCGTCGCCGTTAGGTTGGTGGTGTAGGTACAGATGTTATATTCCTGTTTAGCACCGATCTGGCACTGAACACATGACCTCATAAGGGCTTGTGTCAACCCATGCATGGCCTCACTGCTTGCAAAGATAACCATGAAATCTTGTGGTGACTACACATCCGAGCATTGATAACGGCTTTGGGAACAAACACAGACACAAACCAGGAGAGAAAACGAGGAGAACTACTCCCAAAGTAGTAAACCTAATTTACCCGAAGGACATCAGCAGTCACAATCGATGCACACACCTGAGGGCGAAGGCGCAGAAGTCTTCAGGAGAAAAAGCAAAATCTTGCGCTCATTATTATTATTATTATTATTATTATTATTATTATTATTATTATTATTATTATTATTATTATTATTATTATTATTATTATTATTATTATTATTATTATTATTATTATTATTATTATTATTATTATTATTATTATTATTATTATTATTATTATTATTATTATTATTATTATTATTATTATTATTATTATTATTATTATTATTATTATTATTATTATTATTATTATTATTATTATTATTATTATTATTATTATTATTATTATTATTATTATTATTATTATTATTATTATTATTATTATTATTATTATTATTATTATTATTATTATTATTATTATTATTATTATTATTATTATTATTATTATTATTATTATTATTATTATTATTATTATTATTATTATTATTATTATTATTATTATTATTATTATTATTATTATTATTATTATTATTATTATTATTATTATTATTATTATTATTATTATTATTATTATTATTATTATTATTATTATTATTATTATTATTATTATTATTATTATTATTATTATTATTATTATTATTATTATTATTATTATTATTATTATTATTATTATTATTATTATTATTATTATTATTATTATTATTATTATTACGGGGCTGAGCTCAGGCGTAGGGGTCGCAAGTGGCGGATGGCGAAGGCCTTCCGTTAGGAAGGTTGCTGTGAATACCCAATAAACAGCCCCCGACCAAGAGCGGCAGAGGAGGAGGGCTTGGCTTAAAAGGAACCCCTAAGAACTTTCGGTGACAAGACGAGTAAGCACCGTCTTTTGTATAAGTGCTCACCACCCACCCACCCTCCATGGTGGCATCGGGGGATACAGTATGAATAAAATGGCGAGATCCTGATCATGATGACCCGCCACAATGTGGGAGCAAAAAAATGTCAAAGTTAGTACGAACAGTAAGGTCTTAACCAAGATATACCGGAAACACGTAATTAAATTTTTAATTAAATGGCTATGGGCTGACGTCTTCAGTATTCTGTAATCTTAATAAAGCAGAGTGAAATCTGTCTGAAACGGCTTACAGGCTAATGCTGCAGACGCCTCCGTCCTGTTAAAACCTTGGCAGGCCTCAAAGAACGCTCAATGTTTCGTCGCCGTTAGGTTGGTGGTGTAGGTACAGATGTTATATTCCTGTTTAGCACCGATCTGGCACTGAACACATGACCTCATAAGGGCTTGTGTCAACCCATGCATGGCCTCACTGCTTGCAAAGATAACCATGAAATCTTGTGGTGACTACACATCCGAGCATTGATAACGGCTTTGGGAACAAACACAGACACAAACCAGGAGAGAAAACGAGGAGAACTACTCCCAAAGTAGTAAACCTAATTTACCCGAAGGACATCAGCAGTCACAATCGATGCACACACCTGAGGGCGAAGGCGCAGAAGTCTTCAGGAGAAAAAGCAAAATCTTGCGCTCATTATTATTATTATTATTATTATTATTATTATTATTATTATTATTATTATTATTATTATTATTATTATTATTATTATTATTATTATTATTATTATTATTATTATTATTATTATTATTATTATTATTATTATTATTATTATTATTATTATTATTATTATTATTATTATTATTATTATTATTATTATTATTATTATTATTATTATTATTATTATTATTATTATTATTATTATTATTATTATTATTATTATTATTATTATTATTATTATTATTATTATTATTATTATTATTATTATTATTATTATTATTATTATTATTATTATTATTATTATTATTATTATTATTATTATTATTATTATTATTATTATTATTATTATTATTATTATTATTATTATTATTATTATTATTATTATTATTATTATTATTATTATTATTATTATTATTATTATTATTATTATTATTATTATTATTATTATTATTATTATTATTATTATTATTATTATTATTATTATTATTATTATTATTATTATTATTATTATTATTATTATTATTATTATTATTATTATTATTATTATTATTATTATTATTATTATTATTATTATTATTATTATTATTATTATTATTATTATTATTATTATTATTATTATTATTATTATTATTATTATTATTATTATTATTATTATTATTATTATTATTATTATTATTATTATTATTATTATTATTATTATTATTATTATTATTATTATTATTATTATTATTATTATTATTATTATTATTATTATTATTATTATTATTATTATTATTATTATTATTATTATTATTATTATTATTATTATTATTATTATTATTATTATTATTATTATTATTATTATTATTATTATTATTATTATTATTATTATTATTATTATTATTATTATTATTATTATTATTATTATTATTATTATTATTATTATTATTATTATTATTATTATTATTATTATTATTATTATTATTATTATTATTATTATTATTATTATTATTATTATTATTATTATTATTATTATTATTATTATTATTATTATTATTATTATTATTATTATTATTATTATTATTATTATTATTATTATTATTATTATTATTATTATTATTATTATTATTATTATTATTATTATTATTATTATTACGGGGCTGAGCTCAGGCGTAGGGGTCGCAAGTGGCGGATGGCGAAGGCCTTCCGTTAGGAAGGTTGCTGTGAATACCCAATAAACAGCCCCCGACCAAGAGCGGCAGAGGAGGAGGGCTTGGCTTAAAAGAAACCCCTAAGAACTTTCGGTGACAAGACGAGTAAGCACCGTCTTTTGTATAAGTGCTCACCACCCACCCACCCTCCATGGTGGCATCGGGGGATACAGTATGAATAAAATGGCGAGATCCTGATCATGATGACCCGCCACAATGTGGGAGCAAAAAAATGTCAAAGTTAGTACGAACAGTAAGGTCTTAACCAAGATATACCGGAAACACGTAATTAAATTTTTAATTAAATGGCTATGGGCTGACGTCTTCAGTATTCTGTAATCTTAATAAAGCAGAGTGAAATCTGTCTGAAACGGCTTACAGGCTAATGCTGCAGACGCCTCCGTCCTGTTAAAACCTTGGCAGGCCTCAAAGAACGCTCAATGTTTCGTCGCCGTTAGGTTGGTGGTGTAGGTACAGATGTTATATTCCTGTTTAGCACCGATCTGGCACTGAACACATGACCTCATAAGGGCTTGTGTCAACCCATGCATGGCCTCACTGCTTGCAAAGATAACCATGAAATCTTGTGGTGACTACACATCCGAGCATTGATAACGGCTTTGGGAACAAACACAGACACAAACCAGGAGAGAAAACGAGGAGAACTACTCCCAAAGTAGTAAACCTAATTTACCCGAAGGACATCAGCAGTCACAATCGATGCACACACCTGAGGGCGAAGGCGCAGAAGTCTTCAGGAGAAAAAGCAAAATCTTGCGCTCATTATTATTATTATTATTATTATTATTATTATTATTATTATTATTATTATTATTATTATTATTATTATTATTATTATTATTATTATTATTATTATTATTATTATTATTATTATTATTATTATTATTATTATTATTATTATTATTATTATTATTATTATTATTATTATTATTATTATTATTATTATTATTATTATTATTATTATTATTATTATTATTATTATTATTATTATTATTATTATTATTATTATTATTATTATTATTATTATTATTATTATTATTATTATTATTATTATTATTATTATTATTATTATTATTATTATTATTATTATTATTATTATTATTATTATTATTATTATTATTATTATTATTATTATTATTATTATTATTATTATTGCGCTCACCACCACAAACTCGAAAAGGTGAAGAGGGAGATAAATTGGGTGCACAGACTTCTTCCACACCGTCGCTGACAAGACCTATCAGCGAAAGAGACGCCAGTCACCGACCATAGGATACTTAATGGACGCGGCTCACCGAAACAGGAGTTCATAATAAAGATGAGGGCAGGAGAGGATGAAGCACTGGCAAAGTGCCGTGCCACCTTCGAAAAAATGAAACAGGCTATGGTGAAGCAGAAAAATATAAGCGCTGATGTTAAAAATGGAGTATCGGAACTGGGCGAACTCTTTGATATCATCGGAAGTCTGCACCGCAACTGGCTTACAGCGGAACAAAAGACCAGCTGCATCAAAACGCCGAAGATGACAGAAGCCCAAACTGACACCAGTGACATCCCGACACCAACAACGATCGTCATAGCAAAACGCTTAGCAACAAGCCCTACAGGACAGGAAACAGGGAAAAGGGCGCGAATGGCAACAGATGAGGACTGGCAATTGGTAAAGAGGAAGGAAAAGCGGAAACAAAACGCGACAACAAAACAAAACAAACAGAAGTCAGGAGCAACTGAACAACCCCAAACGCAAAGAGGCGAACGAAAACCAAAAGTTCGGCCAGAGGCAGTATTAATTAAACCAGCGGAAGGCCGCAGCTACGCGGAAGTGCTAAGCAACCTCAGAAAATATTCGATGACAAACGAAAATAAGGTGGAAATAAGGTCAATTAAAAAAACTAAAACAGGTGCACTACTCCTCGAAATGGAAAAAGGAGAAAAAGCGAAGCCAGAGTTCCGGGACGCACTCATAAGCAACCTACACGAGATAGCCTCCGTAAGAGACCTTAAGGCAAAAGTAACTATAGAGATTCGGGACTTAGACTCTTTGACGACGTCAGAAGAGGTTACTGCCTCCTTAAAGGATATCCTCGGAGAGCCCGAGGAAGAAATCATCGTCAGGGTCTCTAAGCCAAACAGTCGTGAACAAATGCGTGCTTACGTGACGCTGCCGACTGACAGAGCGAACGAGGTCCTTAAGAAAGAACGGATAAAATTGTAGGATAAGGCTCTTAAAAGAGGTGAAGAAATGCTACCGATGTTTTGGATTCGGTCACTTGCAGTGGGAATGTAAAGGGCCAAACAGAAAAGGAGATGGGCTTTGTATACGATGCGGAAAACCTGGGCACAAACTCAAAGAATGCCAAAATACACCAAGCTGCTGCCTGTGCGTGGAAAAACGACACAACCGCACAGAACATATTCCTGGCTCTAAGATGTGCTCGTCATACAGAGAACACATAGTGAAATGAAGATCCTGCAGGGCAACTTGCATAGAAGCAGGACGGCCGACTCGCTCCTGCCGCAGGTTATGCTGGAACACGAGACCGACATGGCAATAATAAGCGAACAGTACGCCAAACCAAGTAGCGGAATATGGCTCGAAGACACATCAGCGACTGCAGCAATATGGGTGACGGAAAAATGCAACTTCCAAAAATTGAACAACGGTGCAGGAAACGGATTCGTCTGGGCCAGTAGTAAACAATTCACCATAATGAGCTGTTATCTGACACCGAGCGACGCTATTGCCGACTTTCAAGCAAAGATGGACGCCATAGAGGACTTTGCGCTTCACACAAACAGACATCTGATCATAGCCGGAGATTTTAAGGCTAGCGCCATTGAATGGGGTATGCAGACGACGAACTCGAGAGGACATGCCAGCCAGGCAAGGCCTTATCGTCGCTAACTCAGGAACTGCGACTACCTACTACTGCAACTGCGCCGACACTATCCCTGACATAACGCTTGTATCGGAGACCTATGCGAGCCAGCTACAGCAATGGACAGTACTCGAAGACTATACTGGCAGCGATCACCAGTACATGACTTACCTCGTCGGAGCAGCAAACAAAACAGGAGCTAGAGAAATCAAGGGAACGCGAAAGTGGAATGCCTCGAAGCTAAACTCCGAAATATTCCTCACACAGATGGACGCTAACCTGCCGGAATACCACGCAAACAGCTCGGCTAGAGTCAAAGTGGAAAAGATTCTCAAAAGCATCAAGACAGCATGTAAAGATGTCATGCCGCGCTTAAAACACACTCATCCCAAGACAGCTGCGTACTGGTGGACAGATGAAATACGCGCTTTAAGACAGACATGCCTTCACAAAAGACGGAAATACACAAGGGCCAGAAGAAATAGTATTGCAATAGAAGAGCAAGGAGAGTATAAAAAGTCAAAACAGGAACTAAAACTCGCCATTATAAAAAGCAAGAAAGAAAAATGGGAATAACTCCGGCGCGATATAAACCAAAATCCAGGGGGCCTAGCATACAAAATAGTGATGAGAAAACTCGGCGTGCAATAAGCCTCCAGGCCCAGACGGAATCCCATCTGAGGTACTCGAACTAATAGCAGCTGAGCGCCCATAAGTTCTACTAAGCATGTACAATGCATGCCTGGCAAAGGGGGTGTTTCCAGAAGTTTGGAAAAGACAAAGGCTAGTCTTAATCAGCAAAGGCAAGGGAGACCCAGAGGCACCATCGGCATACAGACCTCTATGTATGCTCGACACAGCAGGGAAACTGCTGCAAAAAATGATAAAGCCACGCATTACAGCTGCAGTAAAGAACGCTGGAGACCTTTCGGAAAGGCAGCACGGTTTTAGGCCAGGTAGATCCATAGGTAGTCGGAGCCATCGTAGATGTCATAAGAAGTCTAGAATCATCGCGACGGATAAACCACTTCTCGAGGCCTATAGTGCTCCTCGCCACAATCGATGTCAAAAACGCTTTTAACAGTACAAAATGATAAAATATGATCGAAGCCCTCGAAACACGCTTTAAAGCGCCTGCCTACCTAATGAATATGGTACGCAGCTACCTGAAAGACCGGGAGCTAATCTATGATACAAACGAAGGAAAACAGAAGAAGAAAATCACCTCTGGAGTAGCACAAGGCTCAATCCTTGGCCCTGATTCGTGGAACGTAAGCTACGATGGAATCTTAAACAAAAGTATGCCTGAAGACTGCTATTTAGTAGGGTACGCTGACGATATTGCAGGTGTCATCAGCGCACGCGACATATACACGGTGAGGCGAAAACTTACGCAAGTGATGCTGAGGACACAAACGTGGCTTGACTTGCACGGACTTAGCCTGGCCGCGTAGAAAACGGAACTCATCTTCCTCACTAGAAAACATATGCCGCTGGAAGTAGATATGCAGGTGCATTCAGAAACCATTCGCACGAAGAAAGTGATAAAACACTTCGGTATTAGGATTGACAACAAGTTGACCTACTGGTCGCATATTAAACACGCCATTGAGAAATCAACCAAGATAACGGCATCGTTATCGAGACTAATGGCAAACATCGGAGGGCCTCTATCCAGCAGAAGGAAGCTGCTAATGAACACAACACAGACAATCCTACTATATGGGAGCCAAGTGTGGGCGCCAACCCTGAGTATGGAAAACAGGCGCACAGCTCTAGTCAAAGTACAGAGGACTGCAGCCCTAAGGGTGGCGTCAGCATACCGCACAGTATCGGAGGCAGCGATTCTGGTGATAAGTGGAACTATGGCAATAGATCTACAAGCAGATGAAAGAAGGAAACTGTGGTTACAGAAAAATGATGCATCAGACACCCACACCCGGCAGGAAACTATTATTATTATTATTATTATTATTATTTTTATTATTATTATTATTATTATTATTATTATTATTATTATTATTATTATTATTATTATTATTATTATTATTATTATTATTATTATTATTATTATTATTATTATTATTATTATCATTATTATTATTATTATTATTATTATTATTATTATTATTATTATTATTATTATTATTATTATTATTATTATTATTATTATTATTATTATTATTATTATTATTATTATTATTATTATTATTATTATTATTATTATTATTATTATTATTATTATTATTATTATTATTATTATTATTATTATTATTATTATTATTATTATTATTATTATTATTATTATTATTATTATTATTATTATTATTATTATTATTATTATTATTATTATTATTATTATTATTATTATTATTATTATTATTATTATTATTATTATTATTATTATTATTATTATTATTATTATTATTATTATTATTATTATTATTATTATTATCATTATTATTATTATTATTATTATTATTATTATTATTATTATTATTATTATTATTATTATTATTATTATTATTATTATTATTATTATTATCCCGTGTGGGGTTTGCTAGATCCTCCATCGGGACCCTCCCATTTGGCGAATTGGGGACGCTCACCATGCCTACTAGGCGTGGGGGGTACCAGGGAAATAAAATACAAATACCTGGGGGTGATCAAAATCTAGCACGATGATGGACCGGCAATGATACGGAGTAGCGAATTTTAAAACCTCAGCACTGTGTCAGAACGAGTAGAAACCGCTATAAGTGACCACCCCGATGACGACCCCGGCATTAAATGGACTACGATTTGACAACATGATATTGATCAGTTTGCCTCGAGCTGACGGCTGCAGTATTCTGGCATCTTAGTAAGAGGGGTGAAACCTATCTGAAACGGCTGCCAGGCAAATGCTGTAGCCGCCTCCGTCCCGTTAAAACTGTGGCGAGGCTCCGAGTACGTTCCGACCACGTCGCCACTGAGCTGGTAGTACAGGCGCAGTTGAGATGACTCCTGCCTAGCGCCGAGATCCTGGCTCTGAACATAGGCTCCCATAAGGACCTATGTCAACCCTCGCGTGGACCTCACTGCTTGCAAAGGGACCCACGGGGATCGCTGGAGGCGACTGTACAACCGTGGAAGGATAGCGGCTCGTAGCGGGGACCCAATTGCAAATGAACAGAACACCCCCAAAAACAAAAACAAACAAAATAATTGAAAGAAGAGAGAAAGCAGAGGATCAGCCCGTTAGTTTGGGCTTTCAAAAAAGCCGTAAGATTCTCCGTTCGCCCCCACTCCCGAGAGGAGTAAATGCTTTAGCGACTACCGGGACGACTGGAGATACCGTCCAATCGGGCGAAGACTCTTCCAACTTAACTGAAGGAGCAAAAACGACGATGCAGATACAGCAGCAGACTGTCGCCTCGCCTGCTACAAGCGTACAGGATGAACCGCAAACGGCTGTGAGAACAAATTCTTCTCCCCGCTTAGAGTCAATATATAAGCTGAGACAGCTGGAAGAAAATACACTTGAAAGCTGTAGACATGCCCTAACAAAGATGAAGCAAGCCATAAGGAAGCAAAGAAACATCAGCAAGGAAGTTCAGGACGGCGTTGTTGAACTAAGCGAGGCTTTCGACGTGTTAAAGCACTACAGGCAGATGTGGAAGTCGACAGAAATGCAGAGGTTCGAAGAAGAGCAGGCAGGAAATAAACCGGGAACGGCTGACAGTCAACCACGATCAGGTAACACACCTCTGACAGTCCGCGGTAAAAGGATAGCCACAAGCCCAGCTGTGTCCAATGTGTCCAAAAAGACAAGAGAAAAGGAGCCTGACGCTTGGACAACTGTAATTCGCCGGAAGCAAAAGCCAAATTCAGATAAGGAGCTCAATGGCAATAACGCGGCGATTCAGGATAAAACTGAACATAAGAAGACAAGGACGAGAAAAAGAAGCAAGAGAAAGCCAGAGCCTAAAAAGCGTTTAGAGGCCGTGCTCGTCAAACCTGCAGAAGGTAATAGTTACGCCGATGTTCTCCGCGAACTTAAAAGATCTGTCAAACCAGAAGAAGCTGAAGTAACCGTAAGATCCGTTAGGAAGACTAAGGACGGCTCGCTTCTGCTGGAACTACTAGATGGAGGAAAGAAGAAACAATTCTGCGAAGAAATTAAAAAATCCCTAAAACAATCTGCGAGAGTGACGGAGCTAAAACCAAAGACTACCATCGAAATTAGGGATATGGACTCCCTTGTAGAACCAGAAGAGATAGCCTTGGCGATTAGAGAAGCGATTCAAAAAGACGATCCAGATATCACGGTGAGAGTCTCAAATAAGAATAGCAGAGAACAGTGCCGAGCATTTGTGACAATGGCAGATGACATAGCAAATGTCATACTCCGATCTCAGCACATAAAAATTGGCTGGACACGATGCAGAGTCAGACAAGCAAATGACATTAAACGCTGCTTCAGATGCTTTGGTGTGGGACATACACAAACGCTATGTAAAGGCCCCGACAGAAGCGGACAGGGTTTATGTATACGATGTGGAACCGCTGGCCACAAGATGAAAGAATGCAACAACACCCCGAAGTGTTGCATCTGCGTTGAAGAGCACTGCGACTCAACCGACCATGTACCTGGCTCGAACCGTTGCACTGCCTACAAAAGACTCAGCGGGAAACAATGATAAAGCTACTCCAAGCAAACCTGCATAGAAGTATAACCGCCAGTGCACTGCTACCGCAGATTATGCTTGAGCATAACACCGAGTGTGCAATCATCAGCGAACAACACAGCAAGTTAGCAAATGACCTTTGGTTCGAAGATACAACAAAAACAGCGGCGATATGGCTAACAAACAGCGAAAAATTTCATACGATAAGGCACGGCTCAGGCGACGGCTTTGTATGGGCAACTAGCAGGAACTACACTATAATCAGCTGTTACCTAACTCCAAGCGACCCCATAGATACTTTCCAAGCCAAACTAGACTGTATCGAGGACGCTGCCAGAGCGATAGGAGGAAAACTTATTATTGCAGGTGATTTTAACGCAAAAGCATCAGAGTGGGGTATGGGCACTACAAATTCGAGAGGTAGAAGAATTCTAGATATGGCTGCAAGGCTGGGTTTGGTGATCGCAAACCAAGGTACATCGGCTACCTATAGAAGAGCGGGATGCGAAGGCACAATCCCAGACATTACGCTCACATCAGAGTCTTTGATTAATAGCCTAAAAGAATGGAAGGTGCTGGAGGATTACACGGGGAGTGACCACCAATACCTCACATATCGCATCGCAGCTGATACATCTACCAATAGTTCTCACATCAGAAAGGGAACGCGAAAGTGGAATGTCTCGAAGCTTAAAACACCCGAGTTGTTAGCGGAGCTAGATTATGCATTCCCACTCCAACAACAAACAGCTGACGCTCGAAGTAAAGTAGACCGCACGATGGCGAGCATTACACGAGCCTGCGAAGCATCGATGCCAAGAATCGGAGGCAGATCTCGGAAAAAGGAGGCTTACTGGTGGTCTGAAGAAATAGGGGAACTCCGACGACTTTGTCTCTACCAGCGGAGATTGTATACTAGAGCAAGGCGAATCGGCCCAGCCATTGAACTCGCACAAGGATATAGAACTTCTAGGAAAAATCTTAAAATGGCCATTGCAACAAGCAAAAAACAGAAATGGGAAGAGCTCCGTACTGACATCAATCGCGATCCATGGGGCCTAGGCTACAAGCTCGTCATGAAAAAGCTTGGCGGGGTATCACCATCAGTGGACCTCCCAGCTCAAAGTTTGGAAAACGTGGTAAACACACTCTTCCCAACCCATGAACTGAGAACGGAAATCGTAACGACAACGCAGAGAAATGAACTGATGACACTGTTCACGGAAAGTGAATTAAAAGCCGCGGCAAAAACTCTAAGAAATCAAAAGGCTCCTGGCCCAGATGGAATCCCAGCGGAGGTGCTTAAAATAATTGCAATTGAACGACCACAAATGATACTCGAAATGTATAACGAGTGTCTAAGGGAAGGCATTTTCCCAGAAGTTTGGAAAATACAGCACTTGGTATTAATTGGAAAGGGCAAAGGCGATCCCGAGTCGGCATCCTCGTACCGTCCACTCTGCATGTTAGACACAGCAGGTAAACTCCTCGAAAAGCTCATTAAGCCGCGCTTATTACAAGCAGTAACTGAATCTGGCGGACTTTCAGATAAGCAACATGGCTTTCGACAAGGCAGGTCTACAGTAGATGCTATTGCGGATGTGCTCAAAAGTGTAGAGATAGCGCAGAGTGGAAACCATTACTCCAGACGCATCGTCCTTTTGGCAACCCTAGATGTAAAAAATGCTTTCAATAGTGCGAGATGGACCGATATAATTAACGCATTGGAAGGTCGTTTCCAGGTCCCACAATACTTAATGAAAATGATCCGCAGCTATCTCGAAAATCGAATTCTAGTTTACGAGACAGAAAACGGGAAAGTACGAAAGCAGATCACAGCGGGGGCAGCGCAGGGCTCTATACTTGGACCGGACCTATGGAATGTCATGTACGATGAAATACTCTGCATTGACATGCCAGATGACTCGTACCTTGTTGGATACGCAGATGACATCGCCGCAGTGATAACCGCAAGGAACACAGAAGAAGCTCAGCGAAAGCTAAATCAGGTGATGATCAGGACGCAGGCATGGATGCTTGATCACGGTCTAAGCCTTGCCACGGAAAAAACCGAGCTCCTTATCCTCACAAAAAAACAAATACCAATCGAAATACCGATATATACAGTTGGTGGTATGCTTCAATCAAGCAAAACAGTAAAATATCTGGGTATCCATCTGGACTCCAAATTATCCTATTGGGCTCAGATAAACTATGCAATAAAAAAAGCAGGCCAAGTCACGGTAGCCTTATCACGGCTAATGGCAAACACAGGTGGCCCGACTGCAAGTAAGCGAAAATTACTTTTGGCAACGGTGCAATCAGTTCTGCTCTACGGAAGTGAAGTGTGGGCTGATTCGTTGAAAGCAGAGTACCGCAGGAAGGCTTTAGGCTCAGCGCAAAAAACAGCAGCCTTGAGGGCAGCGTCAGCCTATAGAACGGTTTCAGAGGCGGCCGTACTTGTCATTAGTAGCACGATCCCTATTGGCTTACTAGCTGCAGAACGCAAGAAGAGATGGGAACAAAAACTCAGCAACGAAAGTCGACTGACAGTAGGAGAATTAAGAGCACAGAGCATTGAACAGTGGCAGCAGAAGTGGCAAAATGAAAGGCATGGCCGATGGACAGCGAAACTCATCCCAAATTTAGCAAGCTGGGTGAATAGGAGTTTCGGAGACGTAAATTATTACCTCACACAACTACTTTCCGGACATGGTTATTTCCGAAAATACTTGCATCAAATGGAGAAATGCAGCGGCCCAAGCTGCATATATGGCGATTCAGATGTTGATGATGCTGAGCATACCTTTTTCAACTGCTATAAATGGAGGGAAGAAAGGATCAGCATTGAAATAAATTGCGGCCCACTAACAGCCCAAACTGTTACGGAGATCATGCTGAAAAGTGAAGAGAGCTGGAATCGTATTGCGAATTTTGCTGAACGCACTCTCCGAAAGAAGAAAATAGACCTGGACGCTTACCAGGATGGAAGCGGCTGAACAAAAACATATAAGCGGGCCCGACGGGGAAAACGCAAGCTAAGAGTGGCACATATAGCCCAAGAGAAGGGAGCCACACCGAAGTAATACGAAAGTAGTCCCGGTGTGGTTGATTCCCATGGCTGAAGGGTGGGGGGTTTTAGTTGGTAAACATCCGAGGAGTCCAACATACCCTGTCGTGAAGCGTGACGACCTGGCAGGGATGCGTAATGCATTTCCCCTCCCTGATAAAAAAAAAAAAAAAAAAAAAAAAAAAAAAAAAAAAAAAAAAAAAAAAAAAAAAAAACATTATTATTATTATTATTATTATTATTATTATTATTATTATTATTATTATTATTATTATTATTATTATTATTATTATTATTATTATTATTATTATTATTATTATTATTATTATTATTATTATTATTATTATTATTATTATTATTATTATTATTATTATTATTATTATTATTATTATTATTATTATTATTATTATTATTATTATTATTATTATTATTATTATTATTATTATTATTATTATTATTATTATTATTATTATTATTATTATTATTATTATTATTATTATTATTATTATTATTATTATTATTATTATTATTATTATTATTATTATTATTATTATTATTATTATTATTATTATTATTATTATTATTATTATTATTATTATTATTATTATTATTATTATTATTATTATTATTATTATTATTATTATTATTATTATTATTATTATTATTATTATTATTATTATTATTATTATTATTATTATTATTATTATTATTATTATTATTATTATTATTATTATTATTATTATTATTATTATTATTATTATTATTATTATTATTATTATTATTATTATTATTATTATTATTATTATTATTATTATTATTATTATTATTATTATTATTATTATTATTATTATTATTATTATTATTATTATTATTATTATTATTATTATTATTATTATTATTATTATTATTATTATTATTATTATTATTATTATTATTATTATTATTATTATTATTATTATTATTATTATTATTATTATTATTATTATTATTATTATTATTATTATTATTATTATTATTATTATTATTATTATTATTATTATTATTATTATTATTATTATTATTATTATTATTATTATTATTATTATTATTATTATTATTATTATTATTATTATTATTATTATTATTATTATTATTATTATTATTATTATTATTATTATTATTATTATTATTATTATTATTATTATTATTATTATTATTATTATTATTATTATTATTATTATTATTATTATTATTATTATTATTATTATTATTATTATTATTATTATTATTATTATTATTATTATTATTATTATTATTATTATTATTATTATTATTATTATTATTATTATTATTATTATTATTATTATTATTATTATTATTATTATTATTATTATTATTATTATTATTATTATTATTATTATTATTATTATTATTATTATTATTATTATTATTATTATTATTATTATTATTATTATTATTATTATTATTATTATTATTATTATTATTATTATTATTATTATTATTATTATTATTATTATTATTATTATTATTATTATTATTATTATTATTATTATTATTATTATTATTATTATTATTATTATTATTATTATTATTATTATTATTATTATTATTATTATTATTATTATTATTATTATTATTATTATTATTATTATTATTATTATTATTATTATTATTATTATTATTATTATTATTATTATTATTATTATTATTATTATTATTATTATTATTATTATTATTATTATTATTATTATTATTATTATTATTATTATTATTATTATTATTATTATTATTATTATTATTATTATTATTATTATTATTATTATTATTATTATTATTATTATTATTATTATTATTATTATTATTATTATTATTATTATTATTATTATTATTATTATTATTATTATTATTATTATTATTATTATTATTATTATTATTATTATTATTATTATTATTATTATTATTATTATTATTATTATTATTATTATTATTATTATTATTATTATTATTATTATTATTATTATTATTATTATTATTATTATTATTATTATTATTATTATTATTATTATTATTATTATTATTATTATTATTATTATTATTATTATTATTATTATTATTATTATTATTATTATTATTATTATTATTATTATTATTATTATTATTATTATTATTATTATTATTATTATTATTATTATTATTATTATTATTATTATTATTATTATTATTATTATTATTATTATTATTATTATTATTATTATTATTATTATTATTATTATTATTATTATTATTATTATTATTATTATTATTATTATTATTATTATTATTATTATTATTATTATTATTATTATTATTATTATTATTATTATTATTATTATTATTATTATTATTATTATTATTATTATTATTATTATTATTATTATTATTATTATTATTATTATTATTATTATTATTATTATTATTATTATTATTATTATTATTATTATTATTATTATTATTATTATTATTATTATTACGGGGCTGAGCTCAGGCGTAGGGGTCGCAAGTGGCGGATGGCGAAGGCCTTCCGTTAGGAAGGTTGCTGTGAATACCCAATAAACAGCCCCCGACCAAGAGCGGCAGAGGAGGAGGGCTTGGCTTAAAAGGAACCCCTAAGAACTTTCGGTGACAAGACGAGTAAGCACCGTCTTTTGTATAAGTGCTCACCACCCACCCACCCTCCATGGTGGCATCGGGGGATACAGTATGAATAAAATGGCGAGATCCTGATCATGATGACCCGCCACAATGTGGGAGCAAAAAAATGTCAAAGTTAGTACGAACAGTAAGGTCTTAACCAAGATATACCGGAAACACGTAATTAAATTTTTAATTAAATGGCTATGGGCTGACGTCTTCAGTATTCTGTAATCTTAATAAAGCAGAGTGAAATCTGTCTGAAACGGCTTACAGGCTAATGCTGCAGACGCCTCCGTCCTGTTAAAACCTTGGCAGGCCTCAAAGAACGCTCAATGTTTCGTCGCCGTTAGGTTGGTGGTGTAGGTACAGATGTTATATTCCTGTTTAGCACCGATCTGGCACTGAACACATGACCTCATAAGGGCTTGTGTCAACCCATGCATGGCCTCACTGCTTGCAAAGATAACCATGAGATCTTGTGGTGACTACACATCCGAGCATTGATAACGGCTTTGGGAACAAACACAGACACAAACCAGGAGAGAAAACGAGGAGAACTACTCCCAAAGTAGTAAACCTAATTTACCCGAAGGACATCAGCAGTCACAATCGATGCACACACCTGAGGGCGAAAGCGCAGAAGTCTTCAGGAGAAAAAGCAAAATCTTGCGCTCACCACCACAAACTCGAAAAGGTGAAGAGGGAGATAAATTGGGTGCACAGACTTCTTCCACACCGTCGCTGACAAGACCTATCAGCGAAAGAGACGCCAGTCACCGACCATAGGATACTTAATGGACGCGGCTCACCGAAACAGGAGTTCATAATAAAGATGAGGGCAGGAGAGGATGAAGCACTGGCAAAGTGCCGTGCCACCTTCGAAAAAATGAAACAGGCTATGGTGAAGCAGAAAAATATAAGCGCTGATGTTAAAAATGGAGTATCGGAACTGGGCGAACTCTTTGATATCATCGGAAGTCTGCACCGCAACTGGCTTACAGCGGAACAAAAGACCAGCTGCATCAAAACGCCGAAGATGACAGAAGCCCAAACTGACACCAGTGACATCCCGACACCAACAACGATCGTCATAGCAAAACGCTTAGCAACAAGCCCTACAGGACAGGAAACAGGGAAAAGGGCGCGAATGGCAACAGATGAGGACTGGCAATTGGTAAAGAGGAAGGAAAAGCGGAAACAAAACGCGACAACAAAACAAAACAAACAGAAGTCAGGAGCAACTGAACAACCCCAAACGCAAAGAGGCGAACGAAAACCAAAAGTTCGGCCAGAGGCAGTATTAATTAAACCAGCGGAAGGCCGCAGCTACGCGGAAGTGCTAAGCAACCTCAGAAAATATTCGATGACAAACGAAAATAAGGTGGAAATAAGGTCAATTAAAAAAACTAAAACAGGTGCACTACTCCTCGAAATGGAAAAAGGAGAAAAAGCGAAGCCAGAGTTCCGGGACGCACTCATAAGCAACCTACACGAGATAGCCTCCGTAAGAGACCTTAAGGCAAAAGTAACTATAGAGATTCGGGACTTAGACTCTTTGACGACGTCAGAAGAGGTTACTGCCTCCTTAAAGGATATCCTCGGAGAGCCCGAGGAAGAAATCATCGTCAGGGTCTCTAAGCCAAACAGTCGTGAACAAATGCGTGCTTACGTGACGCTGCCGACTGACAGAGCGAACGAGGTCCTTAAGAAAGAACGGATAAAATTGTAGGATAAGGCTCTTAAAAGAGGTGAAGAAATGCTACCGATGTTTTGGATTCGGTCACTTGCAGTGGGAATGTAAAGGGCCAAACAGAAAAGGAGATGGGCTTTGTATACGATGCGGAAAACCTGGGCACAAACTCAAAGAATGCCAAAATACACCAAGCTGCTGCCTGTGCGTGGAAAAACGACACAACCGCACAGAACATATTCCTGGCTCTAAGATGTGCTCGTCATACAGAGAACACATAGTGAAATGAAGATCCTGCAGGGCAACTTGCATAGAAGCAGGACGGCCGACTCGCTCCTGCCGCAGGTTATGCTGGAACACGAGACCGACATGGCAATAATAAGCGAACAGTACGCCAAACCAAGTAGCGGAATATGGCTCGAAGACACATCAGCGACTGCAGCAATATGGGTGACGGAAAAATGCAACTTCCAAAAATTGAACAACGGTGCAGGAAACGGATTCGTCTGGGCCAGTAGTAAACAATTCACCATAATGAGCTGTTATCTGACACCGAGCGACGCTATTGCCGACTTTCAAGCAAAGATGGACGCCATAGAGGACTTTGCGCTTCACACAAACAGACATCTGATCATAGCCGGAGATTTTAAGGCTAGCGCCATTGAATGGGGTATGCAGACGACGAACTCGAGAGGACATGCCAGCCAGGCAAGGCCTTATCGTCGCTAACTCAGGAACTGCGACTACCTACTACTGCAACTGCGCCGACACTATCCCTGACATAACGCTTGTATCGGAGACCTATGCGAGCCAGCTACAGCAATGGACAGTACTCGAAGACTATACTGGCAGCGATCACCAGTACATGACTTACCTCGTCGGAGCAGCAAACAAAACAGGAGCTAGAGAAATCAAGGGAACGCGAAAGTGGAATGCCTCGAAGCTAAACTCCGAAATATTCCTCACACAGATGGACGCTAACCTGCCGGAATACCACGCAAACAGCTCGGCTAGAGTCAAAGTGGAAAAGATTCTCAAAAGCATCAAGACAGCATGTAAAGATGTCATGCCGCGCTTAAAACACACTCATCCCAAGACAGCTGCGTACTGGTGGACAGATGAAATACGCGCTTTAAGACAGACATGCCTTCACAAAAGACGGAAATACACAAGGGCCAGAAGAAATAGTATTGCAATAGAAGAGCAAGGAGAGTATAAAAAGTCAAAACAGGAACTAAAACTCGCCATTATAAAAAGCAAGAAAGAAAAATGGGAATAACTCCGGCGCGATATAAACCAAAATCCAGGGGGCCTAGCATACAAAATAGTGATGAGAAAACTCGGCGTGCAATAAGCCTCCAGGCCCAGACGGAATCCCATCTGAGGTACTCGAACTAATAGCAGCTGAGCGCCCATAAGTTCTACTAAGCATGTACAATGCATGCCTGGCAAAGGGGGTGTTTCCAGAAGTTTGGAAAAGACAAAGGCTAGTCTTAATCAGCAAAGGCAAGGGAGACCCAGAGGCACCATCGGCATACAGACCTCTATGTATGCTCGACACAGCAGGGAAACTGCTGCAAAAAATGATAAAGCCACGCATTACAGCTGCAGTAAAGAACGCTGGAGACCTTTCGGAAAGGCAGCACGGTTTTAGGCCAGGTAGATCCATAGGTAGTCGGAGCCATCGTAGATGTCATAAGAAGTCTAGAATCATCGCGACGGATAAACCACTTCTCGAGGCCTATAGTGCTCCTCGCCACAATCGATGTCAAAAACGCTTTTAACAGTACAAAATGATAAAATATGATCGAAGCCCTCGAAACACGCTTTAAAGCGCCTGCCTACCTAATGAATATGGTACGCAGCTACCTGAAAGACCGGGAGCTAATCTATGATACAAACGAAGGAAAACAGAAGAAGAAAATCACCTCTGGAGTAGCACAAGGCTCAATCCTTGGCCCTGATTCGTGGAACGTAAGCTACGATGGAATCTTAAACAAAAGTATGCCTGAAGACTGCTATTTAGTAGGGTACGCTGACGATATTGCAGGTGTCATCAGCGCACGCGACATATACACGGTGAGGCGAAAACTTACGCAAGTGATGCTGAGGACACAAACGTGGCTTGACTTGCACGGACTTAGCCTGGCCGCGTAGAAAACGGAACTCATCTTCCTCACTAGAAAACATATGCCGCTGGAAGTAGATATGCAGGTGCATTCAGAAACCATTCGCACGAAGAAAGTGATAAAACACTTCGGTATTAGGATTGACAACAAGTTGACCTACTGGTCGCATATTAAACACGCCATTGAGAAATCAACCAAGATAACGGCATCGTTATCGAGACTAATGGCAAACATCGGAGGGCCTCTATCCAGCAGAAGGAAGCTGCTAATGAACACAACACAGACAATCCTACTATATGGGAGCCAAGTGTGGGCGCCAACCCTGAGTATGGAAAACAGGCGCACAGCTCTAGTCAAAGTACAGAGGACTGCAGCCCTAAGGGTGGCGTCAGCATACCGCACAGTATCGGAGGCAGCGATTCTGGTGATAAGTGGAACTATGGCAATAGATCTACAAGCAGATGAAAGAAGGAAACTGTGGTTACAGAAAAATGATGCATCAGACACCCACACCCGGCAGGAAACTATTATTATTATTATTATTATTATTATTATTATTATTATTATTATTATTATTATTATTATTATTATTATTATTATTATTATTATTATTATTATTATTATTATTATTATTATTATTATTATTATTATTATTATTATTATTATTATTATTATTATTATTATTATTATTATTATTATTATTATTATTATTATTATTATTATTATTATTATTATTATTATTATTATTATTATTATTATTATTATTATTATTATTATTATTATTATTATTATTATTATTATTATTATTATTATTATTATTATTATTATTATTATTATTATTATTATTATTATTATTATTATTATTATTATTATTATTATTATTATTATTATTATTATTATTATTATTATTATTATTATTATTATTATTATTATTATTATTATTATTATTATTATTATTATTATTATTATTATTATTATTATTATTATTATTATTATTATTATTATTATTATTATTATTATTATTATTATTATTATTATTATTATTATTATTATTATTATTATTATTATTATTATTATTATTATTATTATTATTATTATTATTATTATTATTATTATTATTATTATTATTATTATTATTATTATTATTATTATTATTATTATTATTATTATTATTATTATTATTATTATTATTATTATTATTATTATTATTATTATTATTATTATTATTATTATTATTATTATTATTATTATTATTATTATTATTATTATTATTATTATTATTATTATTATTATTATTATTATTATTATTATTATTATTATTATTATTATTATTATTATTATTATTATTATTATTATTATTATTATTATTATTATTATTATTATTATTATTATTATTATTATTATTATTATTATTATTATTATTATTATTATTATTATTATTATTATTATTATTATTATTATTATTATTATTATTATTATTATTATTATTATTATTATTATTATTATTATTATTATTATTATTATTATTATTATTATTATTATTATTATTATTATTATTATTATTATTATTATTATTATTATTATTATTATTATTATTATTATTATTATTATTATTATTATTATTATTATTATTATTATTATTATTATTATTATTATTATTATTATTATTATTATTATTATTATTATTATTATTATTATTATTATTATTATTATTATTATTATTATTATTATTATTATTATTATTATTATTATTATTATTATTATTATTATTATTATTATTATTATTATTATTATTATTATTATTATTATTATTATTATTATTATTATTATTATTATTATTATTATTATTATTATTATTATTATTATTATTATTATTATTATTATTATTATTATTATTATTATTATTATTATTATTATTATTATTATTATTATTATTATTATTATTATTATTATTATTATTATTATTATTATTATTATTATTATTATTATTATTATTATTATTATTATTATTATTATTATTATTATTATTATTATTATTATTATTATTATTATTATTATTATTATTATTATTATTATTATTATTATTATTATTATTATTATTATTATTATTATTATTATTATTATTATTATTATTATTATTATTATTATTATTATTATTATTATTATTATTATTATTATTATTATTATTATTATTATTATTATTATTATTATTATTATTATTATTATTATTATTATTATTATTATTATTATTATTATTATTATTATTATTATTATTATTATTATTATTATTATTATTATTATTATTATTATTATTATTATTATTATTATTATTATTATTATTATTATTATTATTATTATTATTATTATTATTATTATTATTATTATTATTATTATTATTATTATTATTATTATTATTATTATTATTATTATTATTATTATTATTATTATTATTATTATTATTATTATTATTATTATTATTATTATTATTATTATTATTATTATTATTATTATTATTATTATTATTATTATTATTATTATTATTATTATTATTATTATTATTATTATTATTATTATTATTATTATTATTATTATTATTATTATTATTATTATTATTATTATTATTATTATTATTATTATTATTATTATTATTATTATTATTATTATTATTATTATTATTATTATTATTATTATTATTATTATTATTATTATTATTATTATTATTATTATTATTATTATTATTATTATTATTATTATTATTATTATTATTATTATTATTATTATTATTATTATTATTATTATTATTATTATTATTATTATTATTATTATTATTATTATTATTATTATTATTATTATTATTATTATTATTATTATTATTATTATTATTATTATTATTATTATTATTATTATTATTATTATTATTATTATTATTATTATTATTATTATTATTATTATTATTATTATTATTATTATTATTATTATTATTATTATTATTATTATTATTATTATTATTATTATTATTATTATTATTATTATTATTATTATTATTATTATTATTATTATTATTATTATTATTATTATTATTATTATTATTATTATTATTATTATTATTATTATTATTATTATTATTATTATTATTATTATTATTATTATTATTATTATTATTATTATTATTATTATTATTATTATTATTATTATTATTATTATTATTATTATTATTATTATTATTATTATTATAATAGCCTCAACACATTTTCTCACTACCTCCCCCTTTTCCACCATTACACTGGATGTCTTTGGATTTAGAATCCTTACAGGAACCATGTTGTTCTAGGTTTCACTAAGGTCTTTCCCACCATCAAGTCTCTCCTATTTTCTTGCATCATCAAATAGAATCGGTGGCTACCAGGACCACATTCCACTTTTGCCCAAACAATTGCCAGATGGATTTGTATTCGGACTTCACCATATACCTTAGCCGTTTCTCCCATTGTTATTTGCAACTGCTGTTGGATTTGTGCACTAGATCCCTCCTGATGATCCATACCGTGGCACCGGTGCGTATTGTTGCCATCCATCTTCCCATACCGCTCACTGCTTTTAGCAGGAGCCTTTCATTGTATCATTTGCCAATGAAACCTAATTGATAACCCTGGGGCCGTCGACTCCAGATACCAATTTCTCCCCCTGAAGGTGGTGCTTACTTCTTCTCGGCTTCGGAAAGATTGACCGGTTCCTTGGTAGCCAATTCTGCCGGTTTCTTTCTCCATTTGCTTCTGACTGCAGTGAAGGCAGCCTTTGAAAATGTTCTATTTTATCGCAATTCCAGCAAGCATTCCTCGTCTCTCCGAGGAGTTTCTCATTTCCCGGCACTTAGTCTTGCACAGAATCATTCAACAGATGCTGCTTCCCTGACGGAATGCGTTCCTTTGCAAGCTTGATTGAGTGCTTCCATCCTCAGTACGAATGCAACTACAGCAAGGGTTCTTTTCCCGACCGTCCTTCCTAGTGACTGTAGCTTCGAATCTGCGATTCCGCTGATGAATGTCTCCTTCGCCATTATTTTCATTGATGATTTTTTAGCCTGTGATAGCGTATGACAAATGTACCAGGCTACTGACGTCTGCTTGTAACTGTTGTAGTACTTCTCTTCGTTACTGCATCTGGCTTTTCAATTGAACCTTATAAACCTTCTGCATGTAGCTATTCTCAAACCGTTTCTAAATGTCATATACGAAAACTATATAGTCTTTATGCTTTTCGATGTCTAATGTTTGTAAGATTCTACTGCAAGACCGTGCAAGGCCATAGTTAGGGCACAGCATTTCTCCATATGATCCCATTTCTTCGCAAAAGCAGCTACGCGGATGCAGATAGGACAAGAGAAAAGTGTCTCTAGGCTGTGCGGTTGTTTTTTTTTAATGACTAATAAAACCGGTTTAAAGTGCGTTTTTTTCCTGAATGCCCTACTTTACGAGGGAATTGAGTATGAGTAGTTTTGTGGAAAATCGTGCCACAAAATTTATGCTGTAATTTCTGAGGTTACTGCTTAAGCACATAAAAACTCAAATTTATCATTCCATCGTCCAGAGTGCCCTAAATACCAATTTCGACAGTTATTCACGAAAGTAAATGAGTTGGTCTCAGTTGTTGATGTGCTCACTAAGAAAATATGCGATTTGGACACTCTTCAACATAACTTCAGTAAACTCTTAAATTATGTTCGTGCTAAACACAACAACAATGTAAGTTCCGCTCCTACTGACTCTTGCGTAAAAATTTCTAAGAATGCCGCGTTACCTCAATTTAAAAACTATAATGTATGTGTACTTGGTGATTTCAACTGTGATGACAAAATTTGGTTACAAAATAATGACTTTAATTAATGCCAAATACACAATCTTCTGAAATTGATATTGTTTCAGTTCATTCATTATTGACTATGAATTTAAATCAAATAAAGTACTGTATGACCCTAATTCAATTAACGGATTATTAGATTTAGTGTTTACCTCTAACGATTTAAATACATCTGTCATACAATGTTGTCCTTTATTGTTTATTGCAGATATGTATGTATAATTCTTCATCCTCAGCTACCGTCTATCACAATTATGTCCTTTCCCTTCCTTCAGTTGATGATATCGAAATTAAAACAGCTTTAAGTAATTTAAAAGCTATAAAAAGCCAGATATCCTGGGATTCATTATAAAAATACTATTCTAGTTCATCTTGTTCTCCCTTATCTGGTGTTCCAGAAACCAGCCATCTAAGTCCTTTTGTTTTCATACTTTCTAGTAATGATCTACCGACTCTGTTAAAATATGGCTATTGCCTAATGTATGCAGATGTTTAACGATGCGAAAAGATTTAAATTGCTTCACTAAGTGTTGCAGCTTAAACGACTTATTGTTAAACATCGACAAATGCGCTTGCATGAGCTATAACAGAACTCTTCATTGTACAATATTTTCCTACATTATACATTAAATAACGCTCAAATACGAGTTATTAACTATTTTAAAGATATTGGTATGATTTTAGATCGAAAATTAACATTTCATCTACATACAAATTACATTGTTGTTAAAGCCAACCCTCCATTAGGGTTCATTAAAAGGAACTCCTTAGATTTCAAAGATCCCAATACTACTAAGGCATTATACTGTTCCATTTTTCGTGCTATTGTTGAGTGTGCTTGTGTTGTATGGGGTCATACCAAGTCATTTCAAGTTTAAGACGAATCGAAAACTTAAAAATCAGATTTGTTTTACGTCATTTATTTTGTAATAATGGCGTTCAGGTTCACCATTCGTATCGTTCTAAATGTCTTTTACTTGGAATACATTCACTTGAAATGAGAAGAAAAATGTACAACGTCATGTTAATACGGGATATTTCATGTGCAACAATCGATAGTGAGAATTTATTTCATTGTTTGAATTTGTATGCTAGTTCAACAGTTCTAAGTCCCAGACCAGTACTTTTTAAAGGTACTCATAGTACATTATATGGTCAACGCGCGCATCTTTCTTTATATTGTAGAATTCCTAACTTACACAGCTTCGAATTAGATCTGTCTTTGCCAAGAAACATTTTTAAAAATTTATTAATGTTACTAAAAGCGATGAATTGTATTTACTATTTTATTTTATTTACTCGAATTAATTTATGTGAAGTTATTAATTTATTTATATTTCGAAATATGTTGAAACTAAATTCGTAGAATGAAGAAGGAAATAAGATAAAGAAATCAAATAAAAAAATTCGGACTCCAAAAGACCTCGCCATCAAATGAGGCAGACTCAACTTTTTTCTCCTTGGTCTGCTTAAAGAACGTTCGCGTAGTTTCTTTTTTAGCACTGTGTCCAGCTCTTTTGCAAGTCGCTCTACTTTGATGCTCATGTGTTCCAATTTTTCGTCTATTTCTTCGAACTTTCGCTGCGGAATACTTTTTTGTTGTTCCAGGCTTTTCTTTTGCTCTGTTTAGATTTGTTTTCTGATCGTCAAATTTTTTTCCAAACTATGCTTTTGTCCATCTAACTATTGTTCAATTATATTCTTTTGTTCGTCCAGATTTTTCTTTTGTTCGTCCATTATAAACAAGAGGACTTTCATCATCGCAGCCATATCATTGCCGGTACTCATATGTTTTTCCTCGTCAACGTCGAAGGAGATTGTGTCTGAATTATATCCCTCTTTGTTCAAGGTATCATGAATGCGTCTAGTCGCATTTTCCTCACCTAGTAATCAGGTTTCTCTCGTTCAACGCAGATTTGAGTTGGGCGAGGGTTAACTGTAACAGTTTTCGACCCAGAATAGCTTTAAACCAAACAAAAAAATACAATTTTTGTTTTTTTTTTTTCACAAGTGTAAAATATTTGCGTGGGTTCAAAAGATGGAATTTATTTTTTTCATCACAATCGTTTTAGTCAAAATCACAATGCAACAACAATTTATACTTGAGTTACTTTTATGAACCATTATACTTTACTTTATCCTTCACCGAAACCACTTCATCACTACTTTTAAATCACTTTAGAACTCATTGCACCTCTGTTCGACGCCGGTATTTATACACCCTTCCACCTCTAGGGAATTTTTTGTACTAACCATAGACTAACTATACCTAAATATCAAACTCTACTAATATTTTTGCAAACCCTTAACTTTCGCACAGACACACTGTAAGTGAATCAATAACACATTCTCCATTTCTATAACATGTCAGAATGGCTAAAATGACAACAAATTCACGTAATGTTCACTAGGTATATATCGTATGTATAATAAACGCAAAAATAAAAGGAAAAATATTTTACGCGTGAAAAGGATTGTTAATTAATGGCACTTTTAAAATCAATTTCCTTGCTGTTCTTTTAGTTTGACATGTGTTAAGTAAATAAATTAATTAAATGATACTGTTTACGACACAAATCACACAATTAACAAAAAAAAGGGGCATCAGAAAGAAACATCCAATAGTGCGGAATGCACCCACCCACAACAGCAGGGAAATTGTCCCATAATAATAAAGAAATGTCAGTTATATCATATCTGTCAACTACAATATGTATGTATATATAAAAAAAGGAAAATAAGGGGCAATTCGATAATAAATGATTCTGTTTTATAACGTACACGAGAGCGGTATCGTCTTTTATTCCAAATTAATAGAAAGATCTTTTTTCCTCAAAAAAAGAAAGAACCGGTCAAACTGTCTCGATCAGTTCAAAGTCGAACATTTGGTCCTTGACCCGGATTTTTTAAGAAAATTTTTCCCAACACAACACAAGAATAAAGGATTTCTATTACCTTAAGTAACATTTGTTGGATTTTGTGTGCATTTTGTGTGCTGGAGGAGGTGCTGATCCTGGATTTACGGAGGAGCTACTGGATTTCGTTGTTGCTGTGTTCTGTGACGCCGTCATTTGCAGAAAAGGAATCAATCACATAATTTGTCGTATTAGACCTGGAGTTGCAGAGATTTGCAAGTAAGGGGATTGAAATTTATTATTTTGTGTGTTTATCTACAAATAAAGCCATATTTAATTATGAAACATAATAAACTCACACGAGTACTTACTCAATTGGAGAAACATATTTCAAATTTTGCTAAGAGAGGGTCCAGCACTCGTACTGCAAATTATTTGTCTGGTCGTTTGTCGTTATTGGAGAAATCCATGGAGACGGCACAGAGTGCTTATGAAGTGTGCATAGGATCGCTGGGGGATGATGAGGAGGACAAATGCTCCGAGATAGAGGAGATTTATGAGAAGTTCCGCGAATTATATTTTGATTACCGTGCAGATCTACTGGATGCAACGGACAAGGTTAAGGTGAAGGAAACCAAGGTGGACAACAACGAAGCAGATACGAATGTCACTATGTCCACTCACAACCCAGATATTAGGTTAAAGAATATTCCGGTACCAGTTTTTTCAGGCAACTACGAAATTTGGAGGAGTTTTCGTGATCTTTTTGTGTCCCTTGTTCATCACAATTCGTCTTTATCCGAAATACAAAAGATGCATAACTTAAAAACAAGTATTTCGGGTGAAGCGGATAAAATATTGTCGCATTTACCGATTTCGAATGGCAATGATATTAAGGCGTGGACTATTTTGCAACACAGATATGACCCTCAGCGCTTTCTGGTCAACACGCAATTGAAGTGCTTCTTCAGTCAACCTTCGGTAACCCAGGAGCGATCTGAAGCCATTAAGGAACTACTGGACACGTCAACGGAAATAGTTCACAACCTCGCCAACTTGAAGGTGCCGGTTGAACATTGGGATATGATACTAATTTACGTCTTATTGCAAAAATTACCAACAAAAACGCAACAACTGTGGGAAGAGAAACTGGGATGTAAGGAGAACAGCAAACAGCTAGCGACATTTGTGGAATTTAAGCAATTTCTCGAATCGAGGTTTCGTACTCTGGAGGCAGTAAGTTACCATCAGGGAAAGACGACATCAGAACCATCTAAAAGGGTTCCCCAGCGAAATTCGTTTCACGCGCAGGCTACTACATCCAAATTTGTTCGTAAACTCTGCAATAACGGTCAACATGCCATCCGAAAATGCAACCGTTTTTTGAAGATGAGTATCAAAGACCGCTATCAAGCTATTTCTAATCTGGGTTTGCGTAAGAACTGTTTAGCTTATAGTCATTTGTCCGAAAGCTGTCCAAGTATCCGTAGATGTTATTATTGTCAGCAGCCCCATCATTCGCTACTACATAATTCTCAGCCAATCGCTCCACAAGCCAATTATACATCGCATCCTCAACCCTGTAAGATGTTAGCGTGCAGTCAAAACTCCCAACATCAAAACACAAATTGTCTCACTTCCTCAATTAATCCCAAAACACCGAGTTTCAAGCCACACAGTATGGAGCAACATTCACCAAATCAACGAGATGATCAACTGCCAAATGAAGAAGCTTGTTGTAGCAAATCCGTCCACACATACCATTCTGTGTCACACACGAATACCCAAGTGATGTTGGCCACAGCTATTGTCAAGGTCAGCGGTTCATCAGGGGAAGTTGTTTCACTTAGGGCATTGCTGGACTCTGGTTCAGAAGCATCTTTTATAACTGAGTCAGTACTTCAGCTACTGGGTTTGAAGCACAAATCAACCTTTGTCGAGGTGTCCGCAGCAGCACGTGCAACAGGATAGTTGATGTAACAAGCGGATCCCACCATTCGGCGTTTGTTGTTAACACAAAGGCCCTCGTCTATGAATCGCTGTCTGGGCATATTCCGGCCTGAACGCTTCCAGTTGCTGATTGGAGACATCTCGACGGCTTGAGCTTAGCCGACCCATGCTTTTTTAAGCCAGCCAAGGTTGACTTGCTGCTGGGCAGCGACATATTAGCTGAAATACTCTTGCCAGAGTTGGTAAGGCCGAACAATCCTAATTTGCCTTTAGCACAAAACACTAAATTTGGCTGGACTCTATTTGGACGGGCTCCACTCGCATCCCGTTCTGCCAAAGCTTTCCACCAAACATGCATTCTGGAGGCTGACTTGCGCAAATTTTGGGAGCAAGAAGAGGTGCCGTTTCAAACCCCTGAAACTCCAGAACACATCGCATGTGAGGAGGTGTGAAGTCGCTCTTCCCTTCAAAGGGAACATTTATCCAGTACTTGGACGTTCTATGGAAGACGCTCTTCAGCGATTCAAGCAGCTAGAAGGCCGTCTATTAAAAAACAAGAATTTTCATAGGGAATACGCTGAGTGTATTGAAGAATACCTACGGATGGGTCACATGTTTGAAGTTGATCAATACATGTTGGAGAATACCCCGCATTACTTTCTTCCGCACCACGCCGTAATAAAGGAAAGCAGTTCGTCGACTAAGTTGAGAGTCGTTTTTGATGCGTCTTTTAAAACATCCGATGGAACGTCCCTCAATGATAGGCTGATGACTGGACCAGCTCTGCAGAATAATATTATCGATGTCATTCTCAGATGAAGGCTGTACGAGTACACTTTCACCGCAGATATCGAAAAAATGTACCGCCAAATTTGGGTAACTGACAAGGACTCATATTACCAACTAATATTATGGCGAAAAGATCCATCTGAGCCCATCAAGATCTACCGGCTTAAGACAGTGACTTTTGGCACGGCATCTGCTCCATATTTGGCCATCCGAACTCTTAACTGGCTGGCAGAGAAGTCTGGTTGTCAATTTTCACGAGCGGCGAAGATGATTTGGGAGGAAATGTATGTGGATGATCTAATTTCTGGAGCGGACACCACCGAAGAAGCAAAAAAAAGATTAATGAAGTGAAAACTACACTAGGAGCAGCAGGGTTGAATCTACGCAAATAGGCGTCCAACAATGTGAGTCTTTTGATGGAGATACCCTTGAAAGAACGGGAGACAACATTTTCATTCTCTTCAAAAGGCTCGGAGCAACTCAAGATGCTAGGGATTTATTGGCACCCAAATGAAGACAACTTCCTATATAGGTACACACCATCAAGTAATCCTCAGAAAACCAAAAGGTCTATTTTATCCACTATAGCCAAACTTTTTGATCCAATGGGGTGGATTTCGCCGTGCGTCATCAAAGCAAAATGTTTCCTACAATTACTTTGGGCCAAGAAGCTGACGTGGGACGAACCTATTGACGACGAGCTTGAGAGGGGTTGGAACATCTTCTTTCATGACTTGGAATAGATCAATCAGATCCGGTTGCCTCGATGGGTGCTGTCTGGACAACGTTTCAAGACGGTAGAAATCCACGGTTTTTCAGACGCTTCAGAAAAGGCCTTTGGTTCTGTGGTATACATCCCAGTACTGGGTGAAACAGGATCAGTTCACATGAATCTCTTATTTTCCAAAACTCGCGTCGCCCCGCTTAAACCAGTGAGCATTCCCCGACTCGAGCTTTGTGGAGCTGTCATCCTAGCGAGGCTCCTCAGGCATATCGTAAGTGTTCTCAACCTACCGGAAGCAAAGATTCATGCTTGGACTGACTCAACAATAACTCTTTGCTGGATAAGGTCACCGCCATCACGATTGGAAACTTTTGTCCGGAATCGAGTTGGAGAAATTCAGCGGCTGACGAGTTCGTCCATTTGGAAACACATTCCAACAGAACAGAATCCAGCAGATTTAGCTTCCCGAGGTGTACTGCCTTCGGCACTAACACAGAACCGTTTATGATGGAAAGGACCAACATTTCTGAATACATCGTGGGACTTTGACATGCTGACGCAGCCAACGAATTTGACAACCGATGAAGGACAGAAACGTACGCGCTGCCTCATATTGGAAACAAATGATAACCAAATTCTGCGACTAATCAGTAAGGCTTCAACGTTCCAAAGGTTGGTAAGGACTGTTGCATATTGTCAGAGATTCATCAACATTTTTCGTCAACATCACAGAAAATTCTGCAACTAAGCACGAAGTCTACGAAACGACAATACCAGTAAACCTTTCGCGCCAACAGAACTCGAAGAAGCTACAAGATCACTGATACGAATCGCAGAAAGACAGATGTTTCCAGATGGCATCATAAGAACAAGAGGTATGAGACGGACATGGTGTTATACGCGTCGGCGGAAGATTGAGCCAGGCGAACATCCCGTACAATCAACAACATCCTATAACATTGGGCCCAAATAGTCCGATTTCCTTATTAATCATACATGATGCCCATTTAAAGTCGCTGCATGGAGGAATTCAGTTAATGATGGAGTATTTAAGACACAAATTCTGGATTTTTAAACTTAAAAGAGCTGTGAAAAAAGCACATACGAGTACACAGCTGCATTACATGCTACAGGTTTCGAGCTCGAAAAGCTCAGCAACTGATGGGAGAACTACTTGCACCTCGAGTCTCAATGTCAAGACCTTTCACCCATACTGGCATTGACTATGCGGGCCCTGTTAATATAAGAACATGGAAAGGGCGTGGAGCTAAGTGCCACAATTTGTACTTGGCTATTTTTATCTGTCTGGCCACCAAGGCAATACATATTGAAGCGGTCACCGACTTAACAAGTCAGGCATTTATAGCTGCTTTTCGAAGATTCGCTGCGAGGCGAGGCGTCTGTGCCCAGCGACTGTGGCACGAACTTTGTGGGTGCTGACGTCGAACTGCGTCGCCTCTTAAAAGGCGGAGCTCAGGACTATAACGAGATAGCCAACGTCTTAGCAACCGAAGGAACAAAATGGAACTTCATTCCCCCGGCTTCACCTCACTTTGGAGGATTGTGGGAAGCCGGAGTAAAGAGTGTTAAATTCCACCTAAAAACGATTATTGGAAATGGGACACTCACTTACGAGGAACTCGCCACGTTTTTGACGCAAGTCGAAGCGTGTCTAAACTCGAGACCCCTCTGTCCCTTAACGGAAGATCCATCGGACTATCAGGCGTTGACACCGGCACACTTTCTTATTGGAGAAAGCTTATTTACAGTTCCCGAAGCAGACCTGACTATAGGAAAGCAGAATTTAGTCGACCGATGGAAAACTATTCAAAGGCACTTGCAAACATTTTGGAAGCAGTGGCAGACTGAATACCTAAGCCGTCTACAACACCGTCCAAAATGGTTGAAGCCTCAGCCACAGCTAATGAAAGGCGATTTAGTTCTCATTTCAGACGAACGACTTCCCCCTGCAAAATGGAACCTAGGCCGCGTAGTCCAAACTTACCCCGGAGCAGACAATTTGCCAAGGGGCGTGAAAGTGAAAATACAACATGGAGAACTCCGAAGACCAATCACTAAGCTATGTCCACTTCCCTTGAATGACGCCAAACAATCAACGTAATAGTACTTCAAATTATACAATTTTCGGAAGCATCCAACAGAACACAATACAACAAATAACAATAGTAATCATATCAATCATTTAAAATAATTTTGTGCAAAAGGTATGCTATACTGTCATCATACCGATTCCACAAAACACAAACACAGAGTCCACAAAACCAAATAAAACCACTCAAATCAACACGGAAAGCACTCATGCACACACTCATTTCAAACCCAACACAACTACGAAAATACAGTCCACTGTTTTTTCTTTTACTCTCCATAAGCAAAAAACACGCACACCTACACTACTTACTCGTATTATACCCAACGCAACTTTACGACGATATTTGCCCGACCTTACCCAACACACAGCAATCATCGTACAGCGTTTCGAACACACATGCACATCGACGAGGGACACGACAAATCAATTAAACAACATCGCACAACACTACACATAATAAACAAAAATGAATTTTACTTTTTTATGCACCATAATTATGTATTATCATAAAATTAATGCAAATCACCTGGATTACACTGGAATTAGAACACTGCAAAAATCAACTTAATTTTAACTTTATTTAATAACACACAATTTAAAGTCTTCGTCCTCAATAACAAGACAGCGAGCGTACAAGAACGGTATCTTTTGTAAAACTTTGTCTGAAGTCTCCACAGAATATTTGTCAATCTTCTGTTTCATTTGTTATTATTGTTTATAAGAAAATTAATATATCTTCTCTTTTCATGTACGTTGAGAGTTTTGATGTAGACATCGGTGGGGGGGGGGGGAATGTTTACGACACAAACCACACAATTAACAAAAAAAAGGGGCATCAGAAAGAAACATCCAATAGTGCGGAATGCACCCACCCACAACAGCAGGGAAATTGTCCCATAATAATAAAGAAATGTCAGTTATATCATATCTGTCAACTACAATATGTATGTATATATAAAAAAAGGAAAATAAGGGGCAATTCGAAAATAAATGATTCTGTTTTATAACGTACACGAGAGCGGTATCGTCTTTTATCCAAATTAATAGAAATATCTTTTTTCCTTAAAAAAGAAAGAACCGGTCAAACTGTCTCAGTTCAAAGTCGAACAGATACTGATAAGTAGAATTAGCATTTTTGATAATTTTTTAGTTTTTTTAGGAAAATATTTGTTTTTCTAATTTAATGTAAAGGTTCTCCAAAATATTTCGAGAATGTTTTTTTTCACACATTATAAAGTACAAAGCAGTGGTATTTTAGTTGTTAATTTGTTTAAAAAAATTCCCAGATTAGCCAACGTACAATGTGTTTGGTTTTGTCGAAGGGAATTATGTTTATAATTGTTTTCAACAGATCTGTTTATTTGCAAGTAATCAATGTTTGTTTGTACTTTCTTAGAGGCAAAAACAAAAACATTAATATTTTGTTCAGAAAAAAAAAATATACATAGAAATAAAAATGTTCCGCTGCATGTGAAATGAGCACAGCTTAATTTGTGATACCCTTAATGAAAAGTGTTAGTTTATACCTTTTTTGCGAAAAAAAAGATTTAGCTACTACTTTTTTGAGTATCTTTTAATGCTTTTAACATCTTCAAGGCGGTCTGGCACGGAATGCGTCAACTTTTCCAGATATTCACATGTTAAATCTTATAATTCCGCTAAAATTAAGGCTTTTAACTGAAGCTTTGATGTAATGACATGTTTTCGTAAGCTCCTCTTTAAATGATTCCAAAGAGGTTTTGTTGGGTTAAGATCGGGGCTTTATGGTGGTGTTACTATTGTAGAAAGTGAGGGACTTTATGTATCACCCAAACCTTCACCATTTGTGCGACATGCTTGGAATCGTTGACCTGTATGTTGTAGTATGTAGTATGTTGTGGTATACTTCTTTTGTTATGATCTCAATGACTATGACTAAATTAGCGATCCTAAAAGTGGACATTTAGCCCACATCAAACAACCATCATCTCCGTGCTTTACTTTTTTCCTTGTGTTTTTTGACTCAAAGCTTCATTTGGTTGTCTTCATGCTTTAGAAGGCCTATTTGATCCATAAATTTTAAATTTTGAGTCTTTTGAAAAAATCCTAGAAGTAGAATCCTTTATTTTCGTATATATCAGTAGAGTCTTCTGTTTTTTTATTTGCTTCGCTGACGAAAGGCTTCTTTCTAGCGGTATAGGATTTATACTCAGTTCGTTGTATCCTTCTTGTTTTGTTCTCGGAAATTTTTTGATGCAAAAACTGAGCAACGAATGTGGAAATATTGCATTAGTAATAAAATAAGTGGCACAAAAACATTGAATATAAGCTAAATGTGTCCAGTCACACCCATATTTATTTAAAAAAGAATTAGTCAATTCCCTATTGTACCAAATGGACCTATATAACTCACATTTAGTTTACTTTGTTTATTGTTTTGTTAAATCAGAGAACAAAGCATTAAATACGCACATACGAACATACAGACAAAGAAGACGAGAGAAACAAACCACTCAGCAGTCATTCGTCATCAAACGTTTCGAGGAGTCGGCCGTGTATTTAAGTAATTAGTACATCCCCTAGGAGACATAATATTATATCCGTTTAAATTCGTAGCCAAACGATATTAGAAAAATAAAGTATTGTTCATTGAATTTCGGAATTGAAGTTTGTTTTTTATTTGAGCAAAAGTGTCCAGTCCTACATATATATATATTCCATCTAATCTAATACTCTAATTTTTTTTAAGGATTTTTCTTTTACATTTTTTCGGAACATACTCTCCTGATAAAAACATTAATGGTGAAGCGAAAAATTTACCCACACCGTGGTGGAATGAACAAATGTCAATATTTTATTGAAGAAGCAGCAAAAATGTAAGTAAAAAAAATTTATATTGTTTTAATTCAATTCGTTTTTATTCTATGTATAGATCGATCAAAATGGAGAAAAACAAGAAATCCAGTTTAGGATGTAAAAACCACATCCACTTGTATCGCGAAAGATGCGAGCAAGCCAGATAAATTTGTATTATGCATAATAAAAATATTTTTTAGAAAATTGAATTTTACTTTTTCCGTGAAAATTACCGCCCAACATTTTACGAGACATGCATGCATGCACTCTGATAACCCCAAGAAGGCCGTTTGCTAGAAATAAGGTTTGTTCTTATTATTTATATTTTCCACTAATATGTATGCACTCATCGACGTATCGGTTCTTTCTTTTTCATAGACATTTTTCGATTACGAAGCTGATTCGAATTATGAGTGGAAGGAAGAGGAACCAGGCGCATCACTTAACTGAAGCGAAGTTAAAAATAGCAAGTCGAAGATGAACTTTGCGCCGATATGCTCGTGCGAAAAAGAAAACCGGAAAAATCAGACCAATTTGCAATGCAATTTGGGAGCATGAAAACAGCAATCAATATCATTGTCTTACAATCATCTGGAATACATTGTATTTAGGTTCATTGATGTTTTGTGAACCACTGCTTGGTGAACAGCCTGGAAGCACAGATCCTGAACCTAGAACAGCACCACCAGAGCAACAAAAAAAAGACGTAAACTCGCTGAAGCGTTTTTAAGTGATTTGACACATCTAATTCATAGCAGTAAACACTCAAAAGTTGTTCTCATAAAAGAATAGAAGGTTTATTGGCTAATCACGTGCATACATATGTATGTATATTACACACAATACCACTTGATTTTCAAAAAAAAAAATAAAACATTCTTTTTTATGTAATCTTTTTACGAGTAGCTTAAATCTTTTTTTTATTCTTCAGTTTTCAGAATGCGGAATGGGTGTAATAGACCTACAGGGGAAACCGAACGCCCAGTAAAAAAAAATCGGTTAACGCACCGCTATGCATACCTCAAAGGTGGTGTTGAATTGCATAATCCAAGAAAGAAAAAACTATATCTTTATATTTATTTCATTTATGGAATAAAAAATTTAAACAAAAATCGAGAAAAAGGCATTAAGTAGTATTTAGTTTAATATGACTTTTATTTTCAATTTAAATTCATTACATTCAATTCAATATATGCTAAGTCTATCATGGTTTGCCCTATGGCCGTCTACCAGATTGTTATTTTTATTTTAAAAAGGAAAACGAGATATACATTAAAAACATTAAAAACCAATGTATTTGGATAGCACACGATGGTTCCACCTTAGGAACGCTGGAACCATTGCACTCCAAATATTGAATCTGCAAAGAAAAAGGCATTAAATATTAGCTAAACTAAAATGTATACTTTTTACTCACTTGGCTTTAATCAGCATTCGGTAGTCCCACCCTGGGAACGCTTTTGTTGGAACCATTGCACTCCAAATCTTGAATCTGCAAAAAAAGGGCATTAAATATATAGATAACTAAAATGCATGTTTTTTACTTACATGTACGAGGAGCGTTCAAGATATTCTCGGTATCGGGGTGAAGCTGTGGTTGCATATATAAATTGACTTATTTATCAAGTAATACTATTATTTTAGTGCATTCATGTAAAATTTCATATAAATATGATTATTAATTCGCGTTTTATCTCTAGTTAAACAGAATCATAATGGCAACTGAGGCGATGATGGTGAAAATTGAGCATCGCGCTGTAATTAAATTTCTCACTAAGCAAGGAAAAGGTCAAAAAACTATTCATGAAGAGATGGTGGCTGTTTACCAGGGTTCCGCACCTTCATTATCAACTGTGCAAAAGTGGTCAAGTGAGTTCAAGAGAGGCAGAGAGAGCATTGAGGACGACCCCCGCTCCGGCGCCCCGGCTACTGCTTGTACGGGAGAAAGCATCAAAGAAGTCGAAAAACTTGTTCTTGAGGATGCCCGAATAAAGGTGAAAATGATGGCAGAGATCACCAAGCTTTCAATTGGTACCATTCACACCATTCTTCATTACCATCTTAACCTTTCAAAGGTCAGTGCAAGGTGGGTGCCACGAATGCTCACAGCGCCTCAGATAAAAAGTGAGAATCGCATGCTGTAGAGAGCTTTTGGAGATGTGTAGTGAGAACGCGGACGGTGTTATGGATCGAATTGTTACTGGGGACGAAACATGGGTCCACCACTATGACCCTGAAAGCAAACAAGAGTCCATGCAGTGGCATAAAAAAGGAACAGACCCCCCGAAGAAGTTCAAAGTCGCTCCGTCTGCCGGGAAGCTCATGGCCACAGTTTTTTGGGACTCAAAGGGAATCTTGCTCATTGAGTACAAAAAAAAGGTGAAACCATCAACGCCACATCCTACGCTTCCACTTTGCATAATTTGCGGGAGGAAATTAAAAAGAAAAGACGGGGTAAACTCGCAGCGGGTGTGTTGCTTCTTCATGACAACGCTCCTGTTCACACGGCGCGAGTTTCCAAGGCTGCTGCGCGAGATTGTGGTTTCGAAGAAATCCAACACCCACCCTATAGTCCAGACCTTGCCCCTAGTGATTATTTCCTGTTTCCGGATTTGAAAAAATGTCTTCGTGGAAAAAGATTTTCGGATGATGAAGAACTCAAGTCGGTATTTTGCAGAGAAAGAGGAAATTTATTATTTTGAGGGTTTAAAAAAGCTTATCTCAAGATGTAACAAATGCATTGATGTTAGGGGAGATCATATTGAAAAATAAAAACAATTTAAATTGAATTCGCATTTTCCTTCATATCGATACCGAGAATATATTGAACGCCCCTCGTAATTAGTTAGCATCACTTATACACATTTCTTCATGGTGCATTTGGATTCATTATTCTTACTGTGAAAAAGAAGTAAAATAAATTATTTTGAAATTAAAATGTTTTTACTTATTCACAAAGCAAACTTTTCCAACTACTTTTGCCACATCCAATTCAAAGCAATCTGTTGGTGGTAGCAGTATTCTCTAGGAGATTATTTCTTCTTGCCCCAGATTTTTCTTCTTTTGTTATCCTAGAAAATATAATAAGGAAAATTATTGCCTAATATTACATTTTTTTTGCTACGGCTAATCAATCAAAAGAAAATGTTGAGCTTACACCTATTGAAAGTCGAAAAACAGTGTGCATGGAAGCAAAGGTAAATGGTATATCTTTCAAGTGTTTGATTGATACAGGGAATGAAATTTGTGTCATGAAAAACTGTTGTATGGAACTTATTTTGCCTAGGTTGAATTCAAGAAATTCTCCTATTCTAGTATCTGGTTTGGGATCGAACATCGTAACTTTTTTTTTTTTTTATAATTTACGCGCGCCTAAGGGGTTATGGATACCCTTTTACTGTTGCCAGGGCGCGGGCGGAAAGATAGAAGGAGGAGAAAGGAAAGCATTGTTGTGATGTAGTAGTTTGAAACTCAGTTGTGTTTTGGTTTCGATATTGACTCTCCAGGGGTGGGAGTCCGAATAGGACGGAGAGATTTTCTTCACTCGGAATGGATTCAGGTTGTGAATTTTAACGGTTGTTTTGTGCTTGAAAACCGTACAACAGCCAAATCTACAATTCAGTGTTATGCCTTCACGCGCAGATTTTTCTGACTGAGTTCCAATTACACAAATGAAAACTTTTTCGTGGCTAGGATTCGAACCTTGACCCTCCGAGTGAGAAGCGATTGCTAGTACCACTACACCACGGCCACCCCCAGCAACTAAAGGTTCCTATAAAACGTCAGTTAAAATCGGCAATGAAGTATTCGACGATATTGAAATTCATGCAGTTTATTATGGTTGTTTAAAATCTGGTATGATTATTGGGATGAATTTGTTGCAGTGGGCTGATGTCAAAATAGCAGCCGGTAAGATTACTATTGTTAAAAGTAAAGACAAGTCCAGTTTGGACAAGAACTACCCGTTAAATCGGAAGGAAAGAAATAATGCATGCCAACGAATCCATTTGTTTTTTGGCGTGTATAAATATGGATGTGGAAACCGAAAATAAACTTAATATCTCATGATTAGAAAACTTAAAATTAGAAGAGGCTGAACAGGTACTTTCTTTAATTAAAAATTACTTACCACAGGTACCAGAAAAATCACCTATAACCATGAAGATTGTCACCATGGACGACGAACCATTTTACAAACCACCCAGGGGATTCCCACTTCTAGAGCAAAGGACAATCGAAAACCAAATACGACAGTGGTTAGTTGATTGTGTAATTTCCGAGATGTAAACACACAAATATTCCAGGAATGGTATCCACTTCCAAACATCGAGGAGCAACTAGATAAGCTACAAGCAGCAAGGTATTTTACGACGTTGGACCTGGAAATAGGTTTTTTCATGTCCCAGTCGAAGCGGCAAGTAGAAAATACACTTCATTTTTTACTTCTTTCGGACAATTTGAATTTTGTAAAGTGCCTTTTGGTCTTTGCAATCCACCGCATGTTTTTCAAAAATATATAAAATTTACGTTAAAAGATTTAGTTAATAGGGAAATTGTAGTTGTGTACATTGATTATGTTATTATTCCATCACAGATAATAGAAGAAGGTTTAAGAAGGCTAGAAGAAGTTCTCAGCGTTGCTTCAAAGAACGGCCTCAAAATAAAATGGAAAAAATGTCACTTCCTTAAATTTGATATCGAGTATCTTAGTCATCGGATACGAAATGGCAGCATCTCACCATCCTCATTTAAGTCTAAAGCAGTTGTTAACTTTCCCATACCTTCTACAGCTAAACTACAAAGTTTTCTTGGCCTTGCAAATTATTTCCGCAAATTTGTCCCAGATTATGTCCATAGAGCTCGACCACTGTGTGACATATTCAAAAAATCAGTCAGTTTTAAGATGAATGAACCACAGTTAACTGCAATCAATGATTTAAAAACTGCGTTAGTCACAGAGCTGGTACTCAGGATTTTTAAGTACGGTGCCTCAACTGAATTACACACTGATGCATCAAGAGAAGGTTAAGGGGCTATTCCCCTTCAGCGAGATGCAGAAGATGGCAGCAAAAAAACAACGCCAGCGGAGCAAAACTACAGCTCATACGAACTCGAAGTTTTAGCTGTTATCAAAGCGCTTAAAAAATTTAGAGTCTACCTTTAGTTAGTTATTTGTGATCAAAACTTAAATTTGTATAACAATGTTTAAGATTCTACAGAGATACGGTTTTATATATACCTTACTACTGAAAAATTATTACTAGGTCAAAGATTTAAGCTAATTAATGATTGCGAAGCATTCGAGTGCACGATGCGAAAGAAAGATTTAACAACTAGAGTTGCGAGATGGGCATTTCTATTAGAATTATTTGATTACTCGATCGAGTAATTAGTTAGACCGGGAACTAAAATGAAGCACGCAGATAGTTTAAGTCGTCATCCAACACTATTTTGTGTAACGAGTTCCAGTATGTGATTTTCTCCGAAAACTAGCGGAATCTCAGCGTAAAGATGATCAGTTGAACTCTATAATCGAAATTTTAAAAGATGAGCCATATAAAGACTACATTATGTACAACGAATTACTCTGTAAAAATTTAAATAGTAATATTGTTTTTGTCGTTCTAGATAAAATGCTGAACAATATAATGAAAGTTGTTCACGAAAGATGTCATTTCCATCACAAAAAAAATGCAAGACATTATCGAAAAAGAATTTTTTATACCAGGATTAAGAAGTAGAATAACCAAATTCATTTCTAATTGCAGTAATTGTATATTGGCAGAAAGAAAAACAGGGAAATCAGAGTGCCTTTTACAACCTATACCGAAAGGAGAGCGACCACTGCAGACATTTCATATCGACCACTTAGGACCAATGCAATCCACACGAAAAACTACAGGTATATTTTATCAATTATAGATGCTTTCACCAAATTCTGTTAGCTGTTTCCCACGAAACATTAACCAGCGAATAAGCTATCAGAAACTTGAGATTATAGCTGAAACATTCAGAGATCCTGAAAAAATCGTTGCAGATAAGGCAGGAGCATTCTTTGCTAACTCTTTTAAAGACTACTGCATGAATCGTAATATTAACCTACATTTTATTACCGTAGGAGTACCAAGAGGGAACGGGCAAATCGAGCGCCTTCATTCAACTGTCATTGCAGCTCTAACGAAATTGACAATCGACGATGCGGAAAAGTGATATCAACACGTTAACCCATTGCAGCAAACGTTAAATTCTTCTTACCAACGTGCAATTAAAACAAAACCTTTTCAACTTTCCGTAGGTGTTGATATCAAAACTTCGAAGGACTTGAAGATTATGGAGATTATAGAAGAAGAGTACATCCGACAGTTTGAAGAAAATAGAGAACAACGAAGACAACAACAAAGAAAAAATTTTAAAAATACAAGCCGAGAACAAGCGGAATTCTGATAGGAGAAGAAAAAAAAGCGTTGAAATACGATATAGGAGACCTAGTAGCCATCGAAAAAGTTCAGTTTGGTGTTGGTCAAAAAATTCGAAATAAATTCATGGGACCATACCGCATTACTTCAAGGCAATCATGAAGGACCTAACAACACCGAAACCAGCGCAGACAAAATGAAACCGTGGCTTAGCGCAAACGTTGGTGATCAATGCTCTAATTACGACAAAGAAGAACTATCTTCCGGAGAGGAAGATACCTCAGGACAGCCGAATGGGATTTTAGTTTTTATTGAACACATCCCCAAAAGCTTTTTTACTACCTTACCCCGTTTAACCTCATGCTTTAAGCTTATAAAAGGAAGAAACTAGTTTGACTCTTTCTCTTTTTTCATTTTGCTTTTGTTCTGTGAACGATCAACCGTGACCGTGGATGATAAATTCTGTCGTTTTTCTTAAAAGTTTTCACAAATTATAAACTAAACTGATTTATAGAACTAAGGACTGAAACGAATAAAATTTGGAAACTTCAAAGTAAAAAAAAAAATATTTTCATAATTCATGTAAATTTTTTTTATTTGCTTTAAAACTCTGTTTTTATTAAATTCATTCACAATTACAAAAAATAAAAAAAATTATTTGGGTTCCCATTCTTTCCTCAACTTCTTTCGAATGCCCTTCATAAGGTTGGTGACAGTTACATCCGTGATCTTTTTGGACGCTCTTTTCCATTTAACACTAAAATCTTTTACGTCCTTTGCACACTGCTCACTTTTCTTCAATTTAGCTTTGACCAAAGCCCAATACCTTTCAATGGGACGGCACCGTGGAACATTGGGTGAATTCATGTCTTTTGGGACAAAGTCGACATTTTTAGCAACAAGAAAGCTCAACGTTGCATGAGCACAGTGAGCTGAAGCTAAATCTGGCCAAAATAAAGTTGAACCCTCGTGTTTGTTTAAGAAAGAAATCAACCGTTTTTTAGGCACTCGTTAATGTAAACTTCTTCGTTAATTGTTCCCGTCCACATTGGCAAATGGCCTGCCAAACGAAATATTTTGACCCGGATTTTCCCATCCCAATCGATGTTGTTGATTACGGGAAAATCTCAGCTTCAAGCGAGTTGTAAAACTGCGCATCTAAAAGAGTAATAAAGTCGGCTTTGACATAAGTTTCGTCATCCAAAACCAAGCACGCTTTCTTGTTGCCGATCAACTCGTATAGCTTTCGGGCTCGTGTTTTTATGACTTTTTTTTGCTTTTCAGTAACTTTTGGTATTTTTTGTTTTTTTCGTGTTTTTAGACCGTTACGTTTTTTAGGTCTTTGTACCATTGTTTGGTTGGTATTACATTTCCGAGAAACATCTCTGGATGACATAGTCCGATTTTTTACTATGGTACCCACTATTTTCCTGTCCAAATTTGTATCATGTGCTCCACTTTTAGCTCCACTTTTCTGTTTTCGCTTAACTGTCAACGTCTCCAAATATCGTTTAATAACAGAATCCACTGTACTGCGTACTATGTTTAAATTTTTTGCGATGAAATGGTTTGGACACGAAGTATTTTCGAGCCATTTGTCGATGATCTTTTTACGGCGTTCCTCTTGACTCATATTTTATAAATATTTTAAACCGCACCGAACTAAAATAAATAACAAACTGAAACTAAAACAGGCTAATTTGGGTACAAAATTGGATTGCAATTTTTACGCATTGGAAGTATAGCCCGTATTAAAATTTACAGATTTTATTCGTTTCAGTCCTTATTATTGACTACCTACTAAATTGCACTTGTGAATTATTTAATTGAATTAATTACTTATTTAAATATTAAACTAAATTGGCTACCTACTGAATTATTCTAAAATCTAAATAAACTAATTTCCTACTGGATTGTTCTAAACCAATAAACTATAAATCCTCTTCAATATAATATCGATTAATATTGTTTTGAAAATACTGTTTCATTTCCCACATGTACTAGTATACCTACATATGTATAATACATTAAATTAGGGTAGGTTAAGATCAGGAAGAATTTTAATGCGATCTGCGATGATGTTAAGAATTTGTAGGTACGTTACAAAACATTTAAATAGTAGGTACTGTAGGTATAGTAGGCTAACTTTATTTTACTTTATTTTATTCATATGTACTCGTATGTAGGTATGTACATATTAGAAGATTGAGGCTGAGACAAATAATTATGTTTATTTATTTCCTAATTGTTTGAATACATCTGCCTTTTACAAGCCCTTGTACTCCTACTCTCATTTAGAGTATATTTGATGTTTGGTCCTTACATTATACATAAAAGAAGAGGTCTGATAGGTAGCCATTGCCACTCTTTAATTATTTTTTGTTCATGCACATTAAGCAATAGGAAACAAAATCAACATTGCTCCTAGCCCACTTTAGTTAAAGGAATTTATGTATGTGAAAATGGATTTGCAAAATATTTTGGTCTTTAGACATTTACATAATACATATTAGAAGTATGATTTTTAGCTATTCACACTGCCTTAACCAAAGTGGTTTCCAGGGGACATGAACGCGGACGTGGCAGAATATTGACCCCCACCACCTCCCTTTCCTCACCACCGCCTTACTTTTTTTTCAAATATTCGTACATTATGTACATATGTAAATATTTATTAAATTTTATATTCATTAAATTTTGCAACTTTTTTGTCTTTTGTTTTGAATTCCTTTTCTTGTTTATGCTTTTGCTTATGCCCGCTATTATGCGGGAAAACCCCGGACCACCTCCTATCACAAGCGACGCTGGCTGGGATCAAGGCCACGTCAAGCTCATCGCATGTGCAGATCAGAGATCTCTCGATCTCTTCACAAAAGCCATAGGTGGTTTAGGAGAGATCTGGCCAGATGCAAAACTCGAGGTCGTATCTTAGGAGGACATCCCTAGTAGACTTCGAACTCGCACCTGGATCCCAGCAGAACCCTCCTCCCCAGAAAGCATCCTGGAGATCACCAGGCTCAGTAACCCGACCCTTCCGACTCATGACTGGAAAGTCGCGAAACTGGAGGAACTAAGGGGTTCTTATACAATAGATGCGCGCTGATCGTGATCAATAAAGAATCCCTTAATCCTCTAGCGCAGACAAAAGGTATGATTCGGTTCGGATTCGAGTCAATCCATTTAAGGGTTAACAAAAAGGATGAACTGGATGCTGATAAGCAACCTCCTCCTCCTTTAACGGAGACACCAATAAACATCAGACCCTGGAGCGTCGATATCTTTTCCAGAAATGGATAGCGACGACTCCAATCTATCTGAGGTGACAAGCAAGCCATCGATTTCCCTATCTGACACCCCATCGGAAATGGAAACAGATGACGAAACAAAACGAGGTTCTATACGATCAGAGGAAGAAGATGAGCTCTTGGGCACATCTTCAGAATCGGAGGATCTGAACAACACCGTGGTGGAGACTACTCCGGAAAACTGTAGCAATGATACGGTTTCTCCAGATTAATCTCCATCACTCACGCACTCATTCTGCGTCTTTCAAAAAACGCAGAAGACATTATCCTAATCCAGGAACCATGGATTATAAAAGGCATGGTTCGTGGACTTAGGACACCCGCATACGTTCCGCTCTATACAAGAAACAAAGGTAAGATCAGAACTTGTATATTAGTGAAACGTAGCCTTAATGTATTTCTACTCCCTAATCTCAGCGACCCCGACATAACCGTTGCCTGACTAGAGACTGCCAAAGGCTCCTACTGGCTAGCATCGGCATACCTTGGCCACGATCATGTGGGCCCTCTCCCTGGTGATAACCTAGAAAGGGTGGTACTGGAGGCTGGAAGACAAAAAAACTGACCTCATCATCGGATGCGACGCTAACGCGCACCACACGGTATGGAGCAGCACCGACATCAATAACAGAGGTGAGTCACTTTTTGATTATGTTATAAGTACTAACCTCTGCATTTGCAATATTGGCAATGAGCCCACTTTTATAACAGGAAGTATTAGATATAACTCTTGTCTCCGACAGCATCACTCAAATGCTAATGAACTGGATGGTATCGTCTGAACACTCTTTTTCAGACCACAGATACATCCAATTTAGCCTGAATGATGCTCCTCCTAGTCAACCATCATTCCGGAACTTCCGGAAAACTGATTGGCCAAAATACAGAGGAATACTGTCAGAAACGCTATCCTCTGAACTATCAAGTCCCCCGCGTGACACCAATGAGCTTGACATGAAGGTCAGGGATTTCACTCTGGCTTTCAATCAGGCTATGGCCGCTTCCTGCCCTCTTATTCAACCTAGAGGCAAGAAAAAGCCACATTGGTGGACATCAGCACTGGGACTGCTCAGAAACGCTTGTAGAAAACTTTTCAACTTGGCAAAGAACACAAGGAAAGTGACTGACTGGGACTCATAAAAAGAATCCCTCAAATTATACAAAAAAGAACTGAGGAAGGCAAAGCGACAATCCTGGAGGTCCTTCTGCGACAAAATCACGGTAACCTCCGAGGCATCACGGCTAAGAAAAATCCTCTCCACAAATCCTATGATGCCTAGCTGTTTGAAAAAAACCGATGGCTCTTGGACTACCTCAAGTGATGAATCACTCAACCTGCTACTGGACACCCACTTTCTAGATAGCTCTCAATTCACGGTCAGTAGCAACCCAAAAAGGTCTACTACGGGTCCAAAACCCAGGGTCTGATCACAAGAGACAAACTGCTCTGGGCGCTGCATAGCTTCAAACCATACAAGTCTCCTGGTCCGGACGGTGTAATACCTGCCGAGCTACAGAGATCCTCAGATATTATTCTGCCTGCGCTAGAAAATATTATGAGGAGCTGTGTAGAACTTATCCACATTCCACTGTCATGGAGAGAAGTCAATGTAGTGTTCATCTCCAAAGCCGGAAAATGTTCTCATGTCGTCCCAAAGGACCTCAGACCTATAAGTCTATCATCTTTCTTTCTGAAAATTCTAGAACGACTGATTGATATCCATATCCGAGCTAAAATTGATCCTAGACTTCTGTTAACGGCTCAACATGCCTACTGTAAAGGAAAGTCGGTGGAAACGGCTCTGCATTCACTGACTAGCCACATCGAACGATCCCTACAATATAAAGAGTACACAATGGTTGCTTTCCTGGATATAGAGGGTGCCTTCAACAACGTCAACACATCCGCAATCACGACTGCGCTGTCAACTCTGCAGGTAGACGACTCACTTGGAGAACTGATCAGTCTTATGCTAAAAAGCAGGATAATCAACTCCAAACTGGGTGAGACTTCTGCCAAAAGATGTGTCAGCAAAGGTACGCCGCAAGGCGGTGTCCTCTCTCCCCTTCTTTGGAACTTAGGAGTAAATGAACTGCTGATATACCTGGAAGCGGGAGGTAGCAGGGTGATTGCCTATGCAGACGACGTTGCTATTGCCGTCTCAGGTAAGCATCTTAATACCATTAAAGAACTAATTTAACTAAATCTCAATAGATTAACCCGTTGGGCAGATCGCTGCGGATTGGGAATAAGCCCCCATAAAACTGATCTTGTTCTCTTCTCCCGGAAATATAAAATTCCAACTATAGACCCTCCTTCAATAAACGGTACCAGTTTAGTGTTTTCCGATACAGCAAAATATCTGGGTCTCATTTTTGACAGAAAACTAAACTGGAAACCTAACATTCAAGAAAGAGTCAATAAAGCTACAATAGCTTTATTCTCTTGCAAAAAAGCCATTGGAAACAAATGGGGCTTTCAACCTCGGATAACAAACTGGCTGTACATCTCGGTCATAAGACCGATACTTACTTACGGGATGATAGTCTGGCGGACGGCCTTAGAAAGTGCGGTTAACTGCATTAAGCTAAGCAGAGTCCAAAGAACAGCATGCCTATGCATAAGCGGAGCATTGCGGTCCACCCCCTCTGCGGCATTAGACATTCTGCTTCATCTAACACCCCTCGATATTTTCAGCAGGCAAATAGCTGCGACTGCAGCTATACGCCTTAAAGCGACTAAACAGTGGACTAATAATCCATTTGGCCACACCAATATTCTTAATATATTAGGAATCCCCACAGAGAACATCGATTACACCACACCTGAACTTTGGTTTGACAAAAACTTCCATGTAAGCTTCCCCTCTAGATCCTTCTGGGAGGAAGATGCTTTCATGGAGGACAAGTCGATCCATCTCTACACAGATGGATCTAAAACCAATAGCGGGGTTGGTGGCGGTGTCTTCTCAGACACGCTAAATCTAAGCCTCTCTTTCCGCCTTCCAAATCACTGCAGCGTGTTCCAGGCGGAAATTTTAGCGATTAAAGAAGCTCTGTCCTGGCTGAAGAAAAACGTGATATCTGCAAAGGATATCCGCATCTTTTCGGATAGTCAGGCCGCTATCAAATCCCTGGACTCAGTCTCACTGAATTCTAAAACCGTCCTTGACTGCCGATCATCTCTTATGGAGATGGAAGAGCAGTTCAACCTTCACCTCTGTTGGGTGCCGGGCCACAGAGACGTTCCAGGGAATTGTAGAGCCGATGAACTCGCCAAAATTGGAACCACTTTACCTATTCTACCGGAAAGGGGTAGCATAAGTATCATAATCGCTGCGTGCAAACTAATATTAAAGCTGGATGCCAATAAAAGAACAGACCTTAGGTGGACTGTTAAGCCAACACGTCTAGCGACCAAACAAATCTGGCCAAAACTGGATCTGTATCGCTCTAAGTGTCTGATCCTTCTAAATAAGGAACATCTCAGCGCCATCATAGGTGTCATCACTGGACACTGCCTTATAGGCAAGTACGCAAGAAGGCTTCGCGCCTTTACAAATGATTTCTGCAGAAGCTGCATGGACGAGGAGGAGGAGGAGACAACCCTCCACCTACTCTGTAAATGTCCAGCTCTCTCCCAGAAAAGAAAACTTCACTTAGGAGCCTTCTTCTACAACGACCTAAACGATCTGAAAAATACAGACGTAAACAGTCTCCTTCGCTTCGTCAGAAGCTCAAACTGGTTCCATCAGTAAGAGGATCATAGATCCACGTGGCATCTGTTAGTTGGCCACGGAGGCATCCATGATGCAGGAGTAGATGGCAGTGGCACGCTCGCGGTTGCTCGGCTCTAGCTCGTCGGATTGGGTTGGTTCTTGCCACTACCCCGTGCATCTCAACTCAACTTACCTTTTTATTTCGTGCCGAAATATCAAAATAAAAGAAAATCAAGGAAAGTTAAGAGAAAGCTACTTTATTTTACGGACGGACTTCAAAGAGAGGAGGAGAGAAAGACGATAGAAAAAAAGATGAAAAGAAACAGCAAGATCACTTCTCTGTGCCATCACCACTGTGCAAGGCCGGGACTTTCGCGCTTAAAACTAACTAATCCTACACTAACCTAAACCCTAAATACCGAACTTAATTTTTAACGTATAATAGCTAAACCTAATGCTAACTTAACCCTACGCCCCTACACCGAATAATATGTCCCAGGGTCACACAGCGATGACAGGTCGTCACGACTTGAAATAAGCCGGGTGTTGTTGGCCAACCCACCCTTATCGCACTTGAATACGACCAATTGCTACCATTCTGGCCAAAACTGTGAATGGTAGCCCCTAAACGAATCCTCCCAGTCGCCACCTGTAAGAAAAATATTAGAGGAATGTCAGTCACGTTATTTCCGTCATGTCGTCATCGTTTGTACGTCACGTCCGGTCGGTGTCGGCCCCAACGAAGGACGGTCGGTCCGTCCATCCACACACCACTCGCGATAACGGTCTTAGGCCACCATCATAATGAATAAAAAACTTGATTTCAATCCATCATATAATTCATGATATACATACATTTATTTAAAAGAATTAAACAAAAAAAAAATTTCGCAAAAGTAAACTTATAGACTAACAAAAATTTTTTAAATTGATAAAAGAAACACTTAATAACTAGTACGAGTCATTTTTTGTTTTTTTTTTTAATTCTATAAAAAAACTACTATATGGCCAATTTAATTCAGGCCGCAAACAAAAATGAAATAATTCTAGAACTTACCGATTAGTACAGGTCCCTCGTCGTCCTGGCGCCAGCACTTCGAAGAATCCTTTAAAAATGTTTAGTAATGAATTTTTTTTTTTTTTGCACGAAAAAAGAACTAAACTTAAAATAAAATTCAAAAAAAAAAATTAGCTCACTCTTAAACACTATTCTTACTATACTATATTACTATATCTTAACCTAGAACAAATTCTATTCTATAATATGTATGTAGATACTCGTACTAAGTACATATATGATTTTTTTTTTTTTTCTACACTGTTTTTTCAATGATTCACTTTTGCTTTTTGTATTCTTGTTGTTGTTGTTGTTGTCCCGCGGAGCACCTCTTGCAGGCGATGTAGCTTTTAGCGTGGGGGTCCGTAATCCGCACTATGATTAATTTTGTTTTTTTTTTTGTATTCCGCACCAAATCGGCAAGGACTTTTTGTCCACCAGTTTATTTCGGGGTTGTCCTTGTTTCACCGGCAAAAGGAAATAGCACCGCGTAGGTATGGGGGGGGAGATGGGGGCAGTGCAAATAACTTTTTTTTTCACTTTTCACCGCGGCAGTCGCTTCGCGTTTTTTTCTTTTCTGTGGCAAACACACTTTTTAGTTTCCTTTTTTTTTTCTTTTTTTTTTGTCACGTCACTTTTTTTGTTTTTTTTTTTTGGATTTTTTTTTTCGATCTGAAGGGAGAATCCCCTATTAACCAACTTTCCTTTTTTTCTCAAAAAAAAGCACGCACCGTGTGTATTTGCGGCGCCGTCTACTATTTGTCTTTTTTTTTTTGGACTATATGTATATAAGTAAGTGCAATGGGTCTATAAGAGGAGAGGCAAGTAGATTCGCCTTTTTTAGGGACGGGTTGGACGGGTTGCTCGGAAAGAGTCCTAAAGAGTAGGATTGATGAAAAAGCTTACGCAGTGGTTTTGCCAGCGTGGAAGAACACCTCTTCAGAAGAAGAGGAGATATACCATCTGGACCAGCGGATTTATGCATGTTGAGATCTTTAAGTACTCTTGCCACTACACCAGTGTGAAAGTGGATTCGTCCCATTGTAGATTCGACTCACTCAAGCGGGAACAAAGCACAATCTGGGAGTGTTGAGCTAGCCACAAAAGTGTGCAGCAAGCAGATTGGCCTTGTCCAAAGAGCTGACAGCTGGAATGTCATTGTAAATGAGCGTTGAGATGGGGGATGAGGCAGAATTTCTAATATTTTCGACTAACGAAAAACAATTTTTACTGCCTTTGGGACATTGCACTATTTTTTGCCACAGATTTTGGTCGTATTGGAATTTCACACACTTCAGAAAGACTTTGCAATCATTTCTGGCTCGTTTGAACTTTTTTCGGTTTTCCTCTGACGGGTTGGTCTTGTAGGACCGAAAAACAATTCTCTAACCCTGACAGCCTCTTTACAGCTCAAGTCGTACCATGCTTTTTCTTTTGGTTTGATACTCTTCATCCGATGAGGGATAAAGCATCTCATTCCAAAGAAAATAGTTTCTGTGATCATGTCAGCAGCGGCATCCACGTCATCATTGAGGATACATAACGACCAGTTAAAATTCCTAAAGAAGTTGTTAAGTCCACTCGAATTCGCTTTCTCTTATTGCCATACGGTTCTTTTAGAAATCTTTTCTCTAACTGTGTGGTGTGTGTACGAGAATTTAGCTGATATGACACAATTTTCCGACGAGCCTAGAGGGAGAGCACGTCAAAGCAGTACTTGTCAGGGTGAGAAGTTAAAAACAAGTCCAGGGTGTAGGCGGTATGACTATCAACGTCTGGTATGCATGTGGGCTCATTTACAAGCTGGGTTAGGTTATTTTCCGCAGCGAAGATCTCAACACACCGTCCTTCGGGTGTTGTCTGTCCAGAAGGTCGAAGCCACCCAGAATTGTGTATATTGAAATCACCTGTAATCACGATTTCAGTATGAGGATACAGGGATACAATTCTTTGAATGGAATCAAACTTGTGAAAGGTCGAGTTGCTGTGCATTTTGGGGCTTCTATAAATAAAGCAGTTGTGGGTAATTGGAATGGAATGGAATTTTAACCACATGAAATTGAATTTCGGATTGGAACAGGGACTACATTGTGGTGGAATTTGGTAAGCTACATCACTACGCACATAGATGGCGAGACCGCGATGGGAAAGCATAGTGGCATTAGTTCGTAGCCAGGTAGCTTCAGAAAAGTGATTACTTTTTAGCCCGCGTATATTGGCTACGTCCACCCTGAATTCTCTGGTCATAATTACAAACAAACACAAAAAACACAAACACCGACGATACTAAGCAAGGCTGCGAAGTGAAAATTCTGACGTTGGTTTACCGAAACAAATTGCAGGAGGTGTTATGCTCTTACAACAATATGAAACAGTGCACCAACAAAAGTTTCACTCACAACCCGCTATCCATCAGTTGTTACATACACTCAGTCACTGCCGTACCGTATTATAAATACAGTAACGGTAGTGACCGAGTGCAAACAACAGTACTACAACCAGGAGCGGGAGAGGTTGGATACCCACACTGTGTGATATTTTTGTTTTTTTAATTACACTGCACTATGTATTTTTTTTTTTGCACACGGGCGCAGTGGTGTGGTTGTTTGTTTTTTTTTTTACACTGCGCCGGTTTTTTTTTTTCGGTGTGCAGCAGAGGAGAAATTACGAGTGCACTGGGTAACGTGTGCACTCGTCGGTGGTCGACACGGTACTCATGCCCTTAGTGATGGGTTAAAAAAAAGAACTACGGTGTTTATCCGTTTCTTTTGCGATGAGTACAAGGGAATCTCACTCTCGCATGTGCTTTTTCAATAAAATGCCTAAGCAATTAAAAAGACTCCTACCAAGACGTACTGGTCAAAAAGATTACGGATAAAATCCCAATTATTGAAAACAGCGTAAAAAATGTTGAACAGTTATGATACTCGGTCCAGAACTCAGCCTTAAGAAATCCAAAATATTGTACATAGGTAAGCAAATTTTATGTCTAATCGAGTTAGTCCTTGAGATGCATCATGGTACTACATATAGAAAATGGAAATTCTTTCGCCTTCCAGAATATTTTAAGGACTTTAGAATTCTGAGAAATCTTGTCTGCGCAAAGATTAAGCAAGCCAAGCGTGATTTATTTGGCGTACACTTAAATCATAAGTGTTGATACTGCTCCAAATGTACCTGGCATGGATTTCTTTAATATACAATATGCCTCATATCAAAATGCATCTGTCCCAGTTACATGTAATGGCTTTTTTTGAGTTCGCCAGTGTTGAACAAACAAATGTTCTTGAAGAAATTTTTGCAATTAAATCGAAAGCTGTTGGGCTAGTTGGTATGCATTCAGTTTTGTTTTAAATGAGTTTGGTTATTTCCTTCCCGTATTTACCCATATTTGCAATGCCATTACCACACTTCCCCTTCCACGGGATCCTAGAAGGCTGCAAAGATGATTCCTGTGCTTAAAATAAGTCAACGTGCACTACTCTTGCGGAATACCGACCTATCGCAATGCTGCCATATTTTTCCAATATGTTAAGTTAATTCACATACAAAACTATACACAATTGCGACAAAATAAACCACTAAGTGTATATCAATCTGGATTTAGGCAGCACCACATCTGCACTTCAGCAATATTTAAAGTAACTGATGACATTCGCACCTCGATCGATAAAGACCACTTAACATTTTTGACGCTACTAGACTTTTCCATGGTCTTCGATACAGTTAACCATGAGCTTCTTATCACAAAGTTGGAATCATTATATGCCTGCCCTTCATCTGTTGCAAAGCTTGTAAAGTGATACCTCTCAGGTCGGAAGCAAGTCCGTCGCTATTTACAATCTTTATAAATGACCTTCCAAATGTCGTTCGATACTCGTCGATACATACGAGTATATACGCAAATGACACTCAACTATATGTAAGTAATGAGCTTAGTCTTGTTAACGATATGGCTAATAGGCATAGAAATGACGTAAACAAAATTCCTGAGTGGTCTAAACAAATTTCCTACAAATGAACCCAAAGAAATCGAAAGGCCCCATAAATGGTAGGCATATTCCTGATTCAAGCTGCCTCTCAACTACGGTGATTGAATTTGTTCATAACTGCGATTTATCTTGTTTAATGATACGACTACATAAGGATAATGATCGACGTGATTTATGGGTACCTTAGCAATCTTTCCCCAACACGAAGTTTTACCCCAATAAACACAAGGTTAAAGATCGCAAGAACGCTACTTATACCCCATTTTACTTATGGCTGTGAAATTTCTTGTTTATCAACGCTACAACACAACGCTGACTCCATCACTTTTAATAAAATGACATAACTCGTTAGGTTTTTTGTCTACAAGGATATGATTACGTGTCCATGCATTCGAAGAAAGTTCTGGGCTGTACATGTACCGCGTAAAATTTTGTAAAATCAATGGAGAGGAGAGAACTAGCAGCTGACGCAATTATATTTGGAGTTCCGCAGCTGCATGAAGAAAATTTAAAATCGATTTTCAACTGAATATGCCACGCAATTGAATGCAAGCCACCGACTCTTAAAGCTGTTTTCCGGTCTCAACGTCGTGACAACACGAATGACCCACCTAAGGACTGAAACGAATAAAATCTGTAAATTTTAACACGGGCTATACTTCCAATGCGTAAAAATTGTAATCCCATTTTGTACCCAAATTAGCCTGTATATTCTCTAGTTTCAGTTTGTTATTGATTTTAGTTCGGTTCGGTTTAAAATATTTATAAAATATGATTCAAGAGGAACGCCGTAGAAAGATCATCGGCAAATGGCTCGAAAATACTTCCCGTCCAAACCATTTCATCGCAAAAAATTTAAACATAGCATGCAGTACAGTGGATTCTGTTATTAAACGATATTTGGAGACGTTGACAGTTAAGCGAAAACAGAAAAGTGGAGCTAAATGTGGAGCACATGATACAAATTTGGACAGGAAAATAGTGGGTACCATCGTAAAAAACCGGACTATGTCATCCAGAGATGTTGCTCTTAAATGTAATACCAACCAAACAATGGTACAAAGATCTAAAAAACGTAACAGTCTAAAAACACGAAAAAAACAACAAATATTAAAAGTTACTAAAAAGCCAAAAAAAGTCATAAAAACATGAGCCCGAAAGCTATACGAGTTGATCGGCAACAAGAAAGCGTGCTTAGTTTTGGGTGACGAAATTTATGTCAAAGCCGACAACATCGATTGGGATGGAAAAATTCGGGTCAAAATATCTCGTTTGGCAAGCCATTTGCCAATGTGGACACAGAAGCTCATCGTTTATTACAACGGGAACAATTAACGGAGAAGTGTACATTAACAAGTGCTTAAAAAAACGGCTGATTCCTTTCTTAAACAAACACGAGGGTTCAACATTATTTTGGCCAGATATAGCTTCAGCTCACAATGCTCATGCGACGTTGAGCTTTCTTGTTGCTAAAAATGTCGACTTTGTCCCAAAAGACATGAATCCACCCAATGTTCCACAGTGCCGTCCCATTGAAAGGTATTGGGCTTTGGTCAAAGCTAAATTGAGGAAAAAATTTTAGCGCTAAATGGAAAAGAGCGTCCAAAAAGATCAGGGATGTAACTGTCATCAACCTTATGAAGGACATTCGAAAGAGGTTGAGGAAAGAATGGGAACCCAAATAATATTTTTTATTTTTTGTAATTGTGAATGAATTTTTTTTACTTTGAAGTTTCCAAATTTTATTCGTTTCAGTCCTTATTATATTTAAATTTAATACAACCCAAGACCGTAACTACGTTTTGAGAGCAAACGCTCAATACCGGAAAAAGAGCAAAGGCAGCTATGCCTACGTGATTCAAACGAATCAATATAAGTCAATGAAAGCCTTACAAGAAGGAATCGATCTCTTCTTCAACACGCCGTGCGCATGAAAAATCGGAAAGAGATCTGTTTTGTCAATTTAATATTTTTTAAATTGAATAATACACCAATAACTTTGACAGCACGTCTTTATTCCGCCAACTTAACAGAGCAAGTAAGATAACACACGATAAGAAAAAATAGTTCAGTTACGCTAAAATACAATATAATGATCATGAGTAATGAGCATTGATCTGCTGATAATGAGGGGAAATTACAATCTATAGCAACGTTTGATCATGTTGCGGAATATTTTAACTACAATGCATAATTCATAATAGCACAGTGGTAACTAAAGGCATTCGTTCATTTATGAAATATGGTATGTTACATGTTTAGATTAAAAAGTGAAATGAAGCATAAATGTAAATAGAAATGAAATTCAAAAACATTAAGTGCGATACAATATGTATTGATAAAGTGATATGAGAAAATACTGAACATTCTCCCCGCCTTGAAAGCCTTAGCTTTCAAGATAGCCTTTACTTATCGTCTTCAATGTTGGTGACAGGTTGGTTTTGCTGCTCATTTTCAGTTTTGTTGCAGGGTAATACGCAAATTTTTGAAATCGCTCTTTTCACTATGCCTGATTGAGTGTTAATGTTTGCTACGCGGACAAGACCATCCGAACCAGCAAATACATCCACGATGCGTCCCAGTGGCCATTTAAGAGATGGTAAATTTTCGTCCTTGATAATGACCAGGGTGCCGACTTCGACATTTTTCGTAAATTTATTCCATTTTTTCCGCTGCTGCAAGGTGTTGAGATATTCATGGCTCCACCGGTTCCAAAATAGTTGCTGCATATATTGCACTTGCTGCCAGCTTCCAAGTCGTGCAAAGTTTTGATGAGTTGAGTCTACTCCCGGGATAGTGGACATAGGAGAACCAATTAGGAAGTGAGCCGGGGTAAGAGCGCTTAAATCGTTAGGATCATCTGAAACGGGACTTAAAGGGCGAGAATTAATAATTGCTTTGATTTGACAAGTTAGTGTATGAAGTTGTTCGAAGTTTAATGCGGCATAACCAACAACACGACGAAGATGATATTTAACAATTTTTATGGACGCCTCCCATAGTCCTCCAAAGTGCGGTGAACGACTTGGGATGAACTTCCAGCAAATTCCCTCGTTGGCACATTCTCTTTGGATGAGCTCGCTGCCACTTTGATCGTCGTGGAACATGCGTTTGAGTTCTTTCAGCTGAGAGTTGGCACCAACGAAATTAGTAGCGTTATCCGATAAGATTGTTTGTGGTTTACCACGCCTTGATATGAATCTTCGAAGTGCCGCCAGGAAAGCTGCTGTCGACAAGTCTGTTGCAAGCTCTAAGTGTACAGCCTTGGTGCAAAGGCAAATAAATAGGCAGATATATGTTTTCGTAGGAGCTCTACCACGAATTCCGGATTTGGTGTAGAATGGTCCACAAAAGTCTATTCCTGAATGCAGGAATGGTCTGGCAGGCCTTACCCGTTCGTCCGGCAGGTTTCCCATGATCTGGCTACATACGAAGGGACGAGCTTTGAAACAACGGACACATCTCTTAACTATCTTACGGATCATCTGTCTTCCACCTAAGGTCCAAAAACGCTCTCTTATAAGAACCATGAGAGCTTGGCATCCAGCATGTAGGTTTGTTATATGAAAGTGCATAATCAAAGTTTCAGTGAACTGGTGTGATTTGGGCAGAATTATTTGATGCTTGGCATCGAAGTGCAAGTCCGCATTTTTAAGTCTGCCACCGACGCGTATTAGTCCGAAGCCATCTAAGAAAGGATTCAATCCTGATAACGCACCTTTTCCAGTGATACCTGTTCCATTTCGAAGTTGTTTGTAGTCATGAGCGAAGGCATTTATTTGAATTGTTCGAATAAGTAATTGGAGCCCATAGTCCAAGTCTGACGCTGAGAGTTGCGCGTTTCTTCTGTGTTCCTTAGATGAATTTGAGTTCTTAATAAATCGCCACACGTAGGTAAAGGTACGGCGTATACGATAGAAGTCATTTATAAATTTACATTTCAATGTAATATCCTGTGCTGTTGATGAGATTAGACATGTTTTAGTAGCACGTTTCTCAGGAATGTTTTCAAGCAATGAAGATTCCAATGAGGGCCATGAATCTGGAGGATCGCAAAGGAACTGCGGACCACAAAACCATAAATTGGAATGACTTAAGTTCTCTGGAGACATGCCTCGTGAGAGAATATCGGCAGGGTTTTCGTTGGTCCGAATGTGTCTCCATTCATAACCGTCGGATATATTCTGAATTTTTGTGACTCTGTTGGCAACAAAGGTATTCCAACTGCAAGGTGGAGATGAAATCCATGCCAGCACAATGGTTGAATCAGACCAACAAAAAATCTTTTCTGGAGTGAGCGTAATGGCTTGACGAACACGGCTTATTAGTTCAGCTAACAAAAGGGCGGCGCATAGCTCTAATCTTGGAATGGAAATGGTTTTAAGAGGAGCTACTCGAGACTTTCAGCAAAGTAGCCGTACTTTTATTGTGCCATTAGCGTTGATGCTTCTTATATAGACGGAAGCGCCGAAAGCATGTATGCTGGCATCCGCAAAGCCATGAATTTGAAATTTGCTCTTGAATGAAAATGCGTATCGAGGAAAACTCATTTTATCCATGAGGTGTAATTCATTGACAAATTGTAACCACGAAGTATGTAGGCCAGCGGGAAGAGTTTCGTCCCAACTCAGGCTTTCCTTCCACAATGTTTGCATAAAAACCTTAGCCTTTAAAATGACTGGCCCTATTAAGCCAAGAGGATCGTAGAGTTGGGCAATTGTAGATAGGACTGTACGTTTGGTAACTCTACTCGAAGTGTTCAGTTTGTTGTTTAAGAATAAAAAGTCATCCGTCTCAGGATTCCAGATTAACCCTAAGGTCTTTGTTACACTGCCATCATTGATTTGAAGATATACTTCTCTATCCGCTAATGGGGTGCCCACCAAGGCATCTTCCGAATTAGAACACCATTTTCGGAGATGGAATCCTCCCTTTAAAAGTAGGTCAAATACCTCATTTTTAATCTGAAGTAGATCTGCAAGCGTATCGGCACCAGCCAGAAAGTCATCTACATAGAAACAAGACCTGACTGCCTTGGATCCTACAGGAAAATTATTCTCTTCATCTATCGCAAGCTGATTTAGACTACGCACAGCAAGGAAGGAGGCCGGAGATGTGCCATAGGTAACGGTATCGAGGGTGTATATATCTATGTCATCTGAACTGCTATCGCGCCATAGAATGCACTGTAAGGTATCATCGGGAGGTTGCATTTGTACACAGCGATACATTTTTTCAATATCTGCTGTAACAGCCAATAAGTGAACTCGAAAAGCTAACAGAATGCTAAAGAGATCAGGCTGTAGAGTTGGACCAACCATTAAAATGTCATTCAAGGATGAACCAGTTGATGTTTTAGCCGAACCGTTGAATACCACGCGAAGTTTTGTGCTGCTGCTGTCTGCCTTGAAGACGCAGTGATGGGGTAAGAAGTAGTGGGCTTGTCGTAGAATATCTGAGGAAGCAGGACTCATATGATTAAGCGACTTATATTCGGACATGAACTTAATATATTCTTGCTTGACATCGGGATGACGATTGAGTTTGGACTCTAGATTCAAAAACTGTTTCATAGCCAATTCAAATGATGCACCGAGATTGGATGGGGAAGCCTTAAAAGGTAGCTTGACCGAGTATTTTCCTGATGGTAATCGTTTATGCGACTGGACGAAATTATTTTCGCAATCGAGTTCTTCTTGGGAATACGTTTGACTGGGTTTGTCACATAGTTCAATTTCCCAGAAACGTTTTAATAGAACATCCAATGAATCATTGTTGTTGTAGCAATCAATTAAATCAGAAGCCGTTGCATTTAAGCATATGGCCTTATTAACTAGATAGTTAAAATTGCCGGACACTATCCAGCCTAATCTCGTCTTCTGTATAGTAGGTAGATTTTCTCCTAGGGGAATCTGTCCGACCGAAAGAAGTTCAAAAAACAACGATGCGCCGATTAACAAATCGATTTTCTGTGATTCATAAAAATATGGGTCAGCCAATTCTATGTTCTTTGGAAGTTGGAATGAGTTGACATTAAAACATTGATTTGGTTGATTTTCTGTTATCGACGGCAATAGAAGACAGTCAATGGCGGCGGAGTAATCATTTATTCGAGAACGTAGGGTAATATTAACCTTATAGTTTACGGATGCTTGAGTGGAACCGATGCCACTGATAGAGATGTCTACCCTAGATCGCTTAAGTGCTAGCCGCTGAGCCAGTCTATAGGTGACACAATTTAACTGAGAGGCTGAATCGAGAATCGCTCTACATGGTATAAATTTTCCGTATTTATCCTGGACGAGAACAACAGCAGTTGCCAAAAAAACAAATCGATTGCGCTCAGGTTGCATTACAGACGAAGTTTGTAGTTTCGAAGTAAGAACAGCATTGTTTGAAGCTACTGAAGAGGACGGGGCAAGGGAGGAAGAAGGTTGATTTTCCTTGCGACTTGCCTCTAATAAATGGGAATTCCTAGGTTGAAGATTGGCATTGCTTTCTAAATGCAGAAGTGTGTTGTGTCGCCCTTTGCATTGCTTACAGCCCTTAGATTTACAAAAACGAGTGAAATGTCCCTTTCTTAAACAATTTAAACATAGACCACGTTCTTTAATCTGAACAATACGTTGATCGATAGAAAGAGCAATAAAATCTTGGCAGAAATATACACTATGGTTATTAGAGCTACAAAATACGCATGCATTGTTAGCAGAATTTGATGTAACAAGTACCTTTCGATTATTCCCTTTACTAAAATGATGAGGATTGCCGATATTTTTTCTTGTGGTATGTTGTTGTGTTGAGCTTGCAATATTTTCAAGTGTTTGGCATCGTCTCTCCAAAAACGTTGACATTTCTTCCCACGTTGGTATAACATTCAGCGGTGCTTCTTCCTCCCATTTGCCCTGTGTCAATGTATCCAGCTTATTTCCTACTAGATATAGCAGAATTCCATCGGTGATTTGGTCCTTGTTGGCTAATGACTGCAATGCCCGTAAATGCGAGTTAATGGAGTCACAAATATCCCTTAACCCCTGAGCAGTTGGTTGATGGATTGCAGGAAGGGAACAAATTTCTCTTATGTGAGCCTGAAAAATCAAACGATTGTTGTTAAATCTTGTTCTTAATAATTGCAAGGCTTTTTTATAGTTATCGCCGGTGATTTCCAATGATTCAATCGTCCGGAGTGCTGAGTCTTCGAGACAGGAGCGAATATGCTGAAACTTTTCTATGCTGGATAGCTCTTCATCAGAATCAACTAAAGTGGAGAACATTGCTTGAAAGTTGGGCCAATCAGTATATTTTCCCGAAAATGATGTGAGCTTCAACTTGGGAAGATGGGCATTTCTCGGTTTAGGAACAGATATGAATGATGACTCGTCATGAGCTGGCGACAAGGCACGTGGTTTTTTCGACCCAATGAGAGTTAAAATTTTAGTTTTAATGCAACAATAATTATCTTCAAATACAGAACGCTTATCACCCTCAAGTTCCTTGGAATCCATCACTTCCAACTCGGTCTGAACTTGATCGAATTTTATCGCATATGACTCCAACATACTTAACCTCGTTTCCAGCTCGGGAATCGTTATGCTGTCAGGAACACTCGCAAAATAATTTCTTATTTTTGTTAATTGTCCGATGACTGATGAGCGTTTCACCTTTACTGCTGCGAGTTCCCTTTCAACTGTAGTCATTTTTTTTGTTAAATTCACAATCGATCAGAATCACAAACTATGTTAATTAAATTTTGTTTAGACCGAATAAAAAGCAAAACTAATTGAGCTATTATAAATTAATAACAGCGTCCTGTCACGGTCGCCAATGTTTTGTCAATTTAATATTTTTAAATTGAATAATACACCAATAACTTTGACAGCACGTCTTTATTCCGCCAACTTAACAGAGCAAGTAAGATAACACACGATAAGAAAAAATAGTTCAGTTACGCTAAAATACAATATAATGATCATGAGTAATGAGCATTGATCTGCTGATAATGAGGGGAAATTATGTACAATCTATATCAACGTTTGATCATGTTGCGGAATATTTTAACTACAATGCATAATTCATAATAGCACAGTGGTAACTAAAGGCATTCGTTCATTTATGAAATATGGTATGTTACATGTTTAGATTAAAAAGTGAAATGAAGCATAAATGTAAATAGAAATGAAATTCAAAAACATTAAGTGCGATACAATATGTATTGATAAAGTGATATGAGAAAATACTGAACAAGATCTTTTCTGCTACCACCAGATCCGGATGCATTTTCATTAAAGAGCATAAACTTGGAAGAAACATGTATATAGACAACGAAGACACACTTAACGCAATTTCCGTGAGATGTCATGAACACTTAATTAACAGTGAAACTCCGAAGGTAAATTCTCTTTTCTTTCGTTTATTTTTATTTATTTCATTTCAATATGTTAATCTGTTCCTACTGATTTCTTGTCTATCATCTTTCTTCGATTTCCTCTCATGTTTCTTTACCCTTTCCATAATATACTCACTTACACTCTCTTTCTACTCCCCGTTTACTATCCTTGTACCTGCTTTTAATTTCTCTCACCCTGTGTTTTCACTCTCTTTTTTTTGTAATCTCATACCAAAAGTAAGTCATATCATGCACACTATTGTAATTGTTTTTGTTGCTTGTCGGTTCAACTTTTTGTTATTGCCTTTATATGAGCAATAGTCAATATCTTCAGGGTGGCCACACATATGAGATAAAAATTATGTTAAATGTTCTTTATAAACAATAAAAAGGTTTTAGTATGTGTCATTTGAATGTTCAAAGTTTAAATAACAAAATAGACGAGTTGCGTCTAATATTTGACAATAATATGATCGATGTTATTTGTCTGTTAGAAATGTGGCTGCATCTCAATATTAATGACGATCTCTTTAAAATCAGTAATTATCATAAACCCAGATAGACATAATAAGGTAGGAGGGGGCGTTGCAATATCTATTAAAAAATGTTATGGATTTAACGTTGTAAAGAAATCTAACCCAAACGAGTTATTAGAATATATATTCATTAAAATAACGCTTGGTTGTGAAAAACTACTTGTAGGGTGTATGTATATACCATATATGGCTCCTAACATAGCCAAATACAATACATATATATATAGGGTGACTTGCTCGAACTATAACTTTTTAAAATGCTATAATTATATATTATTTTTTGATAAATTTTATTGTGCCAAAGCAAAAAATGTTGGAAAATACATCAGTTTCCAAATTGTATCAATATGTCGGCGAAGTGCTTGTTTGAGGTGGTCCAAACTTTGGTATTTTTTAATGCCAACCTTCACCTTTAAAATACCCCAGACAGAGAAATCCAATGGATTTGCATCCGGAGAATTTGCAATTCATTGTGTCGAAGAAATGAAGTGTGGAACATTGTGTTTTAACAAATCTTGGTTGACGCGCGCTTTGTGAGACGGTCTTGTTGAAATGTCCACGGTCTTCGACCGATATGATTGTTTGCCCAAGGCTTCAATACTGCCTCTAAGACAGTTTCACGGTGTACGATCGCATTAATTTTGACGGAACGGTCCAAAAATACGAGCGGAGAGCGACCATCGGCGGTTATGGCGGCCCAAACCATCACCATCGGTGCTGCCTGCTTTCTGGTGGCCGTCCGAAGGTGTAAATTTTCGAAGGACCTCTCTGCCAAGTAAACTCGGTCATTTTGTTTGTTGACATATTGCTCGATAACAAATGGCGACTCATCGGAAAAAAACAAATTCGGTTGGTTTTTCGCACCGCACTTTCGTGCATGCGGAGCAACTCCTTCACTCTTTCGACTCTAACTTTTCTGTTGCGGTGCAAGATCGTGTGCTTTTTGGAACTTCAATGACTTGAGCCCAAGCTCATTTTTCAGTATGTGTTGCATCCGTTCCAACGATATGTTGAGCTCACGAGCCATTTTTCTTCCACTTCGACGCGGATTTCGCTCAATTCGAGCCTTCACTTTCCGAACCATTTCTGCCGATGTTGCTGTTTTTTTATGACCACCTCCATGGCGTTTTACAACGCTGCCAGTATCACGGTAACGAGCTATGGTTCGAGACACAAATGATTTATTCATGTTGAGGTGCTGGAGGGCTCTAACGATAGCTACTTGTGGTTTTCCAGCCAAATATAAAGCAATCACACTATCACGTATGAATTCCATCGCGGATAAAAATTTTTCAACACAATTGAGACGCAAATTGTTTAAAAGTCTTGTAAATAATAAAATTATGTGTCATGTGTCAAAATTTGAGCTCACTGTCATGAACGGTTTGGAAATTATAGCAGTCTGAAGTTGGTTGCACTCAAGGTGCATGTATACTCGTATTAGAGATCTTTTAGAGGAAGTTGCCTGTGCTTATGCAAAAATTATTCTTTGTGGAGATTGGAACTTAAATATATTAGAGAGTAATAATGAGCAATTCATTAGTTCGGTAGAGTCTTTTAATCTTTATTTTACAAATAGTACTCAACCAACTCAACGCCTAGCAAAAAGCCTTCACTTCTAGATGTGTTCTTAGTTTCTAATATTGATTCGGTAATGCTTTACGATCAAATTCCTGCTCTAGCATTTTCACATCACGACAATATTTTCCTTACAATTAACGCTTTCCCTTCCTGTGCAAAAGAAAATCCAATAAAATCATACAATTTTCCAAAATCAATTTAGAAGCACTGTTTAATGATAGTCGAAATCTGGACTGATCTGGACTGGTCCCGATATATACAACAAGCAATGTCAATATTCAGGTGGAATATATACAAAATTGTATCTTATTTTTATTTCATAAGCATGAACCTTTAAAACACAGCAGAAAAACTAATAAGGCCAACATTCCATGGTTAACCTCGCAAGTTTTCAGCCTTATAAAAAAACGCAATCTCCTTTACTGGAGAATGTATATATAAATACTCAGCTATTTATAAAGAATATGCCATTGCACGAAACATGGTAACTCTTCTAATACGATCAAACAAAAAGGTCTTTTATCAAGATAAATGCAACACGAGGGGCTCAAGTTCCAAATTCTGGAGCAATATTCGCGATATCGAGCTTAAGTCTGTAAAAGATGCACTTCCTAACAATATCAACCTTAATGAACTAAATAGGAAGTTTGTTCAAAGCAACCACAATACTTTTATTCAATAGAACATCTCTGCCTCCTTCGACATCCAACGAGAAGAGACTTTTTCACTCTCTAGAATTGATGATATATTATGTAGGACAAACAATCTTAAAGACTAAATCAGAAACATTTGGCTTTCACACAAACTCTTCTTTCCGCTTTCCTGCCTCATATTACCCATATATTTAATACTGTACAAACAATGTCCGTTTTCCCCAATAAGTGGAAAGTTGCCAAAGTTCTTGTATTAGCAAAATCTAATACATAGTAGTGAATATCGACTCATAGCAATCCTTCCTTTTCTAAGCAAAGTTTTCGAAGCAAGAATTTTTGTGAATTCATACTCGTAAATAAATAAAAAAAATAAAATAAAAGATGTAAGTTTCTACATAAAATTATTACCATTCGACAGCCTTCGAAACTGAGTTTTCCACAATTACATTGTTCGCGTGTAACTTGAACAGGAGAAAATCAACTTTAATTGAAGCAAATTTAGGCTTACAATATTACAATTTAGTTGTACATAAATACAATAAAACGAGTTGTTTTGTACTTGAACGTTATAAAATAAATGAAGTTTATTGACCTTAAATACAAGATAATAAATGTCATAAAACTGTCAATAATCGTGATGAAATTTCCCTTGTGGGGCATTGATAACAATATTGCCAATCATATTAATGGTGACGTCATGAGAGCCAACATTCTCCCCACCCCGTGAAGAGTGGTGCCCGCCATGATATTGTCTTCTTGATAAATTTTTGGTTGCCCTTGTGCACGCATTTCCGTAGCCTTATTGATGCTCACATGAAATGAAATTTAAGGCTTTCGTGGAAATATATGTATAAAAGGCAACATGGAGGACAATGATCAGAGACGAGGAAAAACAATGACTAAATGCTGCGACCAATCATTGACTGGAAACAGGGGCGAAGTGAGAGACGATTGTTTGATTTAGTCGTTGACATTTGTTAGAGATATTATTTGGGTTTTATGTACTTATGTTGATGGGGTTTGATTTACAAGTGGGCCAATGTAATTTTGAGTGATATAGCAGGGTTGTGGAGTCTAGGTTGCGTGTATGTGTGTGTAAGTGTGTGTGATCCAAATGGATGTCGCTGAAATAAATGGTTGTGGACTTCACCTTATGTTTGAGGCGGTTGGTTGTGGACTTGGTTTGACCTTGATACGTGGGTATGAGTATGTATCTAGAATATGGTATATTATGGACTGTACATATATATATCGGACTGCTGGTCTGTATGGGTAAATATGGTTACTGTGCACGAGAGACGCACTCCTTGTTTATATGGACGTTTGGTTACGCTGGTAGGTGGTTGTGTAAAATGAATAAACGCACGAATTGCAAGCTACTTATGTTTGAAGGTTGCGAATTTTCTTTTCTGTATTTTGGTTGGATTTCTTTTGTTTCTGTTTTTTTTTTTTTGTAGCAGTTTGTCTGTGATTGTACTCGTATGTAAGTTAAATTTTAAGTGTTCCATTTTCTTGATAAAGGTCCTACCTTTAGTTGTGAAGGTGGCTTCAACCATTTAGGTCGCTGTTGTAATCGCGACAAGTAATATTGGTGCCACTGCTTCCAAAACATTTGCAACATTCCAGCGATCAACGTATCCCTGCGTGTCTGTGGTCAGATCGGGTTCTGAAATGGTGCAAAGTTCTTCGCCGATTAGGAAGAGTGCTGGGGTCAGTGCGCGGAAATCGTCTGGGTTTTCCGATTGGGGGCAGAGGGGTCTCGAATTGAGACACGCTTCGATCTGAGACAAAAGCGTGACGAGCTCGTCAAAGGTAACTGCCCCTTCAACGACGATCCTTTTAAAATGGTGTTGACATTCTTCACACCGGCTTCCCACAATCTTCCGAAGTGCGGTGAAGTCGGTGGAATGAAATTCCAATTGGTTCCTTACATGGCTAAGATCTCAGCAACCTCCTTCCAATCGTGTCCTGCCTTTTCCATCAGACGGTACAGTTCCCTTTTGGCGCCCACGAAGTTGGTTTCGCAGTCACTGTAGATCTGACCATAGACTCCTCGTTGAGTTACGAATCGCCGAAAGGCCGCTAGGAAGGCTTACGTGGTTAAGTCAGTTGCGGCTTCCAGATAAATGGCCTTTGTGGAAAGGCTCACGAAGACAACAATATAGCCCCTAAGCATCTTGGCTCTTCGACCTTTCCAAGACCGGCTTTATCATATTCTCTTCTGCCTTCCCGTGATGGACTTCTAGCTGTTGCGAATGGTCTTTTCCTTTTCCTTCGGTGGTCAAATTTGTGGGTTACGTTGGGAAGTCCATTATCCAGGTTGATTAGAAAAATGGTGGACCATTCCACCACAAATTTGCTCCGAGTAGTTCCCATGGGAGCCTGCCTCGTGACACCAAACCTGCTGGGTTTTCTGGCGTTGGTTTGTGTCTCCATATCTCTATGTTACAGTATTAACATATCTATGTATGTTCATGTCAGCCCAAAATAAAGTCAGTTCTAACCTAAACTCCTAAACTATAGGGTCAGTTGTGAGAAAGCAAGTCGTGTAGTATACAAAAAAAAAGAAAAACCTACAAAATATAGTGATAAATATTGAGCGATCAGACCGAAATGGATTCCACAAAAGTTCGAAAACAATTTAATTTCCAAGCTCCAAATTTGTTTGAAGAGTGGTCATTTTGGGATCAGAAAATACAGCTATACATGCAGGCAATCCGAGTCACAGATGCCAAGAAAATTTCTATTCTTCTCAATTATATAGGAGACGATGGGATTAAGCTATATAATACGTTTAAAGTGCCCAACAATATTAAATTCAATGTAAGCAAATAATAACAAATTCAAGAGCCATTTTGCAACAAAAAAAATTTGGTCTACAACCGGTACAAATTTTTGATCAGCAGACAAAGACCACATCAGAACTTTGAGCATTTTTTAACTGAACTGAAAGTATTGGTAGCTTCGTGTGAGTATGGGAGCGAAAACGAGATGATAAGAGACGTCTTTATCATTGACATTAAGGATGAAGTGCTAATGGAGAAACTCCTGAAAAATGAAGAATCTTACGCTCACAAGGTTAGAAGAGCTTGTTAAATCATATGAAGCAAGCAAGCAACAGATCACGGATATGGCACTTGCAACTCACCAACACAAAGAAGTTTTATCGGTACAGCAATACAAAAACACAGGCTACAAGAACCAACACGAAATCACATGCAGCGGTCACCACTTAACAGGTCTATCACCGGCAGGGAGCAATCATCACGCCAACAGTATTCAACGTCCAACAACAACAGTATCAGACAGCATTCAAATATAATACCTTCTACGTCATCAAAGAAAACATGCTCTAAATGTGGATACCAGCATCATTTTGCTAATATGTGTTATAAGGACTGAAACGAATAAAATTTGGAAAAAAAAAATATTTTCATAATTCATGTAAATTTTTTTTATTTGCTTTAAAATTCTGTTTTTATTAAATTCATTCACAATTACAAAAAATAAAAAAAATTATTTGGGTTCCCATTCTTTCCTCAACTTTTTCGAATGTCCTTCATAAGGTTGGTGACAGTTACATCCGTGGTCTTTTTGGACGCTCTTTTCCATTTAGCACTAAAATCTTTTATGTCCTTTGGACACTGCTCACTTTTCATCAATTTAGCTTTGACCAAAGCCCAATGCCTTTCAATAGGACGGCACTGTGGAACATTGGGTGGATTCATGTCTTTTGGGACAAAGTCGACATTTTTAGCAACAATAAAGCTCAACGTCGCATGAGCACAGTGAGCTGAAGCTAAATCTGGCCAAAATAATGTTGAACCCTCGTATTTGATTAAGAAAGGAATCAACCGTTTTTTTTAGGCACTCGTTAATGTGCACTTCTTCGTTAATTGGTCCCGTTGTAATAAACGACGAGCTTCTGTGTCCACATTGGCAAATGGCCTGCCAAACGAGATATTTTGACCCGAATTTTTCCATCCCAATCGATGTTGTTGATTGCGGAAGAATCTCAGCTTCAAACGAGTTGGAAAACTGCGCACCTGGAAGAGTAGTAAAGTCGGCTCTGACATAAGTTTCGTCATCCAAAACTAAGCACGCTTTCTTGTTGCCGATCAACTCGTATAGCTTTCGGGCTCGTGTTTTTATGACTTTTTTTTGCTGTTCAGTAACTTTTGGTATTTTTTTGTTTTTTTCGTGTTTTTAGACTGTTACGTTTTTTAGATCTTTGTACCATTGTTTGGTTGGTATTACATTTCCGAGCAACATCTCTGAATGACATAGTCCGCTTTTTTACGACGGTACCCACTATTTTCCTGTCCAAATTTGTATCATGTGCTCCACTTTTAGCTCCACTTTTCTGTTTTCGCTTAACTGTCAACGTCTCCAAATATCGTTTAATAACAGAATCCACTGTACTGCGTGCTATGTTTAAAATCTTTGCGATGAAATGGTTTGGACGCGAAGTTATTTTCGAGCCATTTGTCTATGATCTTTTTACGGCGTTCCTCTTGACTCATATTTTATAAATATTTTAAACCGCACCGAACTAAAATCAATAACAAACTGAAACTAGAGAATATACAGGCTAATTTGGGTACAAAATGGGATTACAATTTTTACGCATTGGAAGTATAGCCCGTGTTAAAATTTACAGATTTTATTCGTTTCAGTTGAGATGACAGTTCTAGTTCATCAATTATAGAGGAAGAATGCGGGGATTTCTTCTTGTGTGCCATTATTATCAATAAAGTAGATTTTTTCTAATAGTACAAATATTTGGATGGAGGAATTTAAAATTTTAGATAGAACTTTATTGTTAAACACTGGTGCACAAGTAAATTTGATTTCATATACTACCTTGAAAACTATTACAAATGACAGCCAGAAAATTCAATTTTGTAAAGTTAAAAGAAGTTCATTTAGTGGGGAGAAAATCTCTGTAGTCGGAATATGTAAGCTGTATGTTAAGTGCATGAAATCAAATAAAAAATTTGTCTTAGAGTTTGTTGTTACGACTTTGAAAGCAAATACCATCATTGGGTTGTCTGATTGTGTGCGTCTTGGTTTTATTAATTTAAGTTCGAATATAGAATCAAAAAATAAGTATTTCTTAGCGGATTATGCATGTTGATCACGTCTCCGTAGGTTATTATAAAGTTTTTGAAAAATATAAGAGTTTATTTTATGGATTAATTTGGGTTGAAATGAAATGTCATTTGGAACTGGAGCAAAGGGCTAAACCTGGTATTGATCCACAACGTAAGATCCCATTTAAATCACATTCTGTATTAAAGGAAGAATGGAATAGAATAGTAGAGGCAAGTGTTATCAAAAAAACAACAGGTGCTACTGAGTGGGTCAGTTCGTTAGTGTTGGTAGAAAAGAAAAATACGAAAATACGTGTTTGCTTGGATCCCCGACAGTTAAATGTGGCCATTAAACGTTCCCATTGCCCATTTCCAGCACTTAAATTAATCAAAAATCGTTTGAAAGTTTAAACAATTTTTTCGGTTTTGGATGCCAATAAAGGTTTTTGGATGATTTCTTCCGATAACGAAAGTACTAGAATTTGTACTTTCAACACACCTTTTGTTCATTTATTCATTTATTTATTCATTGAAAGCTTACACATTAAGATAACAATAGTCTTATAAACTAGTGGAAAGCTTAAATATAATTCATTAAAAAAAAGAAGAAAAAGCTACATAACATGTTAGCGTTAAATTCAAGAATTAAATTTTTTTCTCTTTCTGTTTCTTTAATACGATAAGATAATGCAAGTTCAAGTTTCGATGGTTGGTGCCTACGGTTCGACAGTTGTCAATGTCAGACTGTGTTGACATTTCTGCTTAGTAAGGATTGGCAATTCATTATGAATAGTTTAACGCCAGAAAAACGCTTCCAAATTGTGAAAATTTACTTTGAAAAAAATAAATCTGTTCGTAAAGTTCATAGAGCACTTTGTCAATTTTACGCTCCACATAATCGGCCTTGTGAGAAAGCAATTCGTGCAGTTATTGATCGTTTTCGCACTAATTTTACTCTTCTCGATTCAAAACCATCAACAAGACAGAGAAATGTGCGTACCGGAGAGAATATTGCTGCTGTAGCGCGAAGTGTTGAAGAAGACGCCGAAATGTCGATTCGTCGCTATTTTTAATATCTGTCTGGCCTTGAATTGATCTCCAATTTTTAAGACAAATAACTCTAGTTTTCAAATAGATTTCTAAAACAACAAAACCATATCCTTTTTGAGTAAGCATATACCTTGCACACATTTAGAAACTCCATAACGAAATTACCATGGTTCACGCAGGAAGTAGGTGACCTAATCTAAGCTCGGAACTTTCTGTATGCCAGATGGAGGTGATGCAAATGCTTAAAACCTTACATTTTTTTAAAAGAACTTAACACTCAAGAGGGTACTACTCTTAAAATGCCGGAGCACGTGTTAAGTTTTTCGGAAAATTGGATAGAGAGAGAGAGAAAGATTTTTGGGCTCAGTGGTTATTTCGCTCCATGGGTGGCATCCAACATTTAATGGGGGGACTAAATTACAAGTGTAAATTGGACTTGATGTTATATTTAGGCAACCATTCATGTCACAAGATTTTAGCTGCCTGAAAAAAAGTCTTTCGGTCACGCCTGGTATTGAACCCCGAACCGTCCGATTGGGAAGCCAACACACTACCACTTGAGCCACGGCCACCCATATAATGCTGTAACTCGTCTTATTCGAAGAAGCAAATCATTTTTTTATAAAAACAAATCTGACTCTTGTCCTCCAAGTACTACAACAAAAATTATTGTAGTCGACATTTTAGTTGATGACAGCAAGGCGAAAGGTTGCAAATATAAGTAATACATATAATATTTTTATTTTACTGAAATATAGTTTAATTAAGAAAATAATACATTTATTTGAATTTTAGATGAAAATTACAAATCAACGCCCGTTTGTCTCCTTTATGGAGAAGCACTTAAATATTGTCAAGGAAATCAATAAATCTTTAACAAAAGTGGACTTTAAAAAAGAATGGGAGTCTGCTGACACAACTTTAAATAGTCTAAGTCCCCCCATAAGAGATGCAGAAAGCTGAAAAAAGCACACACTTCAAGGTATCCGTTCGGAAGATATTCCGAAGCGAAAGTCAATTCCGTTCGGAACTCAAATTGCGTTTAATGTATCCGTTGACATAAACAGCTGTTTTAGTTCCATAATAATGTGAAAATATTTCTGGTAAATTTAATACATTTATGAAGTAATGTATTATGTGGTTTTATTTTTGGAAGCAGAGGGCATAAATAGGAGGACAAGGCAGAAAAATAAAAGGCGAATAACAAGATAATTCAAATATAAATCAACTTTCAGATACAGGGTAAGTAGTAATGGGTACAATTAAATTAGAACAATACAAAATGAAATTGTTGGATTTTTCTGTTCATTCTTATTCCTACATAGGTTTAAAAAAAACTTTCGTCTTAATGTGTGTAGCAGGAAACAAAGGATCAATTTCCAACCATCTCTCGTTCGGATACTGTAACTTCAAAACAAAAGCTTACAGCATGCCTAAGGTTTCTCGCTGAAGAAAACTATCAGCATGGTGTAGGAAAAGATTACCATTTTTGCATATTGCAATTGGACAGTAAATTTTTTCAAGTATCCTTAAAGAAGTTTTGAACATTTTGGAGGAAGTATTGCGCCCAAAATGGATATCTCTTCGCATGACGAATGAGGAAATTCGGCTATCAAAAATATATTTCTTTGAAAGAACGGGCTTTCCTGGAATAATTTCTTGTGTGGATGGAAATCACATAAAAATAATTGCTCCTAAAGAAAACAAACATCTCTATCTAAATCGCAAAGGGTACTACAGTCTCAACGTTTTGATTGTAAGTAAATAGAAAAACTTGTCAACTGATCACCCATTCCGTTCACTGTGTTCTATTTTTTAGATTTGAGACTTCAAAATTAGAGGCGTAAATGCCAATTATCAAGGAGTCAACCATGATTCCCATGTATGGAATATGAGTCCCCAACCTAGACATTTTGAAGAAGACTTTCCAAGCGGAGTAAGAGATAGTTGGCTGCTTGGTTGGTCCATGTGTTTGCTTAACTAGATTGTTTCTATCCCTCTCTCATTTCTTTAGGTAATGCGGAGTATGCATTAGAGCCATGGCTTTTGACTCCGTTTAGTATACATGCTGCAAATTGTACCGAAAGCCGCTATAACAAATCAGACAGCAAAGCCTGAAATATAGTTGAAAGAACTATAGGTCTGTTGAAAAGTAGATTTCGTTGTATATTGGGGGCTCGGCAACTGCACTATAATCCCAATACAGCCGCACATATTGGCAACATATGCTGTGTCTTGCACAATATATGCCTGCATTATGCAGCATTTCAGAGTAATTTAATGAAATTCTAAGGTCTTCTTCATACGTAAGTTGTTGCGAACTCGTTAATATGTTGCTACAATAGAAAATCCTGCAAGTTAAAAAGCAACTGTATTATTTATATCGATGAAGACGATATGCAAATCCTTTAAAGCTTCGGGATGGTGTTCCATCGTAAGTCGCATTGACTGCCACGGAGTTTAACAATATTGTGTTGTCGACTACTTAGAACTCTTTCGTTTATTTTCATAATATGCTACGTTTTTTTCATCGATCTGCACTTGTTACAATTTTCGTGTCACTTTTGCCAGAACAAGAAACCTCTCCCTCAACTGGTTAGGTATTCGATATCATCTCATCACTTTATCGAATAAAATCGTGAGTCATTTACGAGTAAACCTAAGATTTTCGATATTCGCCCACACTTAAGAGAGCAGATGAATCAAAACATTTCACGAGATTTATCACCTCATAGAACCGAGTTTTATTATGAAACTCCAAGATAATCTCCTTGGAAGTTGGAGTTCTGAAATCAAACATTTCCTGCTTCGAAAAGAGTAAAGGTATTACAAAATTTAACACACCTTTTACATAAACACCATCACAGCAGGAGACGTCAAAAATTCAAAACAATGAGTTGTCAGACATCCAATATAGGCAAATCTTAATTTTATTTGTATATACTAGATGACAGAGGAGGTCATGTCTTTTTCATTTATTGCCTCTACGGTTTTAATGGCATTTTCAAATGCCGGCGGTGGGTTTTTTTTCAAGATGGGGAAGAGTACGCAAACTTTTTAGTTACTTCTTTTTATATTACGAGTACTTATTTTTGCTTTAAAAATTGAATTGTATTGAAAGTAAATGTAAATAGGAAACTGCAAAAAAATGCTTCCTTGATGCATAACCAATATTTATATTTATATGAGTTAGTGCATTCTCACATAAAATCCAAAAGAAAAATTTTCCTTCAATAATGCAAGCCAGAAGCAAAATTTTGCTTCTGAAGAAGAGTAGCAATGCAACAGTTTTATGTACCAATTGTTTTCTCTCCAGAGTGCAAAAAGAAGGCCACTGTCGGCCAATAGAAAACACCATAACCCTCTATCTGCTTAATTGATGTCACCGAGTCGGAAACCATATCTGAAAGGGGTTACAAAACTTTTCGAATGAAGCAATCGCAAATTGACGTCAAAATGCTGAGTTGAGTTTTCTAAAGTGCTGCCAATTACTTAAGTTACCCATTATAGGCGCACGCGAACGGAACCGACTGCTAATTCGATTTGATTGTCATTTACGTTATTATATTTTGAAAATAATTTTTATTTTTATCGAGAGAATGAATTCAAAACTTCTTGAAGTTTTAAAATTGATGCATCTTGCGATGGAGGCTTTTACAGCCTTGGTAGATATCATGGACTTGACTATGCTATTGCTGTCAACACACTTCATCCCAATACAAATGAATCGTATACCGTAGGCGGAGTCGGAGTTTTTGTGCGCTTTTTTGAAGTAGATCGTTGCAGGTGGTTGAGTGCGGACCTAATTCAAATCTCTTGCAATATTTGCGATGAAAATTTTAATTATGTTTGTATATATAGATTACATTATTATAACGCTCAATCTTTCCTGATTGAGTTTTCAATCTTTTTAAGCAATGAAAGTGGCGAATCTTGTTATTTGATTCGATATTTTAAACTCGAACACTGTAGCAGATTTCTACCTAGCCCTAACTGCTGAACATGGACTTACCTCCTTTATAAATGAAATCATGAGGCCAGTCTCTAGACATGTTTAGAACATGTTTTGTGTCGTTTTGTGAAAATACCCTTACTTCAATGTGTTGGTATTAACTTGGATTTCCATATCACTGATCACTCTTACACCCACCGTCACTAAGATGAAGTTTAATCTTTTAAACAGTGAGCTTTGTTTAGAAAATTGGGAGGAAGTCTACGCCGAAGGCAATGCTTCTAAGGCTTCTGACATTTTTCAGCAAATCCTACAAAACTATGTTAGAGCTTATAGCCACAACGTGGTGCGAAAAAAATTATAATTTAGATTAAAACCCTGGATAAACCATATCATCCTTAAAAGAAAATGTAACTTAAAAATCAACTACGAAAAAAATTTCTTAAGCATCCACTTAATTCCATATTGATAAGCCATTTCCGAAGAATGTCTAAAAAAGTTAGCATAGAAATTAGAATGTACCATGATAGGTATTATTATTCCAAAGTACAAAGTGCCCAAGGCTACCCTAAAAATGAATGGAAAGTAGTAAATACATAGTATCATTGACCGTAACCGTAATACTCTAAGCCCTAGAGTACTGTGTAACCAAGGTGCTGATATTGTATATCCCATATCTATAGCCAATGTGGGCCAATTGTTAATAAGAGAATGTCCAGCATATTGTATTCGTTGCACTGAGTTTAGCTTAGTGGAAAGCACATCAAGTAGCGGAAGTTTCTTTTTTCACCAGATTACTAGTCTTGAAGTTTTACGCATTATTAACTCTCTGAATAACTCGTGCTCATGTGGTGAAGATGGACTCTCTAATAATACCCTTAAAAATATCGCTCCGAACTTAGTGGAATTTTCGCAGACAACTTAAAGTGTGCTAACGTGAAACCACTTTTTAAAAAGCGAAATAGAAAAGAGAAAAACAACTACAGGACAATTTCCCTACTGTCTACGGTATCTAAAATTTTTGAAAAAGCTGTGAAAAACAGAATGTTAAATCACCGCAAGAGGATACATTTTTTTAGTTCTGCGCAGTATGGGTTTACAGAAGATGACTTGTTAAGACTCTGGTTTGCGGAACATAAATTAGTTGTCAGTAATAAAACAAAACTCATGTTTTTCAGCCTTTCATACCTAGAACCTCTAGATTTTCCAATTTACTTTCATTCACAGAATTGTGCTCACAACTCTTTACTCAACTGTATATGTAGTGGAGAAAATTGTAAGGTAACGTTAAATAAAGGTGAAACTTGTAGCGTTAAGTGTTTCAAAATTGAAATAGTTCAGCAATTTAAATACCTAGGTATTCTAATTGGCCAAAATATGAGCTAGTCTGAACATTTTTTCGTTGAAATAATATTTCCGTTCGGTCATACGTAGTTTTTATCGCAAGGGGGTTACAACTTTGGCGGTTTTCCATAGAAATACGAGTATAGGTACTTTTTTTTCGGTAACCCCTAGACCGATTTGAATCAAATTTTGCAGGTTTATTATTTTGAGTTTGTTAGGCTACTGAATGAAGGAATTTTGAAAATATTAAAAACTAATTCATTTATAAACTTTGAAAATTTTGATTTTGTATGGTATATATAGGGTCCGCCAAAAATGTTTTTTTTTTAAAATGCTATAAGAAAAAACTACTGAATATTTTCTCAAATTTCTTTTTTTATTTGAAAGTACAATCCTTCCGGTTAATAATGGAAAATAATTTCATTCAAATGGCTGCCTCGGCTGGCCATGCAGCAGCCTACACGATCGGTCCAATTTTTAAGCACATTATCGATTGTGTGCAGCTGTATTTCACCAATGGCTTCACGAATATTGTCCACAAATAATAGTCCAACGGTGTCAAATCGCAGCTCCGGGGTGGCCAAACGACATCAGCTCTGCGGCTGATAATACGATCTTCAAAAACAGGGCGCAAAACATTTAGTGTAGCTCCGGCTGTGTGGCACGTAGCGCCGTCCTGTTGAAACCAAATGTTGCCAATATCCTCCTCTTCAATTTTTGTGAACAAAAATTCATTCAACATGGCCCGATAACGATCGCCATTGACTGTAACGGTCATTCCTTGCTCATTTTCGAAGAAAAATGGCCCAATTATGCCTCTGGACCAAAATCCGCACCAAACAGTGACTCGTTTTGGGTGTATCGGCTTTTCAATGTATGCGTGCGGGTTTTCTGTGCCCCAAATGCGACAATTTTGCTTGTTTACGTACCCGCCAAGATCAAAATGAGCTTCTTCTGAAAAGATGATTTTTTTGGCAAAATCGGCATCTTCTCTAATTCGATCGGAGGCCCACTTAGCGAAGCGTATACACAACCATATTCGTTCAGCGGAAGGATAAAACTAATTATCTGTCAAATCAGACATGAGCTAAGTGTTACCATTCACGAAATAAGCACTAGTTGAAAAAAAAACGTTAGATGGCGGACCCTATACATAGTATCATCTATCGGGAAAAAAATAATCATATGGATATCTCTTATCTTTTCCAAGAAAAAGGTATCAATGTGGAAAAAAAGTGAAAAAAAAATTTACAGGAGTGCGCAAAAACTAAAAAAGTTAGTTTTTCATTCTTTTTTATGATTTTCTCACCAAATTTTAGTTTTTTTTTTATTTGGATTTACATTACTAATAAAAATTATACAGAACGCATTCATATTGCTTAGTAACCTTCTTGATTGTTTTTTATCAGGTTATTTATCATATTGTGTTTGTTTTGTTCTGAAAACGAATAAACAAAAATAGTTTTTATTTAGTGGCAGTTATTTTTGAATATTTTATTGTGTGTTTGGAGTGATTATTTTACTGACCCCAAAATGCTAAAATTCTCGAGAATTTTTAAAAAATGACACACTCCTGAGCTATCAGAACGGTGTACTGAAAAAATGTTTTTAGAAGCTTTAAAAACTGAGAGACAGAAAAGATCTCTACCCAGAAGAAGACTTGAGGAAGATTTCGAGATGGCTGAAGAAGATGAAGGGGGACCATCATATGGGGCCAGAGAATTTGAGAAAAAAGTCATATCTGTATAAATATATATAATAATAATAAAATGCACATATGTGTATTTGTTCTAGTAAATACAGTACATCACATCATCAGTACATCAGTACAGTATGCGTACTATAATTTTCACCGACCTTCCAAACGTTGACCCAATATTTTGAGCACTTCTACTCATCTGAAAAATCTGCGGTTTATTTTATTTTGTATAGAATAATAGTAAAAATAAAAAAATCCATATTTTCTCACGTACAATGTTGTAACCCATTTAAGAAATTTTTTGACTATAGGATCCTAAGAACGGTCTACTTTGGTCTGTTCCACTGTAAGTTACAGTATATAATAACTTATTTGGGGGGCGCCTACCGAACGAAAATTCAATCACTTGCTGTTTTGCAAAAGAGCGCTATAAGGAAAGTGTGTAGTGCAAATTCTGCCAGTTAGACATCTATACTACTACAAATGCTCCAAAATATTCTTTATGTTTATAGTTTGCGTAGCAATTCAGGCTCCGTAGTCAGCATTCCTACTTTTCGAACCTCTCATCATAGAAGCTCTTACCCAGTTGTGTGCTGCAAACTCTTTAATAGACTTTCGGCATATTTACGAGTGTGAAGAAGATTATCCGAATTTTTAAACAAAGTTAAAACATGGCTTTTTGATTTTGATCATGAACAAATCGAAGTTTTGCTACCCTACATTGTATAATATTATTATGTATTTAAAAACCAAATATAAACAAAGAAACAAAGAAAGAAAAAGAAAAATTATTTTATATACGAGTATCATGTTCACATTATTTTCACATTATTTCTAAATTGTTATTTTACTTTCAAGTTTTTCTGTTACGAAAATTTGTTAAATGAAAATGCCACTTGCTATTCGTTATATAATATAATAATATTGTTATGGAAACCTAAGTACACCCAATTATGAAAATATCTTAAAAAATATATACATGCATGAATAATGAATAATAAAAAAAAACAAAAACTGAAAGGGGAAGAAAAGAAAACGATCCTGTTCTCTGAATCGCATAAACCGAGACCGAAATCAAAATAATTTCTTTGATCTATCAGTTAGAAAAAATAAAGAATTAGATAGTCCTCAGGTCTTCATTTAAACCCGAATGAGTTCGGAACTTTTTAAAATGTTACAATTTATGACAGAAGCGTTCCTTGATAATAAATTAAGCTCTGTGCTTTTGGAATAATAAAAGCGTCACTTGATGATTTATTGATGATTATTGATTTATTCGCAGTGTGCTGAGCTGTGAATGGACCTTTAGTAAGGTGACCCCCAAAAATCTGCAGCCAATACTATTGCTACAAAAAACATTTTAGTATTATATTAACGGCCGTGTGTGAAGCTAAATATCGGTTGTCAAACACAACCAAGCAGACATTTTTCTCTACTATTCTTCACCACTACGAAAACATATTCCATAGGCTCCGTTGGTGCTGATTTTTTCTGAATTTGGAATTTATAGCACGTTTTTATTTAAACTGCAACACCCCCTGCTTCCTTACTCAGCCTATCATTCTGAAAAATTCTCCTATACATTAAATTTAGATCGTCAATTTTATTCCAAAACCTTTCAAATGATAAATATGAAAACCAATTTTTTGCTTGCACAGTTGATTCTGTATCTTTGATTCACCAATCGAATAAGTTCTATACACTCCACAGCCGAAGGAAAAAATAAAAGACAGCTGTCAAATTAAAGGCATGGAAAAGAGTCAACGTGTAATGAGCCCCACAGAATGAAAATTCAAAACAGAAAAGAGTGTAGTAGCAAACAAACATTCTCCCCTATTGCGAACTATCAGTTGTTTGTTGATGCTTGTCAATCAATTTCTTAAAATGGTATTGCGAGGATCAATTAGCAATGAAGAGTTGATCTATTGTGAATGTGAATTTTCGGTTGACAAATCGGTATTGTGAAAGTCAACTGTGAACAATTTCATTGATCGTCGTCAATTTTTCTGTTAATCGCAATTTCGGTGTGGATGAGGGCGATACGTACATAAAAATGTAAATATTTTTAAGTTTTAAGTATTAAAAATAAGTATTTTGCTTGTTATTTGATAGTAAGCAATAAAGAGCAACTCAATAGATTGGTTGAATTGGTGGAGCAAAATCTTGATGTTGCAAAAGGATTTTGTTTCAAAACTAGTCCGCAGCCAAAGTGGGAAGAATTTGCGACAGAGCTAAGTAGCTTAGGGCCACCGGAACGAGATTGGCAAAAATGACAAAGAGTAAGTTGTGCACATTTACAAGAGGCTTAGGTTCAATTTTATTTTCTACATTGGTTTAGGTATGGATCGATCTAAAATGCAAGATAAAAAAGTGAAAACAGTTGAAAATAAGGTAGAAATTACTGCAACTGGTGGTGGTCCAAATCGAATGGAAGTTGTTGCTGATAAAAGTTTAAATTAAAAATTGTTCAATTAAATGTAAAACAAAAACATAAAATATTGTACACTTAAATATGTAAACAAACACACTTATGATAAATCTCTCATGAGATAAAATTGCATATGTCAAAATTTAACACAAAAGGAAGACATTTTTACACAAAATAAATCATCAATTTTATAACGTTGAAGCAAACAGTTGGTTTTTTATTTAAAGTTATTTTTCTCTACACAGTTTTGTACACAGTTTTTAAGACAGTACATTTTTTAATATAATAAAACATTTGATATAAAATTGAAATTTCATAAATCAAAAGGAACTTAAAATTAACTTAAAATTAAATATTTCAATCAACACATTGAGTGTCCAGTGCAAAACAAAGGAAGCACTTCAAACAGCATTAATTGCAACAACACTATCGACATTAGCAGCATCCGCATCAGAAGTATCTGCAACAACAACAGCAGCAATACCAGCATCGTCAGCAAACAGGAGTTTCGGCATAAACAGCAGCGACACCAGCACCGGCACCAGAAGTATCTTTCAACAAAACCCTGAGTTCTATGGGTGTTACACGAAGTGGCGCTCGTTTCATGATATTTTTATATCGCTCATTCATTGCAACACGTCTCTCGGAGGCCTCCAGAAGCTCCTAAAGTCAAGTCTCACAGGTGAAGCGGCGAGACTTCTGCAACATTTGGCACTAGACGCAGGGAATTATGAGAAAGCATGGGAACTTTTCAAGGCAAGGTACGACCACAAACGTGTTCTAGTGAGCTCACAGCTGCAACTCTTCTTCAATCAAGTGACACGAGCGAAGAAAACAGCGGATGGTCTTAAATCACTCATAGACACTTCTTTGGAGAGTATCTACGCGCTCAAAAATCTTGAGATACCAGTGGATTGGTGGGACTTCATCATCATTTATGTGATGGTACAAAAGCTGCTGACCTCAACGCAACAACTATGGGAAGAAAAACTGGGTGACAGCAAGGATCCTCCTACGTTGAAGGACTTCACCGAGTTTTTAGAAACACGCTTCCGGACACTAGAAGCTGTAGCACAAAAAGGGGCATCTGGGCCTAGCGCCAAGCCATGTCCGAAATCGCAACCAGCAGCTAGGACATACCACACTGTAACAAATTTTAATCAATTCCAGTGTAAGGTATGCAACAACGGGCAACACTCGTTAACAAAATGTAAGCGATTTCTGGGGATGGACGTGACGAAGAGGCAACAGACTGTTCGGCAAACAAAGGTCTGAGACAACTGTCTGGCTTACAGTCATTCTACCCGAAACTGTCCAAGTAATAAAAATTGTTACTTCTGTTATTAACGGCACCACTTTTTACTGCACATCAATTTTTCAAACAACACAGACACAATGCCACAGTTTCAACAACATAACAAACAACACAAAGAGACCCAAATGCAGACTCCTATAATCCCATGCAAGGAGACCATCCCTCTGGATCCGGACAAGTTCGAAACACCTTTCACACTTCACACACATACCAGTATAATCCAAAGGTTTTGTTGGCAACTGCGGTTGTGAGGGTATTATCAGCCAATGGTAGGTGCGTTGAACTTCGCACACTATTCAACCCAGGTTCCGAGGCTTCGTTTATTTCAGAATCTGCTACTCAAATCCTTAAGCTGCCAAAGCAAAACACATTCGTACAGATATCAGGGTTAGGGAAGGTCAGCAGCGGCACTACCAACAAATACGTGGATCTAAGATTCGCGTCTCGACGTTCGACGTTTGAAGATTTTACCAAGGCCTTTGTCTTCAAGTCGTTGACTGGAATTCTTCCGGCCCACCAAACAACAATGTACGAGTGCAGGCACTTAAAGAATCTGGAATTAGCAGATCCTCTGTTCCATACTCCGACACCCATCGATTTGCTGCTTGGCAGCGTTGTTTATGTAGATATAATCATGCCGGACATCGTTCGGAGTACCGAACCCGGTATGCCAATAGCCCAAAAGACACAATTAGGTTGGGTAGTTTTGGGAAATGTCTCGGAGACACCTTTAAAACTCCGGACCTTCACTCAAAATGTAAGTCTCGACAAGACTTTAAGAAAGTTCTGAGAAATCGAAGAGCTACCGTTTCCCGCTCAAGCCTCAAAGGAAGACATCGAGTGCGAAAGGCACTTTCTAGCAAACACCACCAGACGAGCTGACGGCCGCTATGAAGTGGCATTACCTTTCAAGATAGGGAAACATCCAGCTTTGGGGTCAAGTAAGGAAGGTGCCTTACGACGATTTTCATATTTTGAAAGACGTTTCCAGAGAGATGCAGAACTGAAAGAAAGCTACACCGAGTGTATTAGAGAGTACTTAACACTCGACCATATGGAAGAGGTAAATGTTTAGAGGGAGCTTACCTTCACCACACCACACCACTATTTTTTACCACATCATGCTGTTTTTAAGGCAGCCAGCTCCACAACTAAAGTGCGAGTCGTATTCGACGCGGTATTCAAAACGTCTAATGGAACATCGCTGAATGAGCATTTACTGGTAGGTCCCATTTTACAAAGAAACATAGTAAATATCATTTTAGGATGGAGAAGATATCAACACACCTTCACGGCGGATATCGAAAAAATGTACCGTCAGATCTTTGTTAAAAAAGCGCACAGTTATTACCAGGTGATCTTTTGAAGGGATTCCAGTGGCCAATTAAAAACCTTTAGGCTGAAGACGGTAACCTTTGGCACTGCATGCGCTCCATACCTAGCCATAAGGGTCCTGCAAAAGGCAGCCAAAAACAAAATGGTCAAATATCCGATCGGAGCACAGACGGTTCTTGAAGAAATGTATGTCGACGACCTAATTAATGGAGATGACACTGTTGAGGGTGCTCGAACCAAACGAGAAGAAGTCTGTAAACTACTTTCCTCCGCCGAGTTCAAGTTAAGAAACTGGACAAGCAACACAAGAGCCTTAATTGAAGACATACCACCACAAGACCGCGAAATAGATTACATTACCAACTTCCATTTGAATCATCAGTGCATGTCAAAACCTTGGGCATAAAATGGTTTTCAGCTAAGGATTGCTTCCCATTTCAGGTAACCCATCTAGGCATAGAAGAAACGACCAAAAGAACCATCCTCTCAGCTATAGCCAAGTTGTTTGATCCGCTTGGCTGGATTTCGCCATGCGTGATCAAAGCCAAATTAATTATGCAACAACTGTGGGGAAGAGGAACAGAATGGGACCAACCAGTGCCTGAGGACATACAAATCCAATGGAAGACTCTACGTAACGATCTTCTAGTACTGGAGCAATTACAGATTCCTAGGTGGATCCACAGTCACAGAAGCTGCAGAATCATCGAGCTGCATGGGTTCAGCCACGCATCGATCAAAGCATATGGAGCGGCAGTGTACGTCCGCGTATGGGATGAACAAAGACACACGCAGATGCATCTTCTGATGTCGAAGACGAAGGTAGCTCCACTCAAAACAGTAAGTCTTCCGCGTCTCGAACTCTGTGGGGCAGTTCTGCTGGCGACACTGATGGATCATACAACAAAGGTCTACAACGTACCACGTCAGCATTGGTATGCGTGGTCAGATTCCACCATAACTCTTGCCTGGATTCGGGGTCCATCTTCCAGCTGGGCTACATTCGTTAGCAACAGAGTCTCCGAAATCCAACGACTAACAGATTCGCAGATGTGAAAACATATACCAACACAACATAATCCAGCCGATCTGGTATCGCGAGGACTTTTGCCATCGGAACTAAGAGGCAATGACTTATGGTGGAATGGCCCTGCCTTCATGAGAGACAAATGAAACTTCCCCATCCCAGAGCAACCAACAAACATCAACACGGAAGAGGAAAGACGAACAATAAAGACTCATGTCGCCACAACACAAACGCAAACACAGACACAACATAGCATAGTAGGAGAAATTATCACCAAATTCTCCAGACTGCATACGATATTACGCGTGTTGGCTTACTGCCAACGATTTATTTCCAACTGCAGATCAGGTTGCAAAAAATCTGGCCCTTTGCAACCAGAAGAGTTGAACACCGAATCACAGATGGCAATAAGATCAGTGCATGTTTCCTGAGGACTTAACAAAACTACACGACAGTCCAAAGGTAACATCAGCACTTATGTCATTGAATCCTTTCATAGATGCAGATGGAATTCTTCGCGTGGGGGGAAGGTTTCAAAATTCGAACTTGGCATATAATCAGAAACACCCAATTATCCTCAAATCGAACCACAATTTCACCAAAACTTTATTGAGAGACGCACACGAAAAAACGCAACACGGTGGTGTCCAGCAAATGAAAGCACATATTCGAACAAGGTATTGGATTAACCAAATAAAGCAGTGTGTAAAGCACACCATTCACCAATGTGTCAAGTGTTTCAAACACAAAGCCAAAACAATGACGCAGCTAGTGGCGACTTTACCAGCAGCACGCGTTCGGATAGCAGGACCATTTACCAACACAGGGGTCGACTACGCCGGACCAATAGACATAAAAACGTGGAAGGGAAAAGGTTCAAAAACACTAAAAGGCTACTTTGCCATTTTTATACGTCTCGCAACAAAGGCAATTCATTTGGAGGCAGTGAGTGATCTCACTACACAAGCCTTCCTAGCAGCCTTTAGGGGACTTGTAGTCAAATATTTCGTCGGGGCTAATACGGAGCTAAAAAAATGGATGAAAGACGCGAGGAACGAATGGAAAGAAATCGCAGACACCTTAAGCAACCAAGGTACGAAGTGGAACTTCATTCCCCCAGCTTCCCCACACTTCGGTGGACTATGGGAAGCAGGAGTGAAATCTGTTAAGCACCACTTAAAAAGAGTTGGAGGAGACCGGAAGTTAACATTCGAAGAATTCACCACGCTTCTTACGCAAATAGAAACATGGCTGAGTTCAAGGCCTCTGTGTCCTCTCTCCGACAACCCAGAAGACTTAGCGGTGATGACTCCCACGCACTTTCTAATCGGCGAAACACTAACCGTGATTCCTAGTGAGAACACATCGACAAAAAACATCAACTCCATCAAGAGATGGAAAAGGGTTCAAGCTCTAATAGAAAGCTTCTGGCAGAAATATAGCAGTGAATATCTAGCGCGTCTACAACAGCGCCCAAAATGGACGAGGTCAGAAGAAGAACCCAATGTGGGCGATCTGGTTCTCCTTAAAGACGAACGGTTGCCAGCGACACAGTGGATGCTCGTGCGAATAACCGAGTTGCATCCAGTAAACGATGGACACGTTCGAGTCGTCACTCTGAGAACAAAAACATCCACATTGAAAAGGCCAATCACAAAGCTATGTTACCTACCAACGAACAAAACCACACAAGAACAGCAAATTATTTAAACATTTATAAATAAAATAAGTTGAAAATAAGTAAAATCACAACACTCAGGAAACAAACAAAAAAAATCTCTCATACAATAACACCATAAATACATCATCATCACAACGATCGAACTCAACACATAAACAATAGCCACAAATCATCTCATCACAATAGTCCATTATAAATAAACCAAACACATACAGTCCATTAACAATTAAACAATCAAACTAAAATTTTTCAAACATTTAATAAATAAATCAGTCAATTCAAAATAATAATCAAAATATCTCATACAATTTCCCTCGCACGCTACACACACACACGCACACCATACATATATCAGTCAATCAAAACACAATTCACTCATAAAGAAAAGGCTGAAATACTACAAAAATTATAATAACTACATTAAACAGAGCATCACACACCTCACATATCCAAATACAGTTCACACACAATAATTATAAACAAAAATAATAAATAAATTAAACAATTTCGCGTAACACACAAAAAAAAAAACAAATGGTACCGGTAAAATGCGTAGAAATCGCGATGGGGAACGCACAACACTTCACACAATATAATTCAATTCAATCAATATAATAATAAACAAAGATAAATTAATATGTAAATATATAAAATATATAAAATCAAAACAACACTCACCTGAATTTTAAACACCACATGAAAAAATTACAATACAACTTCAATAAATTCCCGCACTAAAAACAGAATTTAAATACACAATATCAATTGGCTGTCATTGCCAATATTCATACATTACGAGTACAATTGATCAATGAATAGCCATCACAATTTAATCCCGCAATTAAAGAAAGTAGTGCAAAGAGGACAACACTATACAAGCGAAACTAATAGCAAAACATCAGCATACGCATTCAGCCATTTAAGTATAGGGGTGCTCTTTTCACTTTTGTGTCTCAAAGTGTTTTGTGTTCTGTCCTTTTTGCAAAATTTGTTAATTTGGTTGTTTCCTTGTGAGCCTTCAAAGAAGTTGTAGTAGATGATCGAGCCAAAGCGTATTCAAGTACAAACCTGAAAATAATTGCGAACTTTGTTCACGGCGGGGAGAATTTTGCTGATAAAAGAGTAAATTAAAAATTGTTCAATAAAATGTAAAATAAAAACATAGAATATTGTACACTTAAATATGTAAACAAACACACTTATGATAAATCACTCATGAGATAAAATTGCATATGTCAAAATTTAACATAAAAGGAAGACATTTTTACACAAAATACTTAAATCATCAATTTTGTAACGTTGAAGCAAACAGTTGGTTTTTTATTTAAAGTTATTTTTCTCTACACAGTTTTGTGCACAGTTTTTAAGACAGTACATTTTTTTAAAATAATAAAACAGTTGATACTGTACGACTCATAGTTCAAATAAGTACAACACGGTTAAACAAAATAACCAGCGCCGAACAGAAGTAATTCGTATGTTTGAATTAAATACAATACTTGCGTGGATTTCCCTGGTATTGAATTTGGGCTTAACGAAACTGATACAACGCTACCAGCAACTTCCAGTCAATTAAGTTTGCCAAACGATGGCACCCAAAGCCCATCAGCTCAAAGGAAAACGAAAACAACACCGCGAGTTGAAGAACTGCAACAAGTTAGAAAATCAAACTTCTGCTCAAAAACAGTTTTACGACAATACGACCAATCTAATGAGTGATATAAGAAAAAGTGTGCAAAATATTGAATACTATTCAAAGAAAAAATATCAACAGGACAAAGAACATAACAGCGAAATCCTAAAATTAAAAACTTTATAAGCAAAATAAGAATAACCACAAAAAGCCAAACTGAGACTAAAAATAGAGACACTAGAGCTTAAAAAGCAAATGAAAGATCTTGAGAGCATATGTACATATGTATATAGTATTTACCTTTTAGTGTTCTTTTTTAAGTTTTTTTTTGAGACTGAACTGAATGTACGAGGGGCGTTCAATATATTCTCGGTATCGATATAAAGGAAAATGCGAATTCAATTTAAATTGTTTTTATTTTTCAATATGATCTCCCCTAACATCAATGCATTTGTTACATCTTGAGATAAGCTTTTTTAAACCCTCAAAATAATAAATTTCCTCTTTCTCTGCAAAATACCGACTTGAGTTCTTCATCATCCGAAAATCTTTTTCCACGAAGACATTTTTTCAAATCCGGAAACAGGAAATAATCACTAGGGGCAAGGTCTGGACTATAGGGTGGGTGTTGGATTTCTTCGAAACCACAATCTCGCGCAGCAGCCTTGGAAACTCGCGCCGTGTGAACAGGAGCGTTGTCATGAAGAAGCAACACACCCGCTGCGAGTTTACCCCGTCTTTTCTTTTTAATTTCCTCCCGCAAATTATGCAAAGTGGAAGCGTAGGATGTGGCGTTGATGGTTTCACCTTTTTTTGTACTCAATGAGCAAGATTCCCTTTGAGTCCCAAAAAACTGTGGCCATGAGCTTCCCGGCAGACGGAGCGACTTTGAACTTCTTCGGGGGGTCTGTTCCTTTTTTATGCCACTGCATGGACTCTTGTTTGCTTTCAGGGTCATAGTGGTGGACCCATGTTTCGTCCCCAGTAACAATTCGATCCATAACACCGTCCGCGTTCTCACTACACATCTCCAAAAGCTCTCTACAGCATGCGATTCTCACTTTTTTCTGAGGCGCTGTGAGCATTCGTGGCACCCACCTTGCACTGACCTTTGAAAGGTTAAGATGGTCATGAAGAATGGTGTGAATGGTACCAATTGAAAGCTTGGTGATCTCAGCCATCATTTTCACCTTTATTCGGGCATCCTCAAGAACAAGTTTTTCGACTTCTTTGATGCTTTCTCCCGTACAAGCAGTAGCCGGGGCGCCGGAGCGGGGGTCGTCCTCAATGCTCTCTCTGCCTCACTTGAACTCACTTGACCACTTTTGCACAGTTGATAATGAAGGTGCGGAACCCTGGTAAACAGCCACCATCTCTTCATGAATAGTTTTTTGACTTTTTCCTTGCTTAGTGAGAAATTTAATTACAGCGCGATGCTCAATTTTCACCATCATCGCCTCAGTTGCCATTATGATTCTGTTTAACTAGAGATAAAACGCGAATTAATAATCACATTTATATGAAATTTTACATGAATGCACTAAAATAATAGTATTACTTGATAAATAAGTCAATTTATATATGCAACCACAGCTTCACCCCGATACCGAGAATATCTTGAACGCCCCTCGTAGATACATATTTTTTTAATTAGGCTTAAATGTTGAGAATAACCTTGGATGTTTATTGTCAGCAAATTTACTTTTTGTTAAAATAAACTTTTATTTTTCATTTATTGAAATAATACTAGATTGTTTTTCATTAAATATATTTACATAAAACTTAATATCGTATCATCATTGTTTTCCTGCTCAATGTTGTCAATTTCTAGGTTTTCAACTGAATACTTAACACAAATATTATGTAATGCCGCACACACATTTACAACTTGTGTTGCCTTTTCGGGAGTATATTGCAAATCTCTTGCGTGCGGTTAGCAAACATCTGAATCTGCTTTTGAGTACATCAAAAGTTGAATATAGATTGTGGAGGTCCTGCTTCGGCAATGCGATAGGATAACCACCATTTCCTATGATAATAAAATTATTTATTAAAGAGTTAATATATGTATACCGAGTAGCAGAAAATCGTTATACCCATTCCTGTAATCTTCTGAAATCTTTAATTTCAGTGGTGACATGTTCCATATGCTGGAATCATGGGATGCTCCAGGGTGTTTGGCATTTATGTACCTTATGCACATCATATGACCACACATCTAAAAAAAAATTGTTATTCTTTGCTTATACAAAATGGTTCAAAATACTTACTATAATAGCGTTTAAACTGTAAAAGCCTTTGCTGTTATAATAAAGGTATCGGACTTGTTTCTTGGGGCATACAATTTTGTTGTGTGTTCCATCCAAACATCCTATTACATTCGGAATACTACTTTTCTGGAAAAAATATATTTTTGCCGTTCCCTTTCCTTCCTCTGTGTATTCGAATTTTATCCATTTTGGGCATATGAAATTTTCCATTACATTAACTATTTCACTTAATATTAAGGAGACTGTTGGCTGCTCAAGACCAAAGGTGCTTTCATAAATGCATGGTTGCTTTGTTTACATGCGATCATTTTCAATCAGTTTAACGTCAACAAAATTATTTGGGCATGCCCTTTAACCAGCATTCATGAACACTTTTTTTAGCATTTGCATTATCTGTCATAAATGACTTTAACTCGTGACACTTAAATAGTGAGGGACAGATAATAAAATCTGCCTATCTGTCTTTGTTTTTCACTAGGACATGAAAATCCAAATGATTTGAATCGTGCTCACCAGATTTGTGGTTTTTGATTAAAATTGATAAAAAACGGATTTGTTGAGTTTTTCAATTGTTTCTTCATTAAAAAGATGTTCTGAGACTCATGCTAATGCTAGTATTGAATATGTAAAACGAAAAAAGTGAAGACATATTCAAAACGTTTGTTTGGTTCTTCAAAGTAATGCATAGAAAAATGCAAGGCGCAAGATTCCCAAAAACGAGAACTACGTCCGTGAAATCAGATCGTTTCCAGACGACGTATTTTATTCCCACTTCAGAATGACAAGAAAATATTTTGAAATAAGTATCTAATTAATATATTATGCAAAAATAGTCAATCTTAACGTTGCGAATATTTACAGAAATTGTTTAAAAGTGTTAATTCGCTCAACAAATGCAAATCTAAAGGACGACCATCAGTGCATTTAGAAATATCCTTTTATGTAAAATTATGAAGCCTTTGCAACACTAACTGTTACCGAGAGATTTCAGACAGATTTAATTTGTCAATTGGAGCAGTACATAAAACAGTCATAACAACGTGCAAACTGCTAGCACGAATGACTAAGGAGTTCATACGCTGGCCAACAATAGAAGAAACTACCAATATTTCTGAATGCTTTCTAGCAAAACTAAAGGGTTTCCTTTAGTTATCGGTTGTATCGATGGCACCCACATCAAAATTAATACACCACGTGAAGATTCCATAAGCTACTATAATAGAAAAGGCTTTCATTCAATATCGCTTCAGGTGAATTCAAGCATTAAATTTCATAATCTTTTCTTATTTTTGAGACTTTTGCAGGATATTTGTGACAGCAATTTTGTATTCATGGATGTGTCCTCTGGTGTACCCGGAAGCTCTCATGACGAACTTCCGTCAGATATGCACATATTAGGTGACTCGGCGTACCCATTAAACACTTGGATTTCTATCTGACCCCGAAAAAAAGCGTTATTATATGCATTCTTCAATCCCTTGGAATATTGCAATTCAAGTTCCGGTGCCTACAACACTTAAAATTACTTAAACTTAGAAATGCTAAGTACATTGTAATCTCTTGTATTGTTTTACACAATTTCATTCGAATAAACTTTTCTGACAACGAAACCAGAGTTCTTGAAATCTAAAACACAAAAACAGAAAAAGTAGAAACCATATAGTCCATACCAACTGAGTTTGCCATTCTACTGCGCAGGTATCTTAAAATTTCTTTTATCATCTCTTAAATTGGGAAATAAACACGAAAATGGGTGGAGCCATAAACAAAAAGGATCTGCATCCCATCGTTGCTTTCAAGATCGTAGTTGCGATCTGGCTGAGTATAGCTTTTTTTTTTTTCTTCTACTAAACTGAAGTTGAGAGCACACTGATGGGACGGCCAATTTATACCTGAGGTATAATCATTGTGTATATCCAGTTTTCCAAAAATTATTATACACCTGGTGGGAGAGGAAATATAGATCTTTAGATGCCAAATTTACTTCGAGAAAATTGTATTCTAATAAAATATTAAAAAAAGTTCTGTATAGCTGTTGGTACTATATGGGATTCATGCTATATTTCTAAGACATGTAAAGTTGGGTTAGGCATTGTAAACTTCAATCAAAAACATTTACTCTTTCGTACCATTTTTGTTCTCTTAAATCCTCTCTCTGCGCAATCGACTGTTGGCAAACTCAGTTGGTACGGACTATATCAGTTTATGAACATTTTGACGCTACTATACAACGAAAAGAGTTGTACTTTGTGAATGGCTAAGTTTGTGAATTGAGCTGGAAATTTCAATAAACCAATCACAAAAACAAAAATCTTATTTTTAATTTATTATAATAAATAGTTGTTATTAAAAAAAAAAGTTTTTCAAAACGAAAAAGGGTCTGTACTCTTAAAGTGGCCCTCATAAAACAATAACACCTATCAATTCATTGTAAACTTAAGTAAAGAATAGTATTTAATACTTATTATAACACCGAAAAAAATTTACATGTAAAGAAATTTTAGTTATGAAGATCTTGAAGTAATGCTTGAATTGCATTAATGCTCTCCAATTTCTTGTAGTCGTATGGAGTTTTTCTTTTTCCAGAGCAAGAAATTCATCCTGCAACTTTCGGCGCTTTGTACGACTTGTTGAACAAATTTTATTACCTTCGGTGCATTCGTTGGAAAATGAAAGGACTTCGTTTAAGTACGAGTAAAAAGTAATGAATTAAGAATTTACGAATAGTTATGTAAATTTCTTAAGATTTGAGCAGTAAGAGAAAACAGGAGAGAGAGTTAAAATGAGTATGGAAATGAAATTAATGTTTATAAGTAGCGGAATAAATTAAAATAAGGAACAATAGAACAAAGAAAAGGCAAAATACATTTTGAACAGAAAAGTATGAAAAAGAAAAAAGAGAAAAAAGATTACTTTATTATAAGTAAACTTCTTGATTCTGTCTCTTACGATGACCATGATCCATGTCTAAAGGACACTGAAAACAGCTGCTTTCTGTGTTTAAGACGAGTGACTACGTGCCAAAGAGAACGGTTCCTTTCTTCAAGACTCGCATTCAGATGAATGTTTGTTTTCACTCTTTTTCGATGATCTGCTATCGATTTAAGCATGGTATTTCTTCACAGAGTATTTTGGAACTTAAGTATAATCGGGGGATCATTTGTATTATCTCTTCGACGAGATAGAAAAAGAACTCCCAAGACTGGAATCTTGCACATTATCGTATGCAAGAGATGGTGGAAAATGATTTGTAGGTTTTCTTCGGGCAATCGGGGAACACCGAATAGAATAGCATCAGCTTCCAGCTCTTTCCGCTCCAGTGCATCACATCTTTTGTTGATTTCGACAAGATCACTGTAGCGGCGGCAATATAGACCCCAGTGTCAAAAGAATTTTAGCTTCCCTCGTGACAAAAAAAGGCGACAACACTTGGCAACTGATTTATTTGTCTTTTAACAAATGGAAGGGGAGGTTTTATTCTCTGGAAGGAGATACAGATAAGTTTTTAATACATTTAATATGCAAGGAACTTGCGTTATAAGTATACACGTCTGGTGGCTTGGACTCTCAAATGGCATATGACACATATTATGTGTATATACCATGTATATGTCAGATATTTCTAATAGAGGGATTCGAGTATTAATACACCGTTTTTTGCGCGCCTTTTTTGATGTCAGAAGGCCAGAAAGAATAAACGAAATTAGTATTGTTCGTTAGCATTGTTTGTTTGTGACATAGTTTTTAGAATCAAATGTTCTTAACAGTCATAGTTTAGTTTATCACAACAATTGCTCTCCAACTTCTCCACATGCAATAAAGTGAAATTTAAATTGCTTACAAAATTCATTCCTCTTTTTGGATAATAGGAACCAGTTATTATTTGCCTTTTTTATGTCATACAGTTGTAGCAGTTATAACGGGTGATCAGAAAGCAATGATCATTTTTCCATTTGTTATGTTTCAGCAGCTGTCAAAGCTAAAGAAATTCTCAAAAAATATTATCAACATTCCGGCTCAATAGTAAACACGTAATGAATTTCGTCGTGAGGTCGGTTGTCATCAAGAAAGTTCAATGTGCAGGCAATTCCTCGCACCGTGGAAATGTTCGAGGGTGAGTACACTCTTTTGGATCTTAAGCCATCAACCAGATAGAGACTGGTGCGAAATAAAGAAAACGTAGCCGCGTTAGCGGGCAGTATCGAAGAAGATGAAATGTCGATTTGGAACCGATCAGCTGAATTGGTGATCGCCATTAGACAACGCCATGGGTTTGCTAATTGGGGGCTGGAAATGTTAGCCGGAGATTATTCGCATTTCGGCAAAAAAATCATCTTCTCGTAAGAGGCCCATTTTTGACTCAGCGGCTATGTCAATAAGCAAAATTGCCGTTATTGGAGGGAACACGATCCACAAGTGTTCGGGCAATCATCAATGCATACACAAAGATTGACTGTTTGACGGGGTTTATGAAATGGCGGCATCATCGGACCTTATGTCTATCGAAATGAGGAAGGAGGCACTGTTACCGTCAGTGATCTCATGTATAGAGCGATGTTAACCGACTTTCTGTGCTCAAAGCTCGACAACATCGATATATCCGAGCTGTGGTTCGTAAAAGACGGCGCTACATGCCAAACAAGCGACGCGAAGCTCGAATTTATAAAGGAGAAATTTGACGACTGGGTCATAGCGTTCATCAATTGGCCGCCGCGATCGTGCGATTTGACACCAATCGATTATTTTCTCTGGGGTTACGTTAAGTCCTTAACCTACGCTAACAAGCTAACCACTTTGGACGAACTTGAGGCCAACATTCGACACACTATTGCCGGAATAACGCCGCACATATTGGACCGAGTCATCAAGAACTGGACCGATCGCTTGAAACACTGCAAAGGAAGCGGAGGCGGCCGTATGAATGATTTGCTATTTCACACATAATAGCATGAAGGTAACTTCAAAATAAAACCAGAATCAATTTTATATGTGACACCGTTGTTATTTTATTTCAATTTGTTTACATATCGTTCTTTGTTTTCAGTAATTATATATCATATATACGAGGGCGGTTCAATAAGTCAGTGACTTTTTCCTGACCTCTTTACTGAAACAGCAGTTGACTCCTGTCAAAATTTAAACTTGCTGCGTCAGTTAGTTTGTGTTTGACAGCTATTTTTATCAGACTACTCACTAAAATGAGGAGAAAATGGAAAAAAGTGAATTTCGTGTGCTTATTAAGCATTATTTATTGCGAAAAAAAACCATTACCGAGACCAAGGCTAAGCTTGATAAATACTATGGGGACTCTGCACCATCGATTTCAATGGTAAAAAAGTGGTTTACTGAATTTCGTTGTGGCCGTACAAGCACTGAAGATGCCGAACGTCCTGGACGCCCAGTTGAGGTCTCTACACCCGAAACAATCGAAAAATTGATAAACCCTGATTAGTATCCGGTACTTATATTTTCTCCCTTAAAGATTGAATTTCGAAAATTAGTTAAGAGAAAAAATACATAAAAATATTAAAAATTGAATATAAGCAATCGTTTGCCTCCATTTAGTAAGCACGCTTTTTTTCGACTTACTAACTTTGACTGTTGTTGTTGACATTTGATAATATTTGCCAAATTTATTTTTTTAGATCACTTGATTTAAGTTTCAATCAACTTTAATTTTTTCTGGACAAATTCTGATACTGTCAAATTCGGTAAGCTTTGGTGAGGTTTTGTGTGGAATGAATCAAAATTGAGTCGCTCATTGGCGCAATCTTGAATTCTCTGAATCATTGATTAAACTTGCAAAGAATTGTTCTCATGGACTGAACGCGGCCGTTATTGATATTATATCCGATACATCAACCAAAATGAGAATTACGATTCGTGAAACCATAGAAATGTTTATTCTGAAATAAACATATGTATTTCTTCTTGAATAATACATAACAGTAATTAAACTATAAACTTTTTTTTCGTAGTTTTAAATAAAGTATCGCTTTATTATTTTTTGTTATACGTACGCTTTTTTCTGCGGAATTCATCTTATCGTGTGTAGCGCCACTTTTGTATTTTGTCAAGATCGTAGAATTACAATGAACGTCCATTTTGTATCAGTTTTTACAAACCTATTCATTGATAGGTGTGGAGAATTTCAAAACACGAATAATTAATTTAACTTCGAAGTGTAAATGAAAATATAAGTTTTGAGTTTGCTAATAGGACATATGTGCATATCGTAGTAATTTATTTTTCTTTCGCACGATCAATTCGATTATCAAGTAAAAGATTATAACACTCACGGAAAATATAATTTGTATCTTAAAAAAAAGACAACATTCAGAAACTGATTTAATCTGTTTTACGTTTAACAATTAAAAAAAATGATTTTGGGTTAATAAATCTTTCTTCCTAAACCGTTTAAAATTGAAGGTAAGTAACATCTGAACTGCAGTCACAAAATTGTTGTTAAATCCTAGATATGTATTTGTGTTGCAAACTTCCCTTTCATATGTTTGTTATTATTTCTTTGTTTCAACCAATCCTATAATAGTTTTTTTAATGCATTTTAATTTTAAGCCAAGTCATAGGAGTGGTTTGGGCCAATGACTAGGGTTAGTACTGCTAATCGATACATAAATTTTGCAGCCAACAATTGTGAAAAACTCCAGAAATAATGCCTTTGAATTTCTAATTTGTTTTTATTTATTTATTGGTGGTTTCAAAAAATTTCAAACAACGTACTTTTCACACTAATTTATGTCCCTATGACGGATTATTCAGCTTTGTAAAGTCCTTATGGTTCTACAACCCAAGAACCTAAATATGAACTTGAATGTTGCTTTTGTTTTCGGTTGAGAGATTATATTTTTATGCGCATTTTTGACAGTTTTGGATTAGTTTTCATAGGTTTTCACATGGCGTTTTTAGTTGGTTTTTCTCTGTAAAAAAGGCGATTCGATTCCAATGGAAGATTAAAAATTTCTGACTGCTGTCAAAATTTTTTGATTAAATGTCAAATTTTTATTTTGCAATTTCTTTGTTTGGCAAAATGGCAGAAGACCGATTTATTGAGTTAAAAAACTGTAAAAACTAAAACAATGCCAAACACAGTTGATTAATCGAAAACAAAATACTCTCTGCCAATGGAAAACGTCAACAGTAAGCTAACCGACGTATTGTTATCCCTGATATGTACAATCTTGTTCAAAAAGTCTAACCAAAGTCTAACCGGTTTCTACAATTTTTTTTTTATATTGGTGCAACCGTATTTAATATTCCCACTAAATCTTAATAGTCCGTCTCCACAGAGCATGAACGATGCCCGGAATACAAACATACCATGAACATGCTTAGTGTAGACACAAAAATTCATGTTCCAAATAATGGCGATGTCGATTGGGCGCACAGAAGACTTCTTTCTGTACTCCGGAGCAAAGAAGTAAGAAAACTCTCCTCATTTTTTTAGAATCAAAATTTTGCTTGTGGTTTTCATTTCGTAATAAAAATTTTTCTACTGGATTTTATGTCAAAATTTGCTAACACATATAAATATATATAAACGTCAAATAGTATTGTGTGTCAAACAGATTTCTGTTTTCATACAGTCGGCTGTGTTTGGCCAATTTATATTTTGATTCTTAAATGAAGACAAGAAGCAAAATTTTGATTCTGAAAAAATGAGGGGAAATCGTTTTACGTCACTTTTCTTCTCCGGAGCACGGAGAAAAGCCCGAACGAAAACGACATGATTGTTCAAATAGGTATTTAAAAAATAAAAGTCCGAAGAGATTTTAGTGTTCCATTGGAATCAAAATCGCCCAACTTCGGAGTACAAAAAAAAGAAGGCTTCCGTCTGCCCAGTCGAAAACGCCATAACATCAAAGCGTGTATACGAGAGTTCTGTAGTGGCAGTACTTAGTTGGGCCACCTGTTGCAGCAATCACAGCCTTCATTCATTGAACTTGATAAATTTTTCCTCGGGGTATCTTTTACTTCAAACGCATACTGGATGAAGAATGCGGACAAAATTTTGTATAAATGAACCGATTTTGATTGTAGTGCTATTTCTGATAATTTTTCTTACCCTTAAAATTGGCAACTTTTGTGTGTATTGGTTTTCCTCCGACGTTCAACCGCTTAATACTGGTTGAAAATTTACACCGGTTTTTAATTTACACTTCATCACCCTCTTCTATAAAATTCGTGTGTGCTGGCGCATTGAATTAACTAGGTTTTGGGTTACTTCTGTTGGAATTTGCGACCACTCATAAATTAGGTTCTATGAGATCTTTTTTGTTACTAATTTTTGTTTTCTGATTTGACGTTCCAGATAATCACACAAATGCTAAATTTTCTTTTTAAAGGGTTGTATTGGGTTGAATCATCGTTTTCATGAGGTCTGGCAATATCTAAAGTATTTCCTTATTTGGTTTTTTATTTTAGATTCAAAATTGGACTCTCCTTATGGACCACTTAAAACATAGTCGTGGTCAACATTTACATGAAATAATCTTTAAGAAATATTATTATTATTTATTTACATACTAACAATTAGTTCAAACTACATGCTAACTAAAACTAATAAGCACTAGCTGCGGTTTAAATATTCAAATTGCATATTTTAACTATGTTACAGATACGATTAATGTTTTCCAGTGAAAGGTCTCGTAATGATTCGTGTTGCGTAGCATTGGTCTTTAAAAGATGTTTAATAGTCTGCTGGATGGGCAGTCTACTAGCCCAAGTAGGTGCGTCATGTCGACCGTTAGAGAGCATGTGGTGTTTCATTTTTTAAGAGATGATGGGGTTGTGCAGGTATGCCCTAGGCGTAGACAAACGTCGTAGTTGATGGTCTTGATATAGCAGGGTGGTTAGGGAAGGACCTGTTCGAATTAATTGAAGTGTAGTAGTGTCTGTATTGGGACAAATCTGCGAGCGATTGTGCCTGTATTTTGAGGTGTATTTCCTTTAATAAGTCCTTGCTGAGATATTGGAAAAAGAAGACTTTGCTATTGTGAGCATATTTTTCGTCAGCATCGGCGTGCTCATTTCCCAAAATTCCCAACATGGCTTGGTATTCACATAAGTCTAAATCTGTTATGGAATCTTATTAGATAGTCTCTAATTTTGTCAATCACTTCGGTTCTGTAGTTGGGGTTACTTATTGCATTTAGTGTCGAAAGGCTATCGGTACAAACAATATTACATTTTTCCCTTGTTTGTTCGAAAAGTAGGCCAGTGTTTCAAGAATGGAACCAGCTTCAGCGGTGAATATAGACACGGATTGGGTTAAAATGCCTGTTTTGATGAGATTGTCATTTTCATTTGTGGAAGCAAAAGAAGTACCACATTTAGGTTTGGAGCCATCAGTGAGACTAAAGTCCAGCGTCTTTTATTTGATTCTGTAGAAATCTCAAGGAACAGTTTCTGCAATATGACGCCTGGAATTTTCGTCTGAAGCCATGTCAGAGAATTCCTTTTTAACGACCACTGTGGGAACTTTTCTCTGTATCGATGTAGCCTTCTTATAGGAATATGTAGTTCCTTTATCGAACGTAGCGAGCGGGAAATGGCTGATTCGATTCGTTTTAATCTACTGTTATTAATCACAGAGTAAACTTCGTTGTCAATGATAGAGTTTGAGCAGACAAGTTTCAGAAACAGTTTGGCTGTTGAATGTGCAAAGCGTTCTTCTATACTTGGAATACCTGCTTCTGGTAGCATGTTTTTGATTGGGCTAGTTGGAAAGGCGTTGAGACTTCATCGGACTGACGGATGGTATGGAATTTTGATGGTGTTGATTGTACTCTTACATGCGCTACCGAAGATAGTCTATTTTACTTAAGACTAAGGATTTTGTTATTTGACATAAAGCGGTAACATGTGTATTAAATTTTGTTTGAGCTAAATATTTAACAATACTGGTTCTAGGCTCTTTCTTAAATCTATACAATATTCTTCCCAGAGATATCTATTATTGTACTACAGAGGTAACATTTTCAATAGTTTTGTTATTAATTTTTAAGAATAGACCACAACAATTCTTCTTTCTACAAATATGTAGCGCTTTGCACCCGACAAATCGGCCCATTTAATAATATCTTGCACAACGTTACAAAAAAATTGTGTGATTGTAATAAATCTTTCTGTTTGCACATAATATTTTATATCATCAGTCATCAGCGTAAATGCAGTGATTAAGTTTTGAATGACTGTATATGATGTGGCTTATATCATTACAAGCTATAATAAAAAAGGACTACTGACAAAGGAGAGCCTTCGGGAAATCCATTGGAGGAAAAAGTATTGTTAGTTTTAACGCACATTTAAGAAGAATTTGATAAAGCTAACAATTTTAGGACCAACATTCCAAGAAATTAATTTTTCAAGAATTAAGTTTATTCCGTTTTCGTCAAAGGCTTTTTTGGAAATCGAACGAAAGTATAGTTACGGGAAGATAAAGCAGCCTTTGTTGCATTGCAAGCCTACTTGATTTGGGCTAATAAGTTTGTTGGACTCGATAAATCAAAGAAGACGATTAGCGACAATTTTTTCGATGACTTTGAAAATACAACGTATGAGAGATATTGGACGGAAGCTATTTGAGGAATTTTTTTTGGTTTTGGGAGTGGAAGGAAAGTAGCAACCTTCCAATGTTGAGAAATAGTGTCGCTGTCGAGAATATTATTGTAAAGTTTTGTGAGTCTGGATTTGGAAGAACAACAAAGAATTCTTAGCATAGGGTATGAGACTATCTCTAGAAGGAGTTTCCCCTTTAAGCTAAACAGGATTCAAGTTCTAATGTAGAGATCGGAACTTCGATAAGCTTAGCTTTTGGAGATACGTTATTGGGGTTAACTGACAAATTTAATGAACCTGTTTTTTTTCTGTTCAAAAAATATTGAAAAATGTTCATCCCTTGACTGGTTAGACCAGGTAGAAGCAGAGATGTTTGTCGAAGAAATAACCGTACCTTAGGGTGTTACGGGAGAAGTAATGGATATAGGAGCAAAGTAACCTGTAAGCAGCGTATTCTATGCCGGATATATTTTGGTGTAGAGTGGGGAGAAAGGGTTGGAGTAAGGTGTTGATAGAATTAAAGTTTGCTGCTTTTAACCTTTCTACAAAATTTGCCATTGGCTTTTTTTATATAATCTGAGGTTATTTTGATTGGGAGATCTTTTAAAATAGTGGCAAGCTGCCATTTTCCCTTTTCTTAAGATATTTAATTTACCGTTCTACCAGGATTCACTGTGAGTTTTATGGGAACAAGGGTTGCTTGAGGGATCGCAATATTTGCAATGTGTGCCGGTAAATAATCTAAGATGGGCTTGTTAAAACAAGGCCAGTTAGATTGGGCGGTTTTAAATTTTAAATTTACTAAAATGTTGGGAGCCATTGTGCCCAAATTATCGAGGTGATAATAAGGAAGTTATCACTATTCCAAGGGTCGTCCAGAACTTCGGGGACTACAGTATTATGTCGATATTAGTTTATGTTCCGTGAGTGGAAAGATGTGTTGGTGAGCCATCATTAAGTACCATAAGGTTAGATTCCAAAATTAAGGATCCCCATAAAACACTCCAAGCGTTAACGTCACCGCCTATTACCACTGGGGCTTGCACTTGGTTTAGAATATTTATTATGTCAGATTTGGTGAATTGTTGATTGGGAAGTATATACCATATAATGCAACAATGGTGAATTTCGTATCTAGAAGAATTTCGAAAGGGAGGGTCAAAATGTTAGAATAGATGTGCAATTCTTTATAAGGCACATTGTTATTTATTAATAGACCTTGCTTGAAGGTTTTCATGTGTGGGAAATTGGTAAAAAAAAGGTTTGTATGATTGGGGTAAATTGATAGGGGCAGTGAGTTTATGTATTCAAGTACCTTTGCAGAATTTTAAAGTGACCGAATTTTGGGAGTTTGTCAGTGTGATGTTCGGACAGGGGACACTCATCGAGTCGAGTATACGGACGTACAGTATTGGACGACAATACGGTATCGGTCAACAGAGGATGTGCCGTTGGAATATCTAAAGAAGGGTTAGCTTTCGGAATCATCATGGTCAGACGCAGTTTGATAGTAGGTGTAGTTTTTTTTAGTAATTTGTTGGTGATTGTTTTAATAGGTCATTTTGAAGAGTTGTTGTTGATGATTGAAGTTAAACTTTGGGATGCTGTTGGTGAGGTTTGTTGCCTAGCGCAAGTTCGGTTGGTTTGTGTATTAGATGACGTTGGATCTATTGTTGAAATTTTCTAATGTGAGCTTAACTTGAGAAGAGGGGAGTGTAATTTGGGATTTTTATTTTATACACATATCAATGTTTGTAAGTAACAGTTGGCTTGATCCACTTGGTTTAGGCATGCTAATGAGCGATTTTCCGGTTTGTGAAGTGATTACAGGGGAAGGAGATGTTTGATTGTGTGCGAGGGAAATTTTTTTTTTGCAGTTTCAGCAACTTTTCATTCTTCTTGTGATGGATGAGAGTTGGGGCTTTGTATTAAATTGTTAGAAACGGTATTTTTTACTTGTGCGTTAGCTGAACGCCTGGTGGCGCCTGCGAAAGTGCTTAGAGAGCGATTTAATGTATATTTGTTCAATTTTGTTCGCGGTACATTCTCTTTGCTTCTCCCATGGTGCATTTGTGTTTGGTTTTCTTCTGGTTTCTTTTGCTTGAACAAAGCTTGGTCAGCTTTTGTCTGATGAAGGGTGAGGGCCAAGCAGTTTGCACACATGAGACGAGTACATTTAGAAATGGAATGTGTAGGCAAATAAGAGCTCTCATAAGCTGGTGGTGTGACCCAGAAGCTAGGAATTACGGCAGCGCATGGGATTGGGTATGTATTCTCTTACTTTTGTAGTATACCAGCCGATTTCAACTGTACTAGGAGGTTGGAAAAGGTCGAAAGTAAGCAGAATTAAACCCGTTGGGCGATCGATACCATCAAATTTTTTTGTAAATTTAAAAACGCCGATCACTTTTTGTTGTTTCATTTCAGAAATGATTTCTGACTCGTTCACATTGCTTAAACAGGGGCCGTAAATTATTTCCTGACAGGAATTAAGGTTGAGAAGAGTTTTATTGTAGTTGAAAGAAATTTGTCAGAGACTCTTTGGCTTCTTTGGCTCAAATCCAGAAGTTCCCGTCCCTAAGTTGGGATATACGGTCATATTTAATGCTTACCCCGTCGATAGCTTTTTTAAGCAGAAAGCCATCGATTTAGGAGAGATAAGCACGAAGCGAGGAATTTTAAGGGAAGAAGTCGTAGGTAGAGTAGGAAATTCATCAGAAAAAGAGGAGGGTTTGTGTTTTTTGGATTGAGGTTGGGGCGGTGGGTCTTCCGAAAGCTCGGCGAACCGATTCCCGTGTTTTTTTTTGGCCCCGGTGCCATGTGTTCAAGCGCAGCAAAAACTGAACTCACGAAATAACCATAACACTCGATAGTACAGTAGGTTTTATAGCAAACGATAAAAATATGGGGACTTAATTAAATTTTTTCGGAAAAATATACGAGTACAATTGTTCAAAACTCAGACCGATGGAGAGAACGATGTTCGTTGTTCGGTGGATAGCCGTTTAAAAAAAAAAAAGTAAATGGCAAGCATTGATTTTTCAACTCAAATAAAAATTGTATACACTTTTGCAACTTTTCTGCGTTTTTATGACATCTAAAAACCAAACCCTTAAAAAGTCATCCATTACAAACAATGTCGGATCACTTATAAATTACTCAGGTCGAAGAACATTCACTTAAGATTTAACAACGCTTTGTTTATTTAATTTAAAAATTATTAATTAATTTTTTTTTTCTATATTGCTTGAATGAATTATCTTCTAAACCAACCTCGCATAATACGTACATACATACCTACGAGGGGAAGTATCACTTGTTGAATGCAGACCGACAATAATTTTAAACAGAGAATCCATGGTTTGGTTAGTTAACCAGAGAAATACCTAACCAGCTGATTTTCTTTGGTTAACATCATTTAACTAATGAAATTTGTTTGTTCGTGATGGGTTTTCAAATCGCGCGTTTCTTTTGACGTAATACAATATTTAGCTGCACAAAGAAATTCGCATATTGTGCGATAAAAAATTCAGATGGACCGGTTTGTTCACAGTTGACTAAATTTCTGGTTAGGAATTTTCTGGAAATTTCTGGAACCAAGCATGAACAAACACTGGTTAAAATTTTGATGAACGAAAGCAAACCATGTTTACCACCTGCAATAACCACTGGCTAAAGTTAACCGAGAGTGAACAAACCGGCGCTTGCTGTGAATGAGACATGATATTTGACAATTTCATTTGTGTTTTGTGGTCTTTTTCGATATTTAATTAAAAGAATAAAATAAAAATGAGTTCAGTGGAATTGTGATTTGACAATGACGAGCAGTCTTCAGTTTTGTGGAAACTCTTAGAAGAAGAAGGCAGTTAAGGGATGTTTCCAATCCTCTAGAATTAGAGGAAAGTATGTAAGTACGAGGGCGGGTCAATAAGTATGTGACTTTTGGATTAAAACAGATTTTTTGATAAAAAAATAATTTTATTTTTCAACGTAGTCTCCCTTGAGCTCTATACACTTTGTCCAACGCTTCTCCAATTTTTTTATCCCTTCCAAAAAAAAATGATTTGTCGAGGTCCTCAAAATGACGAGATGACTTCATCATTGGAGTCAAATCTTTTTCCACCAAGCCATTTCTTCAGGTTTGGGAACAAGAAGTAGTCGCTCGGACCCAAATCTGGAGAATAGGGTGGATGAGGGAGCAATTCATAGCCCAATTCATGGATTTTTGCCATGGCAACTGCACATGTGTGCACCCTTGCATTGTCTTGGTGGAAAAGAACTTTTTTCTTGGCCAAATGAGGTCGTTTTTTTTTCAAATCGTCATTGAATCGGTCCAATAAGTTGGCATAATATTCCCCATTGATTGTTCTTCCCTTTTGAAGGTAGTCAATGTGGATTATCCCGCGTGCATCCCAAAAAACAGTCGCCATAACTTTATTGGCTGACAAACCCACCTTGGCCTTCTTTGGCGCCGATTCACCCTTAGAAACCCACTGTTTTGACTGTTGTTTGTTCTCTGGTGTGTTGTGATGGATCCATGTTTCGTCCACGGTTACAAAACGGCGCAAAAACTCCTCCATATTGCGATTAAACAACGCCAAACCTTCCTGTGAAGTTGTTACACGATTGCGTTTGTGGTCGAATGTGAGCAAACGCGGCACCCATCTTGCGGAAAGCTTTCTCATGCCCAAGTGATCATTCAAAATTGAAACCACTGAGCCATGCGAGATCCCTACGGCTTCCACAATCTCTCGCACTTTCAATCTTCGGTCGGCCAACACCATATCGTGAATTTTTTCTATTGTTTCGGGTGTAGAGACCTCAACTGGGCGTCCAGGACGTTCGGCATCTTCAGTGCTTGTACGGCCACAACGAAATTCAGTAAACCACTTTTTTACCATTGAAATCGATGGTGCAGAGTCCCCATAGTATTTATCAAGCTTAGCCTTGGTCTCGGTAATGGTTTTTTTTCGCAAGAAATAATGCTTAATAAGCACACGAAATTCACTTTTTTCCATTTTCTCCTCAAATTAGTGAGTAGTCTGATAAAAATAGCTGTCAAACACAAACTAACTGACGCAGCAAGTTTAAATTTTGACAGGAGTCAACTGACAGATGCCTGTTGACAGGAGCAGTGTTGCTGTTTCAGTAAAGAGGTCATAAATTCAAAAAGTCACGGACTTATTGACCCGCCCTCGTACATATGTAACTCCGCAATCGAAATTCGTTCTTATGGGTAATCCTTTTCAGTTTTGTCAAAAATTTTCGTTTATTGAAACCAGCGTTTGCCTATTTGTTGCGTGAACTAAAGGAAAAGTTAAAGCCACCAATTATAACTACATCGATACCAAACGTCATAAAGCTTGCCACAGCATTGCGGTTATGTGCTCATGGGTCATATCAAATCAGCATTTCATAGGTCTGGCCCAGTCAACTGTGTCTCTAGTTTTAAAAGATGTTCTTAATGTACTCGAAGCACACATTTGTCCGAAGTGGATCAAGTTTAATTACTCCAATATGGAGAAAATACGGGCAAAAACATATTTTTTCGGAAGAAGTGGAATGCCGAGGTAATAGGCTGTGTGGATGGGACGCATATCAAAATGTTATCACCTGAAAAACAACTGCAACAAGCGTACTATAGTATAAATGCCATGATAGTAAGTTATCTCTTAAAATAGAAATTTTCAGTTGTTTAATATTAACTTATGTTCTCAGGTATGTGATGATGAGATGAAAATCCGTTTTTTTAACACATGATGCTCATATTTTCAGCATGCCTTCCCTCAACATGAAGTTGGAACAAGAGTACCAAAATGGAGAAAGTAATACTTGGTTATTAAGTACAATATCATGTTATTAACTTAATACATATGTATGTACTTATTTTCATGCACCATCTACGAGTATCAGGTGATGGCGGATATGCTTTGAAGCCATATTTAATGATACCATTCCGCAACCCTGGCCCAGCTTCACAGGAACGTGCCACAGCAAGGAACATTTTTGAACGGACAACAGGCGTTCCAAAAAAACAGGTTTAGGTGTCTGCTAAGAGCACGTGAGTTACATTACAGGCCTAAAAAGGCTACTTAAATTGCAAATGTTTGTGCAGCTTTACACAATATTTGTGTAGACTTTAATGTCCCTGCGCCTGAAGAGTACATTGAAGAACAGAGTACTATTGATGATGAAGCCAGTAATGGCACTTCTGCGGATCTAAGTTATCTTTCGGAAAGTGGAGGAGCGATTTAAATTAGAAACCGAATTCTTAGAACTCGAGATTAAAAAAAAAATGTCTTTACTTCGAAAAACTTCATTTAATTCACATTCATATCACATTTGTGTATTTAATAAAATAAAACTAATAATACTTCATAAAAAACTTAAAAAAATGACTTCATTTTATACAGGTACGAAAGCAATTAAGATTAAATAAATATTTCACTAAAATTCCATAAGGCCTTGTTTTTGCTTTTGAAGCTCCAGCATTCGAATTTTCAGCTCTAATTTGGCATTTCTGCCCAGTCTTTTATTTTCTTTATTCTCTATGTACGCCTTCAATTTTTCTTTTTTTAGTTTTATTATTTCGTCTCTTTATTGCATACTTTTCTTACCATAATGTTTCATATTTCTCATGGTTTTTTTATATCACTTCGTAAAATTGTTTGCTCTTCCAAGAGATTTTTCCGTTCTACCATTGCATTCATATTTCTTGGTTCAACTGTTCTTTTTTTTTTTGCTGTTGTTCTTCTACTGATATTATTGTAGGGTTCGTATCGTAAACGGTATTAATGCTGAATTCATGATCTTGATCTTCACAACCAAATTCACGTCCAGAGGGATTTACACAGGTATTCATTTCCATCAGTTGAATGACAGTTTCCTCTGTATCACTGAAATGATGCAAACGATTCGGGCCACCTCCTGTTGCAGTAACATCTCTTTTATTTTACATTTCAGATCGGCCCATACCTAGATAATTCGGATTAGTACTGAGAAAGGATATTTTGTTTACATTTTATACCCTTATCCATTTTTGCCAATCGCGCTGTTGAGGACCTAAACTGTTCAGCTCTAATGAAATGCTGTAAAATGCTTTTTGGGCAAACTCCTTTTGCGATGTTTTCATTTTCCACCATCAGTGGCAGTGGCAAGCGGTAGTGGACTGGCTTCCAAATCGGAAGGTTCGGTGTTCGAATCCCAGCCTCGCCCGAAAGACATATGTATTAATTTTTTCAGTTAACGAAAATCAAGTAAGATGAGTAGTTGACTCTAAATCAACATCAAGCCAACTTCTACTAAGAATTTAGTCTCCCCATTAAATGTTGAATGCCACCCATGGAGCGAAATAGCCACTGAGCCCAAAATTTGTCTTTCTCTCTATCCCATTTTCCAAAAAACTTAACACATGCTGAGGCATTACAAGTGTATTCATATCCACTTGAGTGTTAAGTTCTTTAAAAAAAAAAAAAAGTTGAACCAGTCATTCTAAGTAATTGCTTTTTACTGCTAACTACTTTTGCCCTAGAACCACAAATGTTTTCTGTTATAACCAATCTTTCCTATTATTGTGTTAATTTTTTGTCCGATTATTCCAAGAATCGAAAGTAATTTGTTTCCATTATACAGCAACACACATTTCAAACTTCCTTTTGAGCCATATTAAAAGAGTTGCCAGTTGTCGATACACTGAAAGGACCTCTAAATTTAAAAGCCCAGGAATATCCACACAATGTACGATATCATTGTTCTCAGTAAAATATGGAAGAATATCTTGCACTCTAGTCCGGTACAAGGTTATTGGCACGAAAGTCTAAAGACAGTGTCTTTCCTTAAGTTTTGGTGCAAGAAGCTCGGGTGATTTTTTCGATAAATTTAAATTTCAAATTATGTCGTTTAGTTCACCTTGAGAGAAACGCTGAAATGTAGGACTGCATCCTTCGCTGACACTTTTGACCTATGTATCTAACATTTCAGTATCATCACTGCCCACGCTTGATGCTCGTAATGCATACAATATCTTCACTATGCAGCGTTGGTCATTTAGCCTATGTTATGTTTGGATAAGACCATAAGCAATTGTCGAAATGGTTTTCTGGCTTATTCCATGTCATCGGCACTCCAAATGGAAGCCCTTTCCGTCGCCCTTGGCTCCAATAACGAAGTGACTCCACGCAAGTTTTAGAAACTCAATATTTCTCCTGTTGTCCCAGTTTTTTCCCAAAATATGCTTGGTAGGCTTCTTTTATAAAATCATTTATATTTCTTCGATGTTTTTCTTGACCAAATGTACCACATGTGTGACAGAAATGGTCGGGGTTATTAATACTGAGGAAAAATTAATTTTTTTTTTGCAATAATAACACTCGATAGGGCAAATTAATGAATGAACTGTTATTTTTAGCAATTAAAAATGATAAACAATATGCTATAAGTGAAATATTCAAACAATGACAAACATTTGTCACGATTTACGTAGAAACACGCTAATTAGAGTAGATAATTGTAACATCTACATATATTTTTTATAGTTCAGTTTATCATGAGAACTAGAGCCAATTCAAATAAAATAATATACTCAGAGTACATATCATCATCATCATCACTTTATTATTAAGTAAAATAAATTACAATTACGAGTAATAATAACAAAAGTAATAGCGCAAGCTACCAGGGTTTTCGGCTAAATATCTAAAATTAACGTAAATAATATTACTAGAGAGTTATAAACTTTGCTAATTATATGTCATTTTGAATGTTTAAAGTTGTTAATAGTGTGAATATTAGTTTAATATTGTTTTCTGTGGGTGTTTCCAGTAGTTCTGTGAGTGAGTCTTTGCAAGCAGTGATTTTTAATGTTCCTGCTCTTTTCGCAGTCCATTAGGTGTTGTATTGAGAGGGTTACATTTTTGTAGCATAGATGGCAGCTAGGGGTTCGGTTTTTGGTAGCAGGTATTCGTGAGTGATGCGTGTATGACCCATTCTGAGCCACAGAAAGAAAACATTTTACCATGTGTTTTGGGCAGCTTGTTGGGTATATTGCCATTTCTGCCGTCTGGTTGATAGTCGAGTAATGATGGCGTACTGACTCCATTCGATTTGTCTGTTGTTTTTCCAGAATGTTTTAATGTAGGTCTTTTTTGTTGTTTACGTTATACATGACAAGCGGTTCAGTTGTTGCCGACCGTGCAGCTTTGTCAGCTTCCTCATTGCCTTTGATGCCCATGTGACCAGGTACCCATGCGATTTTAAGTCTGTTTGTGTATTTGATGAGCTTATCTCTGATGGTTTGAATGGTAGGAGAGTTATGGTTAATGCTTTTCATAGCATTAATTGTAGACAGACTATCAGTGCATATTAATGTTCTCTTGTATTTTCTGATTTTGGGTACTTGGGGTATTGCGGTTGGTTCGGCGGAAAAGACGGGTGGAATGCCCTTAGTAAGAACAGTGCTATTTATTTAAAGTTGAGTTAACTATTAAATATTTTGGGTGGAGTATATATACTCTTGGGATGACATAATTCGAGTAGTGATTTGTGATGGCATCATCAATCGATTGTTCTAGATTGATTGGTAATGGCATATTTGATCATGATTGGATTTGGTGTCCGGATGCTTTTGTTTACAGTTGATGCTGTTGAAGATGGGTGCCAATCGTGCTAATGCTGAATAAGCAGTTTAGTGATATCTTATTCTAGGAAACGATTATCTTAACTCCCCTCTTTCTTTAAGAAAAACGTTCCGTTTCTTCAAATGGTTTTGTTAGTATTTGAATATTCTTATTTATTTTATCAAAAAGTATTATATCATTTTTGGTCTTTTGTTTCTTTTTAGAGTCTTGAAAGTTTTTTATAAATTTATAAAATGTAAAAATTATTATTACAATAATGAACAAAATTATTATTATCCACAATATAGGTTGTTTTTCAACTGTTTTTCTTATAGAATTAATCATATTAATATTTTCAAATTTAAGTTCTTTATTTTCAGATTCAATATATCTGGTTACATCATAGTTATTTATATTACTTGTTCTTAAATAGTTAGTAATAATTTCTGTTGGGTTGTCAAAAGTAACGTCATCAATTGTAGTTTTATTTTTAAAAATAATATGTTCCTTCCAGTTTATGGCCACCTATTGTGTGGTTACCGGAAATTAATATCGTACCATCTTTAATTATTTCTAAATTTTCGTTATTTTCTTTTATTTTAATACATTGTCCTTTTTTATTATTTAATAGATCCGACAGACATGATCTTTTATATATAAGTTTACAAAATGTAGTTCTTAATTCTAATTTACAAATTTCAACATTAAAATAACACATTTGCTGAAAAGCCCGTGTCGTTTCTAAGAGAGGGCACCACTTGAATTAAATCCATACCATTTTCAGTTAGTACCAACCTTCAAAAGATACGTGTATAAATTTGACAGCTGTCGGACGATTAGTTCTCGAGATATACCGCTGTGAGTGAAGCAACTTTTGTTTTTGTGAAAAAAAATGGATTCAAAGCAATTTCGTGTGTTGATTTATCATTGCTTTTTGATGGGAAAAAATGCAGCCGATGCAAAGAAATGGCTTGATAAGTGTTACCCGGACTCTGCACCAGCCGAACGAACCATTCGCAAGTGGATTGAAAAATTTAAAAGTGGTCATACAAGCACCGAAGACGATGCACGCAGTGGACGTCCAAAAGAGCCTGTTTCAGATGAAAACATCAAAAAAGTCCACAAAATGATTACGAATGACCGTAAAGTGAAGTTGATCGAGATAGCTGAGGCTCTGAATATATCAAAAGAGCGTGCTGGATGTATCATATACGAATATTTGGACATGCGAAAGCTGTGTTCAAATTGGGTGCCGCTTTTTTTTTTTTTTTTTTATAATTCACGCGCGCCTAAGGGGTTATGAATACCCGTATACTGTTGCCAGGGCGCGGGCAATTTTCCGAAAAACTTAACACGTGCTCCGGCATTTTAAGAGTAGTAATACCCTCTTGAGTGTTAAGTTCTTTTTTTTTAAAAAAAAAAAAAGAAAGAAAAGTTTGTGATGTAGTGGTTTGCAACTCAGGTGTGTTTGGTTTCGATATTGACTCTCCAGGGGCGGGAGTCCGAATAGGACGGAGAGATTTTTCTTCTCTCGGAATGTGAGGTTGTGAATTTTAACGGTTGTTTTTGTGCTTGAAAACCCTACAACAGCCAAATCTACATGTCAGTGTTATGCCTTCACACGCAGATTTTTCTGACTGAGTTCCAAATTACACAAATGAAAACTGGCTGTGGCTAGGATTCGAACCTTGACCTTCCGAGTGAGAAGCGATAGCTAGTTCAGTTCAGTTCAGTTTTAATGCATTTTTATTAGATTTCAATTAATTAATTCTTACATGCTATACAAAAAAACGCTTAAAAGTTAGCTTAAATAACTTACAAATAATCTTATACTAACTTACTGGCCCCATGCGGGCACTCTAAGTTAAACCTAACACTTAAACTATGTCTTTCGACGTTGCTTACAGTCTATTTTGTTTTTTACATTTATTAACACTAAAACTAAGAAAATGAATTTTAATTAAAAAAAACTTAGTATCATGACTTTTTGTTATAATATAAAACTTAAAACTAAACCTATAAGCTACCTAACTTAACTTACTTAATCCTACTTAAACTACCCCTTATTTTAGAGTGTGTTACCCACCTCTAATGTTCTAATATAATTTTTTTTTTATTTTTATTTTTATTTTTATTTTTTTTTTATTTTTTTTTATTTTTTATTTTTTATTTTTTTTGCCTTAAATCTAACTTAATCCTACCTAAAACTATGTAAGCCGGCCATGGCTAACCAAATAAACAGATGACCGACTTTGCTTCACATGAAGCTACCTATAACTTGAGGAATTCGACGACGAACCTTCCCCTCCTTCCAGTAGCCACCAAAATTGTTGGTGCTGCCGAGCAACATCCCTCATATCGCGACTCCCTACCGCCCTACTGAACCGGAGACGCTCCGCACTGCCATGTGCGACGTCTCTGTCGTAGTTGAGTCGCCTGTCCCCAGCTGTCCGAGCGACGTGGAAGATTAGCGGCACCGCTAATCTGTCCTGGATCAGACCTTTCATATCTAGGTAGAGGAACGCTTCTGGAGGAATGAAGCCGTCAAAGCGAACTCTCTCATGATACATATAATTAGGGTAGTAAGCCCCGGAGATCAGGTTGTTTGACGAGGTCATTGCTCTTGCAATGTGCCTTCGAGTCAACTTAATAACAAAATTGTCCACTCTTATTAGGTTCGCCCTATTATATAACACCTCATTAGGATAGAATTTTATGTACTCGGATTCTGGTGTTCTGTATAAGCGAAGACAAGTCCGAAGACAAGCCCTCTCAAACACCCGAATCTTTTCCAATAAGCTTGCTCTCACGTTGAACCACACGGGACAACCAAATACAAGCATAGGCCGGATAAGGGCCATGTAGCAGATCACCTTCACCCTCGCATCGAGTTGGCTGTTATAAAACAGTCTCTTTGTAAGGGCAAAAGCACCTCTGGCTCTGGCCAGAGCAACATCTATATGTTTGTTGAAATACAAATATTGGTCTAGCCAGATCCCAAGGTATCTGACTACATTTCGACAAGCAAGTGGCTGCCCGTGCTGTCCCACGATCGAAAACTTTCGCCAATTCTTTCTGGTATCCCTAGAGGCCCCAGACAAAGGCGTCCTAAATAAAATGGTTTCCGACTTTTGAAAGTTGATTTTCAACTTCCAGTCATCGCAATATTGCTTAATTTTATCGAAGTCACGTTGCAAGAGTATGTTAATGACCTCAATCTTTGGACCTGATCTGTACGCGATTAAGTCGTCTGCGTATGCTATGGCATGGTGAAGTGAACCTATCAGATCACTTGTGTAAATGTTGAATAGGATCGGCGAATTTACCGCACCTTGTTGCAGACCGTTTTTAATGTTAAATGTTCCAGCAGAGGTCACATCGCCATTCTTCACGATGAACTGTCTACTGGAGAGCATATCAAAAAGAATATACAGCAGTGGTTTACTAATGCCCAACCTGTCCAGCTTGAAAAAGAGTCCTTCTAACCATACGGTATCGAATGCCTTCTCCAAGTCAATCAGGCAGGCACCAGTGCACTGGTTCTTGCCTTTGTTCCATTGGATATCAGAAATCAGTTTAGACGCAGCATGTATGATATCATGCCCCCCCTTGAAACCGAATTGATTATCCGGAACTATTTGTTTGTCCTCAACCCACTTAGTCAGGACTCTATTGATCACCTTCTCGAAAACCTTACTGATGCTTGGAAGAAGACTGATCGAGCGGAGATTCGCCGGATTGGATGTGTCTTTATCTCTTTTGGGGATGGGATGTACGACCGCAGTTTTCCAATGCGCTGGATAATGTGCATTATTCATTGCATTATTAAACAGGGTGGTATAAATGTCCACCGCTTCTAGTGGGAGATGTCGAAGCACAATGTTCGGTATTTCATCGGTTCCCACCACGAGGGAACGAGGGTAGTACCCTATCGTCGGCGATGGCATTATTTGCCATATTCTCGTCACTGAACTGGGTGAAACCCGAGCTCTCGAATCGCCAGTTCACTATTTCGTTTCGAAGGTAGAAATTGTGCACAAGGACTCGATTTTCCAGGTCGTGGTTGGGGCCAATGATGTCATTCGCCTTGTACACTTCCTGGAAAGTCGCTCCTATAGCCTCTACCTTCTCCTGCGGATCCTCGATCACAAAGAAGTTGTCATCATCAACTACCTCATTTGGATCTATACCTGCTGCTACAAGTATTTGTTCGTTGTTCGTCGTTCGGGCGATTTTGAGACATGGAAGGTCGTTTTGATTATTTCTCCGGAATATTTTATTTATTTGCGGGAACATATTCGGGTTGCTGGTGTTTACAGCCCGAATTTTATTGTTCCAATACAAACTTACAGAATTTCTGTAATTTTCCTTTATTAATGTTTGGAGGTTTTTAATCGACGACTTCAATGTCATGATCTCCGGGTTATGTCTGTCAGTGAACTGTCTGTACAAGGTTTTTAGTCTTGACAGCAGTCTACTTTTGTGTCGGTACAGTGCGTCAATGGTTGCGTTGCGAAATAAGTCTTCGTTGTCAGTATGCTGATACCGAGGTATCGTTTTGTCCATAGTTCGTTTGATTGTCTGGTCCATTAGTTTTAGATATCTGTCAATCTCCTCGTTTGATAGATTTCTATTAGACGGTGGGTAGAGCGAAGGAGAGTGCTCTCGTCAGTATTCTGGAGAAGTGCGTCCAGCGCACCCTACTATAGTTGTAGGAATGCCTTTGAACAAACTCGTCCAATTCCGCAATTTCGTTCGGAACGGTTATTTCGGTACTGAGACCGCAATGGTCATTGTCATACACAAACGTGCGTAGACAGTTTATGGTATATTGGTTAGTACATGTCAGGTGTATTCGTGTGTCGAACAGCAAGAGGTCCAAATAAGAGCCGTGCCTGGGAAACGACGGACTATCCGTCGCCTTAAGGCCGAGTCGATACATTATACTATGCTGACCCCACCAATTGGAAAGTAGGTTCCCTCTAGTATTTGGTGTATTATTTCCCCAATCTCTGTGTCTGGCGTTGAAATCCCCGCCGATAATAAAGTAATTCTCCTCCAATTCCAGTCTTAGGAATCGAAAAAGTGTCTCGAGCTCTGAGATGAATAAGGTGGATTGAGTAGCTTTAGGTGCATAAACAGACACCATGTATAACCGCTTTCCACTACGGAGAGGGATGTACATGATGCATGCTTCCAGCACCTGGAACCTACGTACTACACGACTGTATATTCTTTTGAAACGCAGTCCTTTTCTAACAAAGATCGCAACACCACCTCCTTGAATGGAGTTGGGTCGGTTTCTCCGTAATATTTTATATCTTCTGTGCCTCATTTTGTGTCTTTTAGTAAGCTTAGTTTCGCTAACCAAAAGCACATCAGGGGTTTGGTCTTTAAGCAACTTAAACAGTGTGGCTCTTCGTTCGAACCTAATCAGTGAATTAACATTCACTGCAAGGACCTTCAGGGTTTGCTCCGCCATGTACGTACCGATTACGACTGGAGGTGCGTTAGGCCCGGCAGCAGCGCGTATATTTGATCTACCCGCGTAGCCTGTTCCTGTATTTGACGCTGAAGCTGAGCCATCTGCCCCTGAATAGAGAGCAAGATAGCCAGCATGTCAGGTACAGGTTCCGGTGCTCTATGCGCTGGGGCCTGAGAAGCTACCTTTGTTTGTTGTACCATACTTCCCCTACCTGCCGCCATTTGGGCGTAGGTGAAGCGATAGCTAGTACCACTACTCCACGGCCACCCGTGTGAGCGTTTGCTCACAGCCGACCAAAAACAACAACGTGTTGATGATTCAGAGGAGTGTTTAAAGCTGTTCAACAGAAATAAAGCCGAATTTTTGCGTCGGTATGTGACAATGGATGAAACTTGGCTCCACCACTTCACACCAGAGTCAAGTCGGCAGTCAGCTGAGTGGCGAGCAGGCGACGAACCTCGTCCAAAACGACCAAAAACTCAACAGTTGGCTGGCAAGGTTATGGCATCCGTATTTTGGGATGCACATGGAATAATTTTCATCGACTATCTCCAAAAGGGGCAGACTATTAACAGCGACGGAGCGTTTGAAGGACGAAATCGCAGAAAAACGGCGGCATTTGAAGAAAAAGAAAGTGCTGTTTCATCAAGACAATGCACCGTGTCACAAGTCGATGAAAACGATGGCAAAATTGAAAGAATTCGGCTACGAATTGCTTCCCCACCTACCGTATTCTCCAGATTTGGCCCCCAGCGACTATTTCCTGTTCGCAGACCTCAAAAGAATGCTCGCCGGAAAGAGATTTAAGACCGAATCGCCGAAACAGAGGCCTATTTTGAGGCTAAACCGAAATCATTCTGCAAAACTGGTATCGAAAGATTGAAAAATCGTTTCAATCAGTGTATCGCCCTCGAAGGCAACTACATTGATAAATAAAGTTGGATTTTGCAAAATTTTTGTGTTTTACTATAAAACGGCACTGACTTTTCAGCCAATGTGTTATTCCTTATTACATTTTATAATTGAATTGTGTATCAACAATTTTCCATCGTTTTGGCTTATGGCTCTTGTTTCATATAAAGAACAACTTTTTTGAATAAAATATAATTACGTTATCGTCTTGGACAATTTTAAATTTTGAAACGTCTATTAAATCGGTTAATGTTAGTGTTTCATGTTCATGTTTGGTAATTTCTTGTATGTCCGTAAGTTTAGAATTGCTGGGTTTTGAATATCTATTTTAGCTAATGTTATGGTTTGTATCGTATTTTGTAGTTCAGTTATAATTAATTTATAAATCAAGGTTTCGTACTGACTTCCTTAACAAATTTATTGCTTCAAAAATTTCTGAGTTCGTAGTGAACTGTTTATTATTATTCTCTGTTAATTCTGAAAGTTTGTTATTTATTGTTACTAAATCGTCATGGTGTGGGGCTCCTGCTATCCATTTCCATAATGTTCCTAATTCGTTTATTCCTCTTCATTGCCTATGGTTACTTATTTTTAATTGTTTTAATAGTGTTTCTATTAGACCTACTTCTAAATCATCATCCATATTAATATGTATGACATCGTCTTACCAAAGCTTTCATATTCCAAACTTTTATTTAAAATGTTTTGCGTTTCCTGCATTAATATTTCATAATATGTTAAATTTGTAACATGGAATATTTCACCATATTTTTTTTATAAATTGCGGCGTTTCCATTTTCAATCAATATGTAATTATCCCGAGTATAATCAATAATTTCTGAAGACACAAATATCGTCAGTAGGAAAATTTTTAAGAAAAACATTTTCTGTAATAAAATATAAAAAGTTAAGTTTTAACATTATCTTTGTGAACTATTATATCGTTTTTAAATATTTGAACTTTATTTCCGAAATCTTCTTTAACTTTTTGTTTTTTATATTTAGGCACAAGTTTATTTCTACCTCCTATGAGTTTTCCATAAATTATATCGTTTTGTTTATAATTTTTAATATTTCTGTTCTTATTATTTCGAATTAACATTTTATCTTGGGCTACAGAAAGTTTTGGTTATACTTCATTGTGGGGTAATTTGTTATAAAAGACGTCACAAGGTTTAAGATTCGTGACCGAATGAATACTCTTATTGTATTGCTGTGCAGCTCTAAAGATTGATTCTAGATCACTTATTAAATGAAATTCTTGTTTCAAGCATCTTGCAATTTCAATAATTGTAGAATGAACTCTTTCTACTTGACCATTCGTGGTACTGTGTTTAGGATCGCAATAACAAATTTTTATTTCTAATCTTTCCATTAATGTTTTCAATTTTACTGTTGTGAAGACTGGTTCATTATCAACAGTTATTTGCTTCACATCTAGAAAGCTTTGTAATAATTCTAAAACTTATTCATCTAACTTGGAAAATGGGATAGAGAGGGAAAGAAAGATGTTTGGGCTCAGTGGTTATTTCGCTCCATGGGTGGCATCCAACATTTAATGGGGAGACTAAATTCTTAGTGGAAGTTGGCTTGATGTTGATTTCTAGTCAACTAATCGTCTTACTAGATTTTCGTTAACTGAAAAAATTTATGATACACTTGCGGTCATAAAAACCGCACCATATCAAAACGATTGAAAAATTGTTAATAACTACGATAATAATTTTTATAATGAAATGAAATTTTTGGTGAGTACTCCGCAGTAGTTTATAAGTATTTCTATCTAATTTCCATCTGTTTATTAAATGTTTGAAAAAAATATTAACAAAGAAAGAAAAACCAGTTAATTTTCTTATTTTTTTAAAATATTTTAATACAGTCATTGGTTAACAAAATCAAACGCTACATTTTTTATGTATGTGTATATAAGATGTTTAGATATGCCACTTTTACCAAAAAATTATCAATACCGAGTTGCTCCTCCTTTGGCGTTTATAACCGCTTTTATTCTAGAAGGCATCGAGTTTACTAGAAGTTCAGTAATATTCCTTGAAATTTCAGTGTTCCATACATGTTCCAGAACTTCATTTAGGGTTTTTTTACTCTCTGGTTTATGTTCAGCCACCTTACGTTTCATTACATGCCACAAGTGTTCGATTGGGTTTAAATCGGGCGAATTAGCTGGCCAGTCTAGTCTGGTAATTTCGAAGTCATCAAACGTTGTCTTCAGCTGAAAATTATTGAAAGACTCTAGTTACTTGTCTGCTTCTTATGTATAAAGTAGACATCTAGAAGTTGATTTATAACACTTTACTTAAGGATTTGGCGCGCTGGCAAGGTGCAGAATCAATTGCTGGTACCAAAAATTCCCTTACTACTTCTCCATACTTTTGAGCGTTCATAGTTCCATTAACAAAGTGCAAAGGGCCCAAAACGTAAAAAGAAAAACATCCCCAAACCATCTGGCTTTGAGGAAACTTCACTGATTTGACTATGCACTCGTCCTTGAACCTTTCACTTGCTGACCGTCCTACGTATGGCAAATTGTCGGCACACAACAAATTAAATTTACTTTCTTCGGACCATATCACACATCGCCAATCATCCTGCGTCCAATCTTCATACTTTTTTGCCCACGTCAAGCGAGCTTTTTTCACTTTTGTGATTAGGAGAGGTTCTTTCGCTGGTCGTCTTCCATATAAACCTATCTCCCGTAGCCGTCGGCGTATGGTTTCGGCGCCTAGATCAACTTGATGAAATTCACTCATCTCTGCTCTTATACGGACAGCACTTTTAAAGCGATCTTTCATACTAATTCATTGTAATACATTGTCCGTCTTCTGGGTTGTTTTACGTTTTCGTCCCGAGCCTTTTTTCCTTTCCAGTGGATTAAAATCTTCTTTTTTCTTCATCAGTCGTACGATATTTGAATGACAGCATCCTTTTTTAACCGCAATCTCACGATAGCCAAGCCCTTCTTCGACTAAAGTCAATATTTGAACTTTTTCGTCCCAAGTCAGTTGATGATATTTACCAGACATTTCACTTTTTTTTTACTTGTCACCGTCACAACTCAATTCAAACAGATTTTTTTTGCACTAAATGCGAGGCCGAACTCCGCTATGGGGAATACCCTTCATTAAAATGGGAAAAACCCTTACGATCTGGTGTAATTAGGCATTTTTTTGAGAACTCATTAGGTGTTGCGATTTTTATGACCGCAAGTGTATGTCTTTCGAGCGAGGCTGGGATTCGAACAGCGAACCTTCCAATTTGGAAGCCAGTCCACTACCACTTGAGTCACGGCCACAGTTTCTTACATATTCCTGAAGTTGTTCATTCATTTCAGGCCAATAATACGAGGCATAGATTTGTTTTATATTCTCTTTATAGTTTCAATGTTCTTGCGTATGTATTTGCTCAATTATTGCGCTTTGATCATCTTTATTAGTTATATCTATTGCGAAAATTTTTGTATACAGAAATTGGTTACTAAAAGTTTCTTTTATTTTTTGCTTCACTTCATACAAGTCTTCAGGTGTGCAATGAATTGCAGTTATTCCTGGTTGTAAATATTCTTTAAGAATATCATATGTACTAAATTTTCTGGCGTATCGTATTGTATAATACGAGGGCGGGTCAATAATTCCGTGCATTTTTGAATTTCTGACCTCTTTACTGAAACAGCAACACTGCTCCTGTCAACAGGCATTTGTCAGTTGACTCCTGTCAAAATTTAAACTTGCTGCGTCAGTTAGTTTGTGTTTGACAGCTATTTTTATCAGACTACTCACTAATTTGAGAAGAAAATGGAAAAAAGTGAATTTCGTGTGCTTATTAAGCATTAATTTCTTGCGAAAAAAAACCATTACCGAGACCAAGGCTAAGCTTGATAAATACTATGGGGACTCTGCACCATCGATTTCAATGGTAAAAAAGTGGTTTACTGAATTTCGTTGTGGCCGTACAAGCACTGAAGATGCCGAACCTCCTGGACGCCCAGTTGAGGTCTCTACACCCGAAACAATCGAAAAAATTCACGATATGGTGTTGGCCGACCGAAGATTGAAAGTGCGAGAGATTGTGGAAGCCGTAGGGATCTCGCATGGCTCAGTGGTTTCAATTTTGAATGATCACTTGGGCATGAGAAAGCTTTCCGCAAGATGGGTGCCGCGTTTGCTCACAGTCGACCACAAACGCAAACGTGTAACAACTTCACAGGAAGGTTTGGCGTTGTTTAATCGCAATATGGAGGAGTTTTTGCGCCGTTTTGTAACCGTGGACGAAATATGGATCCATCACAACACACCAGAGAACAAACAACAGTCAAAACAGTGGGTTTCTAAGGGTGAATCGGCGCCAAAGAAGGCCAAGGTGGGTTTGTCAGCCAATAAAGTTATGGCGACTGTTTTTTGGGATGCACGCGGGATAATCCACATTGACTACCTTCAAAAGGGAAGAACAATCAATGGGGAATATTATGCCAACTTATTGGACCGATTCAATGACGATTTGAAAAAAAAACGACCTCATTTGGCCAAGAAAAAAGTTCTTTTCCACCAAGACAATGCAAGGGTGCACACATGTGCAGTTGCCATGGCAAAAATCCATGAATTGGGCTATGAATTATCCCTCATCCACCCTATTCTCCAGATTTGGCTCCGAGCGACTACTTCTTGTTCCCAAACCTGAAGAAATGACTTGGTGGAAAAAGATTTGACTCCAATGATGAAGTCATCTCGTCATTTTGAGGACCTCAACAAATCATTTTTTTTTGGAAGGGATAAAAAAATTGGAGAATCGTTGGACAAAGTGTATAGAGCTCAAGGGAGACTACGTTGAAAAATAAAATTATTTTTTTTATCAAAAAATCTGTTTTAATCAGGACTTATTGACCCGCCATCGTATGTCTAGTTTTTCCGAAATTTCCTATTTGTTCATGGATTGTAAAATTAGCTTTAGCTAAAAGAATCTGTTGTTTAAATTGATTTAAAGGTTTCTTAGTTTCTGAAATATCAATATTATCGCTACATTCAGCTGAATGATGTATTCCAGAGATTGAAGAATCATATGTTAGATTATTTAAATATTGCGTTGATAAAGCGTCTGCAACTACGTTGGTAGTGCCTGGTTTATAAATAATTTTTGGGACAAATTCTTCTATAAATGCGTGCCATCTCTTCATTTTTGCATTAGGGTTACGACTACATACTGCAAAAGTAAAAGGTTGGTGATCTGTATGGATTTCTAAATCTGAAACTACATAAAGATAATTTCTCAATGTTTTCAATGACCAAACGATAGCGTAAAGCTCTTTTTCGTTCGTTGCATAATTTTGTTCTGTGGGATTTAAAGTTTTCGATATGAAAATAATAGGTTTATCCTCTTGGATTAAAATACCGCCAATAGCGTTGTTAGAAGCATCTGTGGTTAAAACAATTCTATTTGATTAATTAATAAATTTTTTAATTTCTGGCAAGCTAAAATACCTTCTTGGTCCAATTTTATTTCCGTTTTCTTGGATAAATATTGCGAAATTTTTCCGTTTTCGCGAGCTAAGTGTTTTGTTAGAGATTTAGCTATTAATGCATAATTTTGGATGAATTTTCTGTAATAGTCTGTCATGCCTAAGAAGCTGTTGAGTTGTCTCAGTGTTGTTGGTATTGGATATTCGGATATTGTTTCTACTTTTCTGGGATCCGTTTTAATGATATTATGTAGTCTAAAAATAATGTAGTCTAAAAATTCAACTTCTGTTTGGTAGAATTTCGACTTTTCTAATGATATTTTCATGTTTGCGATTTTTAAGGTTTCAATTATCTTATTTCGATTTTCTGTATGTTTTTCCAAATTTTCTGAAAATACAATAATGTCATCTATTTAAACATGACAAAACTTTCCTATATACTCTCGCAAAATATCATCCATTGCCCATTGAAAGATGCTTGGTGCATTTTTCAATCCAAATGGCATTCTTAAGAATTCATATTTTCCATTATTGACGGAAAATGATGTTTTTTCTATATCTGATTCACTCATTTGTATTTGGTGAAAACCAGATTCTATAGTTGAAAAATATTTAGACTTTCCTAAATTAGAAAGTATGACATTCGTATCGGGGATTGGATATCGATCCGATAAAGTTTTTGCATTTAATTTTTTGTAGTCAACCACCATTCTTACTTTGGTGTCCCAGCTTCATTAATACCTTTTTTTGGTACTACCCAAATAGGTGAGTTATATGGGCTTTTACTAGGTCGAACGATTCCGTCATTCAACATTTTATTAATAAGGAATTATTAACAAATGTATTCACAGATAAAGGATATGGATATTGTTTACTCCATATAGGAGTTTTAACAATTGTACGAATTTCGGGAATAATGCATTTGTATTTATATTTGAATGCATTGATTCTATTTTGTCTGGAATCTCATTTCTAAACTTTTCGATTTTATTTTTAATATTGCCGTTATCTTTGTCGGCTTTTACTTTGAAATTTTTGGATTTCAAAGTGTTCAAATTATTTTCAATTTTCATATTATGACTTTCCTGTTGATTCATAATAGATTTCTCAGAGTTTTCCTCTGAAATATATATTTGTTCAAGTTTTCCCTGATGAATTAGTTTTTTCTTCCCAATATGTAATGTTATATTAGAAAGCTTTAAAATATTAAAACCAATTAACAAATCGCTTTCTAAGTTTGCCAACTCGTAAAACTGTATTTTTTTGCCGAAGATTATTGCTTTATAATAATGGGTTATAATGGTATAATCATTTATGGTTTTTACCCTTTTCTTAATTACTAGCTTACGAGTATATCTATTTGATAAAATATTAGGCCTACAATAGCAACTTGTAGCGCCAGTGTGCAGTAAAATTTTTAGACGTTTTCCTGATCTGTCGCTATCTCGGAAGATGTAGGGCAATTGAGATGCTTGTTTTAAAAAGCGCTCTCATTTAAATTATTAATTCTTTGATTTTTTAAAGGAGGTTGTGTACTAGTGTCGTTTCTCGTTAAGAAAGTTAGACTGTTGGCTCGGAGTCCAATTTTGCCGGTTTGGATTGTGATTCCAATTAGGTCTTTGAGTCCAATTTTGCTGGTTATGATTTACCTGCAGAGGTCTATTGCGTTGGAAATCATTTTGTCTGTTATTCGTTCTATTAACAGAGCTTCCTAATTCCATGGGCCCTTGCTTGGGTAAATTAACTTGCTGATTATGATTCTTTTCAGGAAATCTAAGATCATTCTGATTCCTTGGATTCATATTATTTTGATGGTTCTGAGACCTTCCGAATTGTAGAGCGAAATTTGCTCTCACATTATTTGATTCTAACTCCTGAGGTTAGGTAGGTAAATCTTCTGGAGATAAAGAGAACAATATGTTTGAAAGTGGAGCGTTCAGCCCTGTAATAAATAATCGCATTTCTGCCATTCGTATTGTTTAATTCTCTAGTTAGTGCAGTATTTGTACCATTAGTCATTATTGTTTTATTTATAAGTAATGTCAATTTCTTATTGACACTATTATATATGTAATTCTATCAGGGATGAATTTCCTTGTCGAAGGATACTTTCTGTTCGATTATATGAGCAGGGCGCTTATCAGCATAAGCGAAATCGAGCCTGCTTATAATTGCATCTAGGTTTAAGACCGTGCCATGATTCGTTAAGACGTCATTGGCATTATGTACTATTTTATTTCTAAGAATAGTTAACGCAGCAAAATACTTGCGACTACCCTTAGTACATATATAATGTCATGGAATCAGTAGTAGCTTCGCGCCAACGAACATAGGTACTAGCGTTTCCGCTGAAATCTGGCAGCAAAATACCTGCGACTACCCTTAGTACATATATAATGTCATGGAATTATTAGTAGCTTCGCGCCAACTAACATAGGTACTAGCGTTTCCGCTGAAATCTGGCAACGATTTTATTACGTTCAATGACTCGTTGCACGCAATACACCCTGAATGACTTGAACTGCAACCAACTTCAGACTGCTATAATTTCCAAACCGTTCATGACAGTGAGTTCAAATTTTGACACATGACAGATAATTTTGTTATTTACAAGAATTTTAAACGATTTGCCTCTCAGTTGTGTTGAAAAACTTTTATCCGCGACGGAATTCAAACGTGATTGCTTTATATTTTGCTGGAAAACCACAAGTAGCTATCGTCAGAACCCTCCAGCACCTCAACGTGAATAAATCATTTGTGTCTCGAACCATAGCTCGTTACCGTGATACTGGCAACGTTGCAAAACGCCATGGAGGTAGTCAACAGCAACATCGGCAGAAATGGTTCGGAAAGTGAAGGCCTGAATTGAGCGAAATCCCCGTCGAAGTGGAAGAAAAATGGCTCGTGAGCTCAACATATCGTTGGAACGGATGCAACACATACTGAAAAATGAGCTTGGGCTCAAGCCATTGAAGTTCCAAAAAGCACACGATCTTACACCGCAACAGAAAAAAGTTAGAGTCGAAAGAGCGAAGGAGTTGCTACGCTTGCACGAAAGTGGCGAGTTGCCGAATTTGTTTTTTTTTCGATGAGTCGCCATTTGTTATAGAGCAATATGTCAAAACAAAATGACCGAGTTTACCAGAGAGGTCTTTCGAAAATTTACACCTTCGGACGGCCACCAGAAAGCAGGCAGAAACCGCCGATGGTCGCTCTCCGCTCGTATTTTTGAACCGTGGCATCAAAATTAATGCGATCGTATACCGTGAAACTGTCTTAGAGGCAGTATTGAAGCCTTGGGCAAACAATCATTTCGGTCGGAGACCGTGGACATTTCAACAAGACTCGGCACCGTCTCACAAAGCGCGTGTCAACCAAGATTGGTTAAAAAACCATGTTCCACACTTCATTTCTTAGACACAATGGATTGCAAATTCCCCGGATGCAAATGCGTTGGATTTCTCTGTCTGGGGTATTTTGAAGGCGAAGGTTGGCACTAAAAAATACCAAAGTTTGGACCACCTCAAACAAGCACTTCGCCGGAAATAGATACAATTTGAAAATTGATGTATTTTCCAACAATTTTTGCTTTGCCACAATAAAATTTATCAAAAAATAAAAAAATTATAGCATTCTAAAAAGTTGGAGTTAGAGTCATTCACCCTGTAGTTTCATCTACAATATCATTTGTGGCTCATATTCAGTCACATTGCTAAGACCTGTCATAGTTTTTAGCTGATTGGTAAGGCTATTTCAGCTTTCAGGGAAGCTGTGTTAGTTACTATGAGTCTTGTAATCATGTCTTGGTTCGTTAGTGAGCTATTCTGTAAGGTCGTCATTTTATTAAATTTATTTGTGAAATTGTCCAGATTTTGAAAATGAAGTAAACTGTTTTATAATACAATATATATATTTTTATTTTATTTTAATTAATATAGATAATTATACTAAAAATATTTCTTACTATAATATCTGCTTGTTGAGGGTTGTTGTATTTCTTGATTGTTGTGTTGTTCCTGTTTTTCCAAGCACGTTTTTGCGTAGTATTATAAAATTTTCTGTTTTTCACTTATTGTTTTTTTTTACTTATTTTCAGTTTTTTTAGTATTATAAATTTTCAATGTTCTGCTGTGATCCATTTTCAACTCACAAAAATAGTTATTTACCAGACAGATAGAGCAATGCAATGAGGAAAATGCGTGTAAACAGAGATAACATTTCGGACTATATTTTCGGAGTAAATAGCATCTGTCCGCGACAGGAATAGCAAATTTTTCATGAACGGTTGTCCCACTGGTTTTACAAGATCTTTTCTTAAAAAGGCAAATGAACTCAAACAGAACAATAAATGTAAATTTGTTTGGGTGACGAATGCAACCGTTCTCATAAGAAAAAAATGAAGGTGATAAAGCAACAAAAATATATTCGTTTGAGGATTTACAAATGTTTGAGGGAGTACAAAATTAACTTTTTATGAAAATGGCAATTGCTATTGTATCGATCTCTCTTACGAGGAACAATATTCTGGCTTTTCTGTAATTCATCAGAACATTCGCAATTTGAGAAAGAATTTTGATACATTTTTCATTCACCTTTCCTCTTTAGTCTATTTACAAGATGTTATTTTTGTTTCTGAAATTTTAGCTTCTAAAGATGAAATTTCTTATTTCAGTATTCTTAATTTTTCACTCTATGCAACGTGTAATGATTTTTATGCAGCTGGTGGTGTTTAAGTATTTTTTTCGAAATGGCATAGAAAATTTTATAGTAAAAATTTAAAAGCCAATATTATTTTTCCGTAATTTTTATTCAATCAAAATAGGATCCATTGGCATCTATGACATTCTTCCAACGTGATACAAAGTCAGAGACTGGAAGACCTTCTGCCGGCAAAATGAATCTAGATTGCAGAAAAGATGGTAATCCTTTAGGGAAATATTAGGAGGGTACCGTGGATGCGGAAGAATTTCAAATAACAATTGCAACAGTTTTGACCAACACAGGTTGCTTTTCAGCCAATTTGTCATGCAATATGTGGATTTCCTCACAATATTTGCTAGCGTTTATCGTTTCTCCTGGTTGAAGAAATGAAAAGCGGATTGGTCCTTTCGATGTCCATCAAATTGTCACCATAACCTTTTTTGGGTGAAGATCGGGCTTGGGGGGTGTGTTTTGATTTTCCATCTGCATCCAACCACTGCCTAGATCTTTTACGATTATCATACAGTATCCACTTTTCATCACAGGTGATTATCCGGTGCAAAAACGGCTCAGTTTGGTTTCTTAATGTAAGCCATGCGCAGATATCCAGGCGCCGTAGTTTTTGGGATTCGTTCAGTTCATGGGGTACCCACTTATCGAGTTTATTTACCTTCCCTACGAGAGAAAGGTGTCGATTTATTGTCATTGGGGATATTTCCGCATCCACCGTTGCTCTTAAAACATCGTCGTCAACTAACGTTTCCGGCTTTCCACGTGGTTCATTTTCGATACTGAAATCTTCCGAACGGAACTGTCCAAACCAACGTCGTATAGTGTATTCGTTTACCGTTACATAAATGCGTCATTAATATTTTTCATTGCCAATGACTTATTATTTCCCATCTTAAATTCGTAAAGGAAGAGGGTTCGAATTTGAACTGCCGACAGCATGGTAAATAATTCCTAGACAAAAAAATAAGGGTACTTGTAACGAAGCCTAAAATTCGCACACGCCAAACACACGTACTACTTTATTTTATAAAAAAAGAAAATTTAACGTGCTGGCACAGATGTTCACTCGAGACTGAGCGAAAATCTGACATTTCATGTGGTATGACCCAATATAAAAATTATGTGTAAATATATGTAAATATAATTTACAAAGCGCTGACATAATAAGTTTTAGCTGCAAAATTACTGCAACTTGCTATTGTTTTTTGTGTTTGTAGATTACATAACGGTACAGTAACAACCTTTATTGAAGAATTTCCTGAGCTTTTAGAGTTACAAACGTCTAAAAATATAATTTTGGTGGGTGACCTCAATATTAAAATTTTGGTGCTGTCTACAAATGTTGATCACTTCTTGACAACTATTACTGCGTTCGGTTTTAACTTGTTGCTGGATCAGGTTGCTCGTTTCATGTTTGAACCACATATTTGTAAGGGCTCATCGAAATAACCGAATGAAGTTCAAAACTGCGTCATAAAATTAACGGGCCACAGTTTAATTATTATTCAATATTATTCAAATGGACTATATTATTCCACGTTCGATAACAACAGTATATGGAACGTTTGGGAAGAAGCTTTTGACCTATTTCTTAAAAGACTGCAGTTTCATATTGCCAATAGCAAATTGCTAATAGATGTTACAAACAACAAAATAAGTGTTTGAACCCATATATGACTACAATTATTGGAAAAAATCACAAAAAAAATAGGCTCTTTGTTCGTGTTAGAGTACACCCAAATAACTTTTGACTTAAGTAAGTACCACGCAAGCTAAGTAAAGAGCTTAAAGTGTAAATCTGCTTTTTCATGAATTATGCAACTATTCAATTCCGGGTTAAAATTTATATGCTGAATCCAATGATAACTACCCTTTAGGTGGTATTGCGATTTTTGTGAAAACGAATATCATCATTGTGAAGGTTAGTACACCTGATTTGGAAAGTGATGGTTTTATTGACATTCTTTGCATATACTGGCTACAGTTTGTTCACCAAGATGTCTTGCTAAAAGATATAAAAGACCCTGTTTCAGGTATCACCGACCAGCCATAGTGTTTGAATAGTTGGGGATATGAACATTGATATTTTGAACTTTACTTCTGGTTGTAATCATTATGTACTCCTATTGTCTTCGCTGGGCTTTCAATCATTTATTAATATTCCTACGAGAGTTATACATGCATTGGCAGTTTTCATACACAAATGATTTTACTCCAATTGCAAAACTTGTTGTACAGTTGTTTCAAACTATTTAACAGATCCAGAAAACTACGGGAAAAGATTCGTACCTGGATGAAAATATAGCTTGACACCAGCAGATCGACGATAGCTACTAAGAGAAGCAACAATAAGGGAAATCTCGGTATCAGCAGGGATTTCGAATGTGAACAGAAAACTGAGGACTTGCCAGCATGTGTTAGCTGAAGCGGAACATCTTCAAAGAAAATCGTTTGAAAAGAAAACTCGCTTTACTACAACGTCATCGAAACGCCCGTTTGACCTTTGCCAGAAATCATTTAAGATGGAAGAAGCGTTGGAGAGCTGTCATCATCACAAATGAGAAACGCTTTCGTCTTGATAGACTTGACGAATTTCATCATTATTTTCAACGAGCTGTTTTTAAGACTAATGTCCGCTTCGTAAACAGCAGGATGAAAAGTGATGACTACCTTAAAATCTTAGACGAAGGGATCGTGCATCATAACCAAGAAAAATTCGACGAGAACTTCATCCTGCAATAAGATAATGCAGCAATCCACACAGCTCGGTAGGTGAAAGAGTACTTCGATCGCAACAACGTTTGTGATTTGACTGGCCAGCATTGTCTCCAGACCTCAACATAATTGAGAATGTATGGGGACATCTCTCCAGAGCTGTCTACCAAGGCGGACGACAATTCAATAACGTAGCAGATTTTAAAACGCCGTTGAAACTGAATGGAACAAAATCCCACGAAAATTAATTAAAAAACTGTTAAATATCTTCCATAAAGAAGAGATGGAAGTAATGAGGGAGGAAGAACTCATTATTAAAAATAAAAAACCATTACCATAAACCTCTAAATTTTGTTTTTATTTCAAAAAACCCAACCCTGTCTTAACCGCTTGTCGCGGGTAATTAGGGACAATTTGCTAATTCCAAGAAAAAAAAGATTTATGGTGATTAGAATTTTCTTAGAAATTAGCAATGATTACCTAACATAGTAATATTTCCAGCACATCCGGAACAAAATTATTGAGAAACACCGTAATCAGGGGGGGGGAGGGGGGGGGAGTGTCTCAACCAGTTCTCGAGGTGTGTGTGTCTTTATTTATTTATTTTTTTATTTGTTTTTTTTTTATTTATTCAGCCTTCATACACCCCCTTTCGTTATATCCTTGATGCAGCGCTTAATAAAAAAAAACTAATTGTTTTATAATAATTATTAAGAATTTATGAAAAACTTATAAAACTAATGACAATAAAAATACTTATTCTCATTTCTGGTGAACAGAAACTGATTATTTGAAAGAAAATCACTTTATATACTGAAGCAACAAAAAATAAAAAAATCTTAGCGCTTTCTGTTTTACATCAAATATAATGATTAGCATATTACTAAAATCGCATACGTACACATCTTTTTCTGGTTGACAAAGGAAAGAGAAGTTAAGAAAGAGAAGAGATAACCAAAGCAAAGAAGTAACGATTTTTTTCTTAATTTTAGGTTATCGCACTTCATGTCTTATCGAAAAAAGCTTCCATATTTGTTGTTTACAAATTCTCTTCTAGGATGTTTTGAATTACTAGGTGGGGTGAAAAGTAACCTCCTTGTCCGCCAGAATGCTCTGTACTGCAAAAAAGGTTATGGTGCCTTGATGTCCGTTCATATTTAGGCAGACATGCCAAATTTCAGTGCGGGACTGTCTTTAGTTTTGTTTTGACAGCTGATTGTTGTTGACGTGTTTGGCATCATGTTGAGTATTGAGATTTTCGTTCTCTCATAAAACATAATTTTTTGAGAGGCAAAACGGCGAAGGAAACAAAAGAAAAGTTGGATAAATATTATGGGGCTAATCCTCCGTCAGATTACACCGTCAAATATTGGTTGCGAGAGTTTCGTGGTGGCCGCAACTCCATTACCGATCAAGTCTGCAGCGGCAGGCTCTCCGATGCGGTTGCAGAGGACAATGTCAAAAAAATACGTGAAATGGTGTTGGCTGACCGGAAAGTGAAGGTGCGCGAGCCAGCAGATACCACAAAGATTAGTACTGGGTGCACACGCCATATTTTGGGCAATATTCTGCATATGAAAAAGTTATCCTGCCGCTGGGTGCCGCGCATGCTCACTACTGACCAAAAACACGAAGGCGAGAGCACTTCGAAAGAGTGTTTGTACTTGCTGATGCGGAATCGGGCGGACTATTGGCGTCGATTGGCAACTGGATTTGGATTCCTCGGACTATTATCTCTTCCCAAACCTCAAAAGATGGCTCATCAATAAAAAAGTCAGCTCACGCGAGGAAATCATCGACGCCACTGATGGGTGTTTTGCAGACCTTCCGGAAAATTACTTTTCGGACGGGATCAAGAAGTTAACCTCCCAAGGAGGTTACTTTTCACCCCACCTAGTATTCTCCAAATATGTCTTTAATATTTTTGATAACATTTACAAATTCAGTTACAGTTTCGTACTGTAAAGAATTTTACTAAAAGATTCATTAACTATTGCTTTTTCGTCGGCCACGAATTATTTACAAATCATCCATGTGATTTTGTTTCTATATTTGCCAATCTTCGAACGCGGAATAAAGTGTTTTTAAGCTTTTTCGCCGTTTTCATTTTTTTAATGGTATTTTTAGCACTCTCTTCTTGAATAATTCTGTTTGGTTCTTTCTCATTACGAGCCTACAGTATATTTTTGTTGTAAAAGCTTGATCAATATGGCGTGCGCGACAAGGAATTAAAGTGGTTTTATCATATTTAAGTGGTCGTTCGCAGCAAACAAAGGTAAATAACGTGACATCAAAACCAATAGCTGTAGATATTGGTATACCCAAAGGATCAGTGCTAGGAACATTATTATTTAATATTTATGTTAATGATATGGTCAATGAAAAAAGTATAGTGAATTAGTGTTGTTTGCAGATGATGCTCTTTTGTATTAAGCATACAAATTTGATTGAAGGTTTTTCAAAAATACAAAAAGATTTGGATACTTTGAATTTATGGCTTGAAGCGAATAAACTTAAGACTCTGATAATAAATGGCGTTCATAACAATATGTGTAACCTAAATATGGATGGTGATGTTTTGGAAATGGTGGAAAAAATAAAGTATCTGGGTGTGATATTAGACTCTAAATTGTAGTGTATGTAGTGTATGTGTCAAATAAAATAGCAAACAAAATTGGTTTATCAAAAAGAATTCGACAATATGTGCAATAAACATTTATAATGTCACCATTAAACCTCATTTCGAATATTGTTCCTCGATCCTATTTCAAGGAAAACAAAATATGTTGAACAAACTGCAATTGTTACAGAACAAAGCTATGTGTGCTATATTAAAATGCAATATACAGGGTGTCCCCTAATTCATCAGCGATAATTTGGGAAATGATTCCTGGGCATATTCTATGAAAAAAATCGTTCTACAGTAAGCGTCTACGCCAATGTTGACAGCATTTATCGATGATTTAAGAAAAGGCTTACTTTGGTGTACCCTGACCCATGTTAACGGAAATTGCTCTGTTAGTACTAATGGTAGAAACTTTGTGTAGGACTTTTTTAGAAGTAATATCAACCTTTGTAACTGCGTTTAAATAAAGTTGAGTCTTCAGATATCCAATTTCTAAACCTGTTCTATTTTTCTTGCCCATGTTGGTTTTTGATTTTGAGGTCACTTTTTTCCAGAAAATGCCTAATTAACATAACGTTTTACTAGTTTGTACAAAAACCCATCGATTTTATGATACTTTCGAAAATCTGAAGCAGATAAAGTTTTTTAAAAAAAAAAAAGAGTTTTTTTTTGCCTTAAGCTTGATTTTATGTGTGTACTAAAAAAGTTATAACAGGTGTCCTCCTTGGTTTTGTATGAAAGCTAGAGCCCGTCCACACATTCAATGCGAATGTTTATTGATGCTAACTGTTGCCTCACTTTTGATGACGCTTCGTGAATACGCTCTTCCAATTCAATGATAATAAAGTTGCTATTTCCGTTGAATAAAGAAGTTCTTTCATTCTTCCTCATACAAAAAAATCCAATAATGTAAGGTCAGGAGATCTTGCAGGCCAGTGAACCTTCTTCCTATTTCTTCCTATCCAACGGTTACCATACTCTTCATCTAGCCAATTCTTAACCTCACGCCCATAGTGGGCTGGAGCACCGTCCTCTTGAAAATGTGATGAAGTTAGTTGAATTATTGGAATATCGTCCAATAGTTTCGGTAAATCATTTCGCAAAAACTCCAGATAGTTTGTAGAATTCAGCCTAGGTGGTAGTTCGAAGGGGCCGGTTAACTCGTCTACAATTACACCTGATCACATATTAACGCTGAATTTGTGTTGAAATGATTTATGTCTCCTTGTATGTGGATTGTCCGCAGCCCACGTATGAAGATTATGAAAATTTGTGATCCCATCTCTTGTAAATTGAGATTCGTCCGTCCAAAGAATTCTGCTAATAAACTCGTTGTCATCCAAGCTCCGCTCCAACAACCAGTTAGAAAACTCAAGTCTTTTTTCTAAATCATTGGAAAGCAGTTCTTACACAGGTATGGTACCTACTTTGGAAACTTTATATCTGGAATCATTGAATTGTAAAGTTAAGCGTCTGATGCTGATTGATAGATCAGTTGTAACAGCTTCCTGTATTCTTTCATTAGCCGAAATCCTTCTTACTTGTGGTGCTCCCGCAATCGGTCGTGTATTTGAAACTGATCCCGTGTCTCGAAGCCTTCGATTCGTATTTCCAAATACTCCTTCTTTACTAGGAAGTCGTCGGTTAGGATGAAGTTAATGGTATCTTGTTGCGCACTAGTTGAACTTCCATTGCACAGCCCATAAACGTAAATAATGTCTGCGTATTCTTGGTTTGTAAATGCAGACATTCCAAATAGCGTTTCTGAGCAACCGTAACCTCGCCGTAAAAACTTAAACTGAATTAATTTTTTCCTGATATTTTATACCATTTTTGTTTGGTAAATTTTTAAAATCCCAAACCTAATTATTTCAGAGAACTTTTGAGGAACAAGGTAAGGAAATGACGGTTTTGACAGGTAGGCAAATGAGCGGGCACACTTTAAAACTTTTTAATAGCTATGCAATTTTAAAAAAATATTGGAAAATTAGTAATTCTTGGAAAACTACTCTTACGAATATCGTCAACTGCTGTTAGAAACGTTGGTAAAAAAATCATAAATTCTTTTTTTTTAACTTCTGCATGTTTTCCCAAGTATCATAAAATCTATGGGCTTTTGTGCAAACTTGATGATGATTTTTTGTTTTATTATTCTTACTTTCATAAGAAAAAAATTGTAAAACGTTATCTTAATTAGGCATTTTCTGGAGAAAAGTGACCTCAAAGTCAAAACTTAACATGGGCAATGAAAATGGAACAGGCTTAGAAATTGGATATCTAAAGACTCAAATAAGATATCAACTTTATTTAAACGCCATCACAAAGGCTAGTATTTCTTCTAAAAATAAAGTCCTACATAAAGTTTCTACCATTAGTACTAACAGAGCAATTTCCGTTAACATGGATCACGGTACACTAAATTAAGCCTTTTCTTAAATCTTCGATAAATGCTGTCAACATTGGAGATAGACCCTTATTGTAGCACGATTTTTTTCATAGAATATGCCCAGGAATCATTTCCCAAATTATCGTTGACGAATTAGGGGATACCCTATGTACACACCATTTGACGTCATATTAAATATTTTAAACTGGCTAAATGAATGTCATAATTTTCGTCTTTATTATCAAAAATAATTGTATCCAAATATGTGAATTATCTAGGTGATGTCCAGCCATATAGACTACGAAATGCAGACGACTTATGACTTATTTTCAACAAAGAACGCAACAAAACCAACTTATATACAAAGGATTCCAACTTTTCAACAATCTACCCGTGACTATAAAGAATGAAACCAATTTATACGCTTTCAAAAGATCTGTGATTGTTTTTGTAAAACATAATGGTTAATTTGCAATAGAATTATTATTCTAAATAAAGTTAAGTATATTGTTCTATTTGACGGTACTAAGCACAGCTGTGAAGTAAAAATTCAGAATTGGTTTGCCGAATCAAATAGTTGTAGGTGTTATGTCCTTACAACATTAGGAAACAGCACACCATTAAAATTTCTACCCATACACTCAGTGCTGTATTACATTGTCATACAGCGCGTGCAGTGACTAAGTGCAAGCAACAGTATGACCAGGGGCAGGGAGGATGGGATGTGCCCGCACTGTGTATGTGCACACGTGCACTCGCACGATATTTTTTTGTTGTCTTCCGCGCAAGTAATTTTTTTTTTGTTCATTCGCACGCGCTGTTATTTTTTGTCACGGTTTTTTTTTCCATGCGAGGAGCGAATTTCGCAAGTCCACTCGTGCGTGTGCACTTGTCGATGGTCAGCTCGGCACTGAGAGAGGTACACTCGGAGACGAGGCGCATTTTCACCTTAGAGGACACATTAATAAGCAGAACGAATGCAACTAACCCATAATGCAAGCATCAGAAACTTTTATATTTACACCTAAGGTCACCGTTTGGGTTGCAATGTCAAGCTGAGAAATAATCGGGTCATACTTTTTTTCGGGATGGAGGGGGACGCGCAATTACAGCCAACTCAGAGCGTTGTGTGAAGATTTTTGACGATTGCTTTGTGCCCGAACTGCAAAACTTTCCAATAAACTTTTTTCTTTGGGTCAGTAAAAATATAACATCTGACACAAAATGGTCGCCATTACGGAGACTACAATACATGCCGAGCAGTCCTAAGAAACTAAACTTAAATACCTTTTTACACTTATTTTTTCAATTTCTATGCCGCCATCTTAAGGTCGTTGTCATCACTACTCTACACCATTAAGGTTTTTTGAATATCAAGTTTAATATCCTCTTTTAATCTGCTTTTACTGTTTGTTAGTGTTACCGGAGATATAAGCAATCACACTTTCGGGAACAAATCATTTTGCTGTATTCCATAACACATTTTAGGTCGTTTGTCATCAGACACTTCACCGTTTACTTTTACCCTTCGCGTTCAATTGGTTAAATAACACTGGAGCCACATTAATTCTTTATTTTTAGAGTATATCTTTGCATTTTCATTTTTAAAATATCTACTAATAATAATAAATAATAAAATAAAACGCATAATAAACACTGTTGTTTCTTCCTAGTTCTTCCTTTCATGACTTAATGGCAGTTTCATACGAGACTATATTAATGGCAGTATCACACGAGTTACCCTTTCTGAAAACGAATTACAGATCTATTATTAAATTGTTTCTTTCAAATCATCGATAAAGTTGCTTATATAAAAAGTTTTCGAAGATTTGTTCAATAAAGGCATATTATTTTTATCGGTGTTTGCAAATAGAGACCCATAAATTATATAAGTTTTAACCAAGTGGTCTACTACTCACAAATGGAAAATCACGTTTGTTTTTCATATATTGTATAATTTGTTTCATGTCTTGAACCGTAACGCTTTTGAATTTGAGCGCATTTCCTGTTTTAACTACATGGTTAACAAAAGCTGTCAATGAAATCGTATATACGCTTCGACAATACTTTGTACAAGAAATTTATGAAAATCTGTTCCAGAACTCCAAATTTGTAAAAATTTGTACAAAAACCTGTTCCCGCGAGAAAAGATTTGTAAAAGAGTTGATATTTGATACACGGTAACTCTTTGTTTTTGACAAATGTAATAACATTCGAAATTCTAAGATCATTTCTGACATACACTAATATTCCAATAATATTCCTGTGTCACATTTGTCGAGTAACGTAAAGTTGTCTGCATGCGATTCACTTATAAGTACTTCTTTGCTCACATGCGTTTCCGATAATACTTGCATATCTTCACACGTTTTGTTATTTAACTTATAACTTTATATAATTTTATGTGAACTGTAATCTTCACAACATCTCTCTTGTTTACTACTTTATTCATTCTCACTGCCAATGATGACGGACAAATTTTGTCGTAAATATCCAGGCGGTTCTCTCCTTACAGACTTAGTATATTATAACTTTGCCCAATCTCTTCACACCTTATTTAGATCACTCTACACTATTTTCTCAATGTTAGCATTTCGGTTCTATAGTTGTTGCTTATTTTCTACACACACTGGACATATACAGAACGGCTGGTTTCTCACTTATCGTTTTTGCACCATATTCAGACTTCATCAAGGGATCCCTTACATTCGTGGCACCTTGCACTCATTATTATGAATGTATTAAGTCATTCCACAGCCGAAACTAATATTATGGTCTATACGTGTTCATTTTTTGTAAAATTCAATAACAGCTAGTCAGCCGTTATTTTTAAAAAAATATTGTAATTTTTTTTTTATATTTATGTATTGTAGTTTTTCACAATGTCGTGTACGAGTATATATGATATTTAGTTCTTTGCTCTGAATGGCGACTGGTTTCCGATTTCATTTTTTGCTGACTGTTTTTTCTGAATTTTCTTTTGGGTCTGAATGGTGTATTTACACTATTTAGTTCCCACTCTCGTGCTTTAATGTTGAAGTTTTTTTTTGATTTCTTCATTCGCTATTCGTCTCAGGAAGTAGCTATTGTCATTGGTGGGGTTTTTGCTTTGTTTGTGATAATGTGATTGAGTGGAGATTTGAATTAGTTGAAAAAGTCATTCAAAATTGGACTCTTCGTATGGACCACTTATAGTAAAACGTGTCGTGGTTAACATTTATATGAAGAAATCTTTAAAAAGTTAATGGCAAGCATTGTTTTACCAACTTAATTAAACATTTTATACACTTTTGCAATTTTTCTGTTTTTTTTTCACAATTAAAATCCAAACTCTTAAAAAATCAGCCATTAGAAGTTTTGCTCTTCTAGTAGCGATTAATTTATAAGTATGCTGTGAAGAAGTTTCAATAATCCAAAAAATAAGAAAAGAGTATGAATGACCATGAAGGAAAATACGGGATACATATGATTTCATTTTTAATGAGAGAGTTGCTAAATGAAGATGAATCCTCGTTTTGCAATTTAAGAATGAACAAGAAAAAAATCCTATTTTGAAGCGAAAAAACACTAACATGAATCAGACCTAAAGAAAAATTAGTAGTCACTTCAAGCTTCCTTGCAACAAAATAATCGAACCAAAGTACAAATAGCCATACAAACACAAATTTCTAAGAGCATCAGCTCAAACATACGTCCACCATTTAAAACAGCGACACAAGAAAAGAAAACGCACAAGAGAGCGAAAGAACCACAAAAGAGAGTGCAGGAAATAGATAGAAATTTGTGGACGATCCGTGGTTAACACTCCCCCGCCACTTCTGACCCTTTTTACCTACAATTTTAGGAAATGCCTAGCAAAAAATTAGTCGGATAATTCGGAATTTATTTTCAGGTCCTGTGTATTCCTTGCGAGACAATTTCACAATTCCTTCTATCTATATGATAGATTTGGGCTTCAATAATTCCAAAGTAGCATCTAGATTGTTTTTTTTTTGTAATCCACGACGTACTCAGTTTCAGAATGTTACAATGCTAAAATACAGTGAGCGACAAAAGTATACGTACAACCACCATTCTTGTAACCTAACGAGTTCAAAAGCATTATGAAAAAATCTAATGAAGCAGTTTTGTTTCAAATCTCGTTTTATTAATAATACACTATAAAATAAATGAATTTAACAAAAACTTAACAAGTGATTCACAAAAAACGAAAAATAAATAATGACAAAAGTCTACATACTCCCGGCATTCCATGTTTTTTTTTTGTTATACGCTGATGGAGGATAACGGAAAAGTACCGTATTTGAATTTTTCCATTTGTGAAAATCAGATTTGTGCCTCTTAGTTGAACTTTGGCCAGCTTCAATAAGTTCTACCTGTGAAAATGGCCCTTAGTAATAAAATCTAAAAAAAGAAATCGTTTCGTGATATTGCAAATTTACTGGATTTAAGCAAGTCAACAGTCCAAACAATATACAATAACTTCGAAAACACCGTATCGCCTTATAAAGCTCAAAACGATTAAAGCTAACGCATGCGTCTTTTAAGTTAATTAATAGGCGATGAGTTTCAACTTAAAATTCATTGGCTTTTTCCATGATTTGTCTAAGTGTAAATATTTTGTCTAAAGTCGATCTGCCGTGCCGAAAATCACACTGGTACTTATCGATTACTGTATTAAAGAGAGACTTGAGACGTTCACACAATTGGTTCGATTGGATTTTATACATGACAGTTACCTAGGAGAGTTTTTGCAGAACTCGAGAGTTTTTGCATAAGATCGCTTTTCTGTACATGTTGCATATGAAGCTGGTTGTCCAATCATCGAGAATATTTTTATCCACTCTGTTAATGATTCGGTGCATGTACCCTGACAACCTCCGTATCCGTAGAACTCTGCTGATAAATCATCAGTGATGCTGGATTATTCCTTTTCATCTTCTTCATAGGTGGACCAACCTTTTCTACTATATTCTATTGTAGATGGGGGAACTATTTCTTCCTATATTGGAAATCGGCATTCCTATTCCGAAATCACATTCTGTAGTGTGGGTGATGTTCTCTAATACTCCCAGGCTCGTAGGTTCCTCAATCGATTTTGTCGTGAGCGAAGGACACGACCTTTGAAAGCGCTGCTTTGCTACCCTCTCTGCCGCGTTTTGTGCTGTCCGAAGACCGCAGCATACGCTGAACAGGCAGTTAAGCAAATAAGTAGTCAATTTAATAGAAAAACTTAGAGAATCAAATGGAAGACTATTTTTTTATTAAAAAAAGGAAAACAATTCAATTCAAAATAATGATTACAAAAAATTCAAAATGTAAAAGAAAAGGTAATAAAAAAAAAAAAAACAATTAAAATCAAAAAGGTCTTTGAGCGTGCGTGCTTAAAGCAATGGAAATGACCCGACAAACTCAATTTTTTTGCAGTTTTACAAATCACCGCAGGATTTTCTCACGCAAGTGTGGCACCTTTCAAGACTAGTGGACCAACCCGCCCTGTCGTTTGTGAGATGCCAAACCTGAGCGGAGGTTTCAACGTCATCCATTTCGGATTTATGTTTATCCTACGCAATACTTGGGTGTGACTCATAAACAAAGTAACAACTTTTAGTTGCAATATGAGCTTTTGTTAGTACGAGCAAGTATGATCTTGAACTTTCTTTTATGGTGTTGCCAAATTCGCTTTTCAATTACTACAAAGTTATTTATTTATTTTTTTGTTAGAATAACCGAATTTCTACAGTCTCCCCCTCTGGCGCTGAGACAGGTGATGTTTTCTTTGGGCGTCCTCTTCGTCGTAAGGGTTGGATTGGAGTGATATTTCTTGGTGTTAGGGACGAGTGATATTTCGTAGTGGAGGAAACGTGGTATGACCCCAGTGGGATGCTGAGATCGTTCTTCGAGGCGACGAGGTAAGATGAGTCCCAATTTGTTTTGTGATCACATAGGGTCCGTCTCGTCTAGGTGCGAATTTTGAGGAGATTCCCTTATAAGCTTTATTAAGTGTGTGAGTGGTGATTAAAACCTGGCCACCTATTTTTAAGATGGGTTTGTTGTCTTCGCTTAGTATCTGCATATGACTTGTTTCGATCCCGAATTCTCTCAGTTATTGGCTTTTTTTTTTTTTTTTATAATTTACGCGCGCCTATTGCCAGGGCGCGGGCGGAAAGGTAGAAGGAGGAGAAAGGAAAGTTTGTGATGTAGTGGTTTGAAACTCAGGTGTGTTTGGTTTCGATATTGACTCTCCAGGGGTGGGAGTCCGAATAGGACGGAGAGATTTTCTTCACTCGGAATGGTGAGGTTGTGAATTTTAACGGTTCTTTTTTGTGTTTGAAAACCGTACAACAGCCAAATCTACATGTCAGTGTTATGCCTTCACACGCAGATTTTTCTGACTGAGTTCCAATTACACAAATGAAAGCTTGTCGTGGCTAGGATTCGAACCTTGACTCTCCGAGTGAGAAGCGATTGCTAGTACCACTACACCACGGCCACCCGTAGCATTTCTGATTGCTTTAGTGAAATTGAAATTTTTATCTTGCTCTATAGGTCTTAAATCATGAATAACATCGTCTATTATTGGCTCACGACCAAACATCAGCTAAGATGCTGTATATCCTGTGTATTGACATTTGGCTGTGTTCATCGCAAATCTTATTGCGGGTATCGGCCCAGGTGGAATGGTTATTGCCGGCCAGGATTCCAAGTTGAACTTTCAAATCTCTATTCTTTCTTTCTACTGGATTTGCTCCTGGGTGATAGATGGGTGTAAATGTCTGTTGGATACCAAAATAGTCGGCCAGTTGTTGCATAAGAACCGACACAAACTGAGGGAGGTTATCTGTTAAAAGACGCCGTGGCATGCCATAACGGAAAAAAACCTCTTGAAGGAGGATCATTGAACAGTTCTCCGCTGTGGCTTCCTTGAGTGGAAGCATTTCCACCCATCTGCTCGCTATGTCCTCAGCTATCAACATCCACTGAAATCCTTCTTTAGTTATAGGTAATGGACCAAACAAGTCAGCTGCTACTACTTCAAATCGTTGACTGTATGATACGGTTTGTAGTAATCCGTAAGGTTTCATATTGGTTGGTTTATATCGCAGACAAGCCAAACAGTTTCCAATGTGTTTGGTAAGACTGGTTCTCATCCCGGGCCAATAATATCGGGAAGCAATCCGGGCTAAGGTGCGTTCAACGCCATAATGACCGGAAGTGGCATTATCATGATAATGTGTTAGGAGGGGTTCTCTTTCCTGCGCAGACATCACGAGCTGCGCAGTTTCAGTATCGGAATCTGGGGAGTATCTATATAATATTCCATCATTTAGTAGGTATCCGCGAGATGTCCACCTTGTAACATTTTCGTTGTTGTTTTCGAAAGAGTCGATGATTCCTTTTACCCATGTATCTTCGAGCTGGGCTTCACGGATTTCTTTCGCCCAGTTGTTAGTTATATCGATTTGGAAGCTATTGACAATATATGGAGGGTTTGTATCATCTGGGGGTCTTAATAACATATCAGCTACGCAGTTCATTCTACCAGGTGTGTGGTTTATTTTAATATTATAGGGTTGCAGTTGCAGAGCCCAACGTGCTAGTCTTCCTGTTGGGGATTTTAGACTCATTAGTCATTTCAGGGGTTGATGGTCTGTCTTTAAAGTTATTTCACCACCCTCAATGTAATTTATTGACGGCCCATAAAATGGCAAGGGCTTCGCGTTCCGTGGTTGAATAATTCCGTTCTGGGGCTGTGAGAGGTCTCGACGCATATTCTATAACATGTTCCTTCTCTTTCTCCCCCTGGACTAGAACTGCCCCGAGAGCCTAATTGCTGGCATCTGTTTTTAATATGAAAGGCTGCTCTTCCTCTACCTGTTGTAGATACCATGAACAGGTTTGGAGAAATGACAACACTTGTTTGACATTATTTGGCTTCGGTCGATTAGTGATTGCTGAAATTTTCTCCGGGTCAACTTGTATACCTTTTTCTGTTATTATATGACCGAGGTATCTAATATTTACGCAACAGAAATTGGACTTTGATGGATTTGCCTTGAGATGAAATGTTTTGAGGCGCTGGATGACTTTCTTCAAGTCCTGATAGTGTTGCTCGTAACTGTCTGAACATATAATTACATCATCTAGATAAACTAGTTGGCATGATTCAGGGATCCCCTTCCGGAATTTGTTTATTAACCTTTGAAACGACGCTGGCGCGTTTCGTAGACCAAATGGCATGCGTTTGAATTGATATAGGCCAAAAGGTGTTATGAAGGCAGTTTTTCGATGTCACTTTCAAATATTTTTATCTGGTAGTATCCAATTTGAAGGTCCAGGGTGGTTTTGAATTTGGTTTTGTGTGTTGAATACAGAAGTTCATCTATTCTAGGAAGCGGATATTTCTCTGGTATAGTCACGTTATTTATTTTTCTGTAATCAATACACGTATTCCTGTGTCTTTTTTCGGTACCAGCACTACTGGAGCTGCCCAAGGAGATTCGCTTTCTTCAATTTTATTCAATTCAAGCATTTTCTTGAGTTCTTCTTTGAGTTGTTCCTTCCGAATGGGTGATAGCCTATAAGGTCTTGTAGGTATTGGTTCGTGGTTACCGGTGTTAATATTGTGTTTTGCATATGGAGTTGGTTCCATTGGCATGCCGCCGAACAGTGCTTCGTTTTCTATCAGTAATTGGTTCAATTTATCCCTCTCGTACACATTTAATTCTACTGCCTCAACTTCACGTAGTACGATGTCGAACGCTAAAATTTCTGTAAAGAATAGTTCGAGAAACACTTCCTCTTCTGACCGCACCATTGCAGGGAATAGCTTTTGTCGCTTCTGTTTTCTGTCTGGTGTATGCTCATTTCTGAGGCTGTCGCTGAAAATTCTTGGGATCGAGTGTGGCGAGTAGTCATTCTCTCGTTGATGTTACAACTGACCTACGTGGTGGTGTTTGGATGTTTAACTCGAAGTGTGGCTTGGGTGTTGAAGCTAGCGGACAGATTGGGTCTATTGTTTTGTACCAATTGAGGAAAATATTGGTCTCTCGGGTAGTGGTGCTTTCAGGCTGGAGCTTTTGCAAACCCGAAACTGCGTCTATTTGAGGACTTTTGTGTTTTAATTGTGTATGTGAGGTGTCATAGAAATCAAATTTCTTTTCGGGTTGGTCGGCGAAGTGCCATAACCGTTGACCTATGTCAAGGACTATCCCGTTTTCTTCTAGGAAGTCTACGCCAATGAGGGTACGATTATCCGTTGCTTTCGGCAAAGCGATAAATTGGATGGGTCTCGGGCGGTTACCGATTATGATATTAGCTTCTCCTATAAAGATTCATGTCCGTTGGTTTCACCGTCGGCAAGTGTGACGTCAGCTTTGACCTTCGAGAATTTGATTCCATTCTTCAACAACTGAATAAAAAGTTTTCTTCCCGCAACGATTGCACGTGCTGCTGTGTCTAAATATGCAATGCCTGACTCACCATGAACTCCGATTGGGTTGGTTGGCAAATCGGCCCCAAGTTGATGTTCTTATGCAATTAAAGGATACGGTAGACGGTCCTTTTGAAAGTTGCTTGCAGTTAGGGCATGTGGAACGTACTACCCCAGGGAGTTTGCATGAATAGCAGAAAATCTTGGTTTCCACAGATTGCGTGGACGTCTTCTTCGTGGCGTTGCACCTTTATTTTTTTTATACATTTATCCGTTGTATGACCCGGATGTTTACAGAAATTACATCGGTTTTTTATTGAATCAGATTCGGTTCTATGGTTTGTTATTCCATTCTTTTCTTCTATGGATAACTCCACGGCTCTAGCTTTTGAAAGGAGCTCATCAAACTTCGAGAAAAACTCGTGGAACACCGTCAAGGATGCGAATATGTAACAGACCGTATATCATATCGAGCATCAGTTTCACACATGATTTTGGATCTACCAGTTTTGCAAGAAGTGCTCGTTTTTCACACAAGAAGTCGTCCGTTTTCTCGTGAGCTCTTTGCTTCCTATCAAAGATCTCCATATATATCCTATACGCGGGTTTGGCAGGAGCGTATGCGATACGGAGATCACATCAAACCAGGTTTTGGCTTCATCTTTTACTCCTTGCCACCAGTTGCTCGCACCCTCTTCCAAGAGTAAGGGAAACCCTTTTATGGCATCTTCGTCGCTTATGGGTTCTACGTCTTTGTACACGTTAATCGGGCCGTGCAGTGACTAAAACTACCTTTAATAGTTGTTGACGTTCTCATTGCTGCAATGAATTTTTGAAGCTGATCTTCAGAGAATTTTGTCATCTTCGTATAACCTTTTTGTCTTGCGGCAATGCGTTTACTTGCTCGTGTTATCAAGTCGACTCGCCAGCAAGTTGGGCGCCACTGTAGTATGGGTGATGTTCTTCAATACCCCCAGGCTCGTAGGTTCCTCAATCGATTTTGTCGTGAGCGAAGGACACGACCTTTGAAAGCGCTGCTTTGCTACCCTCTCTGCCGCGTTTTGTGCTGTCCGAACACTGCAGTATATGCTGAACAGGCAGTTATGCAAATAAGTAGTTAATTTAATAGAAAAACTTAGACAATTAAATGGAAGAATATTTTTTTTATTAAAAAAAGGAAAACAATTCAATTCAAAATAATGATTACAAAAACTCAAAATGTAAAAGAAAAGGTAAAATAAAAAAAAATAAAAACAATTAGAATTAAAAAGGTCTTTGAGTGTGCGTGCTTAAAGCAATGGAAATGACCCGACGGTTGGAGCACACAAACTCAAATTTTTTGCAGTTTTACAAATCACCGCAGGATTTTCTCACGCAAGTGTGGCACCTTTCAAGACTGGTGGACAAACCCGACCTGTCGCTTGTAAGATGCCAAACCTGAGCGGAGGTTTCAACGTCATCCATTTCGGATTTAAGTTTATCCTACGCAATACTTGGGTGTGACTCATAAACAAAGTAACAACTTTTAGTTGCAATATGAGCTTTTGTTAGTACGAGCAAGTATGATCTTGAACTTTCTTTTATGGTGTTGCCAAATTCGCTTTTCAATTACTACAAAGTTATTTATTTATTTTTTTGTTAGAATAACCGAATTTCTACAGTCTCCCCCTCTGGCGCTGAGACAGGTGATGTTTTCTTTGGGCGTCCTCTTCGTCGTAAGGGTTGGATTGGAGTGATATTTCTTGGTGTTAGGGACGAGTGGAGGAAACGTGGTATGACCCCAGTGGGATGCTGAGATCGTTCTTCGAGGCGACGAGGTAAGATGAGTCCCAATTTGTTTTGTGATCACATAGGGTCCGTCTCGTCTAGGTGCGAATTTTGAGGAGATTCCCTTATAAGCTTTATTAAGTGTGTGAGTGGTGATTAAAACCTGGCCACCTATTTTTAAGATGGGTTTGTTGTCTTCGCTTAGTATCTGCATATGACTTGTTTCGATCCCGAGTTCTCTCAGTTATTGGTTTTTTTTTTTTTTTTTTTATAATTTACGCGCGCCTATTGCCAGGGCGCGGACGGAAAGGTAGAAGGAGGAGAAAGGAAAGTTTGTGATGTAGTGGTTTGAAACTCAGGTGTGTTTGGTTTCGATATTGACTCTCCAGGGGTGGGAGTCCGAATAGGACGGAGAGATTTTCTTCACTCGGAATGTGAGGTTGTGAATTTTTAACGGTTGTTTTGTGCTTGAAAACGCTACAACAGCCAAATCTACATGTCAGTGTTATGCCTTCACACGCAGATTTTTCTGACTGAGTTCCAATTATACAAATGAAAGCTTGTCGTGGCTAGGATTCGAACCTTGACCCTCCGAGTGAGAAGCGATTGCTAGTACCACTACACCACGGCCACCCGTAGCATTTCTGATTGCTTTAGTGAAATTGAAATTTTTATCTTGCTCTATAGGTCTTAAATCATGATTAACATCGTCTATTGTTCTTGGCTCCCGACCAATCATCAGCTAAGATGCTGTATATCCTGTGCATTGACATTTGGCTGTGTTCATCGCAAAACTTATTGCGGGTATGTGATCGGCCCAGGTGGAATGGTTATTGCCGACCAGGATTCCAAGTTGAACTTTCAAATCTCTATTCTTTCTTTCTACTGGATTTGCTCCTGGGTGATAGATGGGTGTAAATGTCTGTTGGATACCAAAATAGTCGGCCAGTTGTTGCATAAGAACCGACACAAACTGAGGGAGGTTATCTGTTAAAAGACGCCGTGGCATGCCATAACGGAAAAAAACCTCTTGAAGGAGGATCATTGAACAGTTCTCCGCTGTGGCTTCCTTGAGTGGAAGCATTTCCACCCATCTGCTCGCTATGTCCTCAGCTATCAACATCCACTGAAATCCTTCTTTAGTTATAGGTAATGGACCAAACAAGTCAGCTGCTACTACTTCAAATCGTTGACTGTATGATACGGTTTGTAGTAATCCGTAAGGTTTCATATTGGCTGGTTTATATCGCAGACAAGCCAAACAGTTTCCAATGTGTTTGGTAAGACTGGTTCTCATCCCGGGCCAATAATATCGGGAAGCAATCCGGGCTAAGGTGCGTTCAACGCCATAATGACCGGAAGTGGCATTATCATGATAATGTGTTAGGAGGGGTTCTCTTTCCTGCGCAGACATCACGAGCTGCGCAGTTTCAGTATCGGAATCTGGGGAGTATCTATATAATATTCCATCATTTAGTAGGTATCCGCGAGATGTCCACCTTGTAACATTTTCGTTGTTGTTTTCGAAAGAGTCGATGATTCCTTTTACCCATGTATCTTCGAGCTGGGCTTCACGGATTTCTTTCGCCCAGTTGTTAGTTATATCGATTTGGAAGCTATTGACAATATATGGAGGGTTTGTATCATCTGGGGGTCTTAATAACATATCAGCTACGCAGTTCATTCTACCAGGTGTGTGGTTTATTTTAATATTATAGGGTTGCAGTTGCAGAGCCCAACGTGCTAGTCTTCCTGTTGGGGATTTTAGACTCATTAGTCATTTCAGGGGTTGATGGTCTGTCTTTAAAGTTATTTCACCACCCTCAATGTAATTTATTGACGGCCCATAAAATGGCAAGGGCTTCGCGTTCCGTGGTTGAATAATTCCGTTCTGGGGCTGTGAGAGGTCTCGACGCATATTCTATAACATGTTCCTTCTCTTTCTCCCCCTGGACTAGAACTGCCCCGAGAGCCTAATTGCTGGCATCTGTTTTTAATATGAAAGGCTGCTCTTCCTCTACCTGTTGTAGATACCATGAACAGGTTTGGAGAAATGACAACACTTGTTTGACATTATTTGGCTTCGGTCGATTAGTGATTGCTGAAATTTTCTCCGGGTCAACTTGTATACCTTTTTCTGTTATTATATGACCGAGGTATCTAATATTTACGCAACAGAAATTGGACTTTGATGGATTTGCCTTGAGATGAAATGTTTTGAGGCGCTGGATGACTTTCTTCAAGTCCTGATAGTGTTGCTCGTAACTGTCTGAACATATAATTACATCATCTAGATAAACTAGTAGACATGATTCAAGGATCCCCTTCCGGAGTTTGTTTATTAACCTTTGAAACGACGCTGGCGCGTTTCGTAGACCAAATGGCATGCGTTTGAATTGATATAGGCCAAAAGGTGTTATGAAGGCAGTTTTTCGATGTCACTTTCAAATATTTTTATCTGGTAGTATCCAATTTGAAGGTCCAGGGTGGTTTTGAATTTGGTTTTGTGTGTTGAATACAGAAGTTCATCTATACTAGGAAGCGGATATTTCTCTGGTATAGTCACGTTATTTATTTTTCTGTAATCAATACACGTATTCCTGTGTCTTTTTTCGGTACCAGCACTACTGGAGCTGCCCAAGGAGATTCGCTTTCTTCAATTTTATTCAATTCAAGTATTTTCTTGAGTTCTTCTTTGAGTTGTTCCTTCCGAATGGGTGATAGCCTATAAGGTCTTGTAGGTATTGGTTCGTGGTTACCGGTGTTAATATTGTGTTTTGCATATGGAGTTGGTTCCATTGGCATGCCGCCGAACAGTGCTTCGTTTTCTATCAGTAATTGGTTCGATTTGTCCCTCTCGTACACATTTAATTCTACTGCCTCAACTTCACGTAGTACGATGTCGAACGCTAAAATTTCTGTAAAGAATAGTTCTGTCTGGTGTATGCTCATTTCTGAGGCTGTCGCTGAAAATTCTTGGGATCGAGTGTGGCGAGTAGTCATTCTCTCGTTGATGTTACAACTGACCTACGTGGTGGTGTTTGGATGTTTAACTCGAAGTGTGGCTTGGGTGTTGAAGCTAGCGGACAGATTGGGTCTATTGTTTTGTACCAATTGAGGAAAATATTGGTCTCTCGGGTAGTGGTGCTTTCAGGCTGGAGCTTTTGCAAACCCGAAACTGCGTCTATTTGAGGACTTTTGTGTTTTAATTGTGTATGTGAGGTGTCATAGAAATCAAATTTCTTTTCGGGTTGGTCGGCGAAGTGCCATAACCGTTGACCTATGTCAAGGACTATCCCGTTTTCTTCTAGGAAGTCTACGCCAATGAGGGTACGATTATCCGTTGCTTTCGGCAAAGCGATAAATTGGATGGGTCTCGGGCGGTTACCGATTATGATATTAGCTTCTCCTATAAAGATTCATGTCCGTTGGTTTAACCGTCGGCAAGTGTGACGTCAGCTTTGACCTTCGAGAATTTGATTCCATTCTTCAACAACTGAATAAAAAGTTTTCTTCCCGCAACGCTTGCACGTGCTGCTGTGTCTAAATATGCAATGCCTGACTCACCATGAACTCCGATTGGGTTGGTTGGCAAATCGGCCCCAAGTTGATGTTCTTATGCAATTAAAGGATACGGTAGACGATCCTTTTGAAAGTTGCTTGCAGTTAGGGCATGTGGAACGTACTACCCCAGGGAGTTTGCATGAATAGCAGAAAATCTTGGTTTCCACAGATTGCGTGGACGTCTTCTTCGTGGCGTTGCACCTTTATTTTTTTATACATTTATCTGTTGTATGACCCGGATGTTTACAGAAATTGCATCGGTTTTTTATTGAATCAGATTCGGTTCTATGGTTTGTTATTCCATTCTTTTCTTCTATGGATAACTCCACGGCTCTAGCTTTTGAAAGGAGCTCATCAAACTTCGAGAAAAACTCGTGGAACACCGTCAAGGATGCGAATATGTAACAGACCGTATATCATATCGAGCATCAGTTTCACACATGATTTTGGATCTACCAGTTTTGCAAGAAGTGCTCGTTTTTCACACAAGAAGTCGTCCGTTTTCTCGTGAGCTCTTTGCTTCCTATCAAAGATCTCCATATATATCCTATACGCGGGTTTGGCAGGAGCGTATGCTATACGGAGATCACATCAAACCAGGTTTTGGCTTCATCTTTTACTCCTTGCCACCAGTTGCTCGCACCCTCTTCCAAGAGTAAGGGAAACCCTTTTATGGCATCTTCGTCGCTTATGGGTTCTACGTCTTTGTACACGTTAATCGGGCCGTGCAGTGACTAAAACTACCTTTAATAGTTGTTGACGTTCTCATTGCTGCAATGAATTTTTGAAGCTGATCTTCAGAGAATTTTGTCATCTTCGTATAACCTTTTTGTCTTGCGGCGATGCGTTTACTTGCTCGTGTTATCAAGTCGACTCGCCAGCAAGTTGGGCGCCACTGTAGTATGGGTGATGTTCTTCAATACCCCCAGGCTCGTAGGTTCCTCAATCGATTTTGTCGTGAACGAAGGACACGACCTTTGAAAGCGCTGCTTTGCTACCCGCTCTGCCGCGTTTTGTGCTGTCCGAACACTGCAGCATATGCTGAACAGGCAGTTATGCAAATAAGTAGTTAATTTAATAGAAAAACTTAGACAATTAAATGGAAGAATATTTTTTTTATTAAAAAAGGAAAACAATTCAATTCAAAATAATGATTACAAAAACTCAAAATGTAAAAGAAAAGGTAAAATAAAAAAAAATAAAAACAATTAAAATTAAAAAGGTCTTTGAGTGTGCGTGCTTAAAGCAATGGAAATGACCCGACGGTTGGAGCACACAAACTCAAATTTTTTGCAATTTTACAAATCACCGCAAGATTTTCTCACGCAAGTGTGGCACCTTTCAAGACTGGTGGACAAACTCGACCTGTCGCTTGTAAGATGCCAAACCTGAGCGGAGGTTTCAACGTCATCCATTTCGGATTTATGTTTATCCTACGCAATACTTGGGTGTGACTCATAAACAAAGTAACAACTTTTAGTTGCAATATGAGCTTTTGTTAGTACGAGCAAGTATGATCTTGAACTTTCTTTTATGGTGTTGCCAAATTCGCTTTTCAATTACTACAAAGTTATTTATTTATTTTTTTGTTAGAATAACCGAATTTCTACAGTCTCCCCCTCTGGCGCTGAAACAGGTGATGTTTTCTTTGGGCGTCCTCTTCGTCGTAAGGGTTGGATTGGAGTGATATTTCTTGGTGTTAGGGACGAGTGATATTTCGTAGTGGAGGAAACGTGGTATGACCCCAGTGGGATGCTGAGATCGTTCTTCGAGGCGACGAGGTAAGATGAGTCCCAATTTGTTTTGTGATCACATAGGGTCCGTCTCGTCTAGGTGCGAATTTTGAGGAGATTCCCTTATAAGCTTTATTAAGTGTGTGAGTGGTGATTAAAACCTGGCCACCTATTTTTAAGATGGGTTTGTTGTCTTCGCTTAGTATCTGCATATGACTTGTTTCGATCCCGAGTTCTCTCAGTTATTGGCTTTTTTTTTTTTTTTATAATTTACGCGCGCCTAAGGGGTTATGAATACCCTTACACTGTTGCCAGGGCGCGGACGGAAAGGTAGAAGGAGGAGAAAGGAAAGTTTGTGATGTAGTGGTTTGAAACTCAGGTGTGTTTGGTTTCGATATTGACTCTCCAGGGGTGGGAGTCCGAATAGGACGGAGAGATTTTCTTCACTCGGAATGTGAGGTTGTGAATTTTTAACGGTTGTTTTGTGCTTGAAAACGCTACAACAGCCAAATCTACATGTCAGTGTTATGCCTTCACACGCAGATTTTTCTGACTGAGTTCCAATTACACAAATGAAAGCTTGTCGTGGCTAGGATTCGAACCTTGACCCTCCGAGTGAGAAGCGATTGCTAGTTAGTTTAAATGCATTTTTATTTATTTTACTTAATTTACTCTTACATGCTAGACATAAAAATGCTTAAAAATTAGCTTAAAAAACTTACAAATAATCTTATTCTAACATACTGGCCCCATGCGGGCACTCTAAGTTAAACCTAACACTTAAACTAAGTCTTTCGACGGATCTTACAGTCTATATTTAAAATTATATTTAACATTACAACTAAAACTAAGAAAAATTAATTTTAAGTAAAAACTTAGTATATGGACATTTTTTTTTTAATTAAACTTACAGACTACCTAAAAAATAAATCTTAATCTACTTAACCTACTTACATATAATATTCATACACACATATATACAATACAGAATACATACACACTTCATATATACATATATGCATATACACATATGCATATACATACACATATATATATATATATTTTTTTTTTTATCATTTTTTATTTTTATTTTTTTTTTTTTTGTTTTTATATATATTTTTTTCTTAAAATCTAACTTAAACCTACCTAAAACTATATAAGCCGGCCATGGCTAAAAAAACAAAAACAAAAATTAGGCTGGGCCACTCTGCTTCACATGAAGCTACGCATCACTGGAGGAGTTCGACGACGAAACATCCTCGCCTTCATCAAGCCACCAAAATTGCTGGTGCTGCTGAGCAACATCCCTCCTATCACGACTTCCTACCGCCCTACTGAACCGGAGACGCTCCGCACTGCCATGTGCGACGTCTCTGTCGTAGTTGAGTCGCCTGTCCGCAGCTGTTCGAGCGACGTGGAAGATTAGCGGCACCGCCAATCTGTCCTGGATCAGACCTTTACTATCTAGATACAGGAACGCTTCTGGAGGAATAAAGCCGTCAAGGCGAGCTCTCTCGTGATACATATAATTGGGGTAGTAAGCCCCTGAGATCAGGTTGTTCGATGAGGTCATTGCTCTCGCAATGTGCCTTCGAGTCAACTTAATGACGAAATTGTCCACTCTTATCAGGTTCGCCGTATTGTACAAGACCTCATTAGGGTAGAATTTTATGTACTCGGACTCTGGTGTTCTGTATAAGCGAAGACAAGTCCTAAGACAAGCCCTCTCAAAGACCCGAATCTTTTCCAATAAACTTGCTCTCACGTTGAACCACACGGGACACCCAAATACAAGCATGGGCCTGATAAGGGCCATGTAACAGATTACCTTCACCCTCGCATTGAGTTGGCTGCTATAAAACAGTCTCCTTGTAAGGGCAAAAGCACCTTTGGCTCTGGCCAGAGCAACATCTATATGTTTGTTAAAATACAGATATTGATCTAGCCAGATCCCAAGGTATCTGACTACATTTCGACAAGCAAGTGGCTGTCCATGTTGTCCGACGATAGAGAACTTTCGCCAATTCTTTCTGGTATCCCTAGAGGCCCCAGACAAAGGCGTCCTAAACAGAATGGTTTCCGATTTCTGGAAGTTGATTTTCAACTTCCAGTCGTCGCAATATTGTTTAATTTTATCGAAGTCACGCTGCAAAAGTATGTTAATGACCTCAATCTTTGGACCCGATCTGTACGCGATTAAGTCGTCTGCGTACGCTATGGCATGGTGAAGTGAACCTATCAGATCACTTGTGTAAATGTTGAATAGGATCGGCGAATTTACCGCACCCTGTTGCAGACCGTTTTTAATGTTAAATGTTCCAGCAGAAGTCACATCGCCATTCTTCACGATGAACTGTCTACTGGAGAGCATATCAAAAAGAATATACAGCAGTGGTTTACTAATGCCCAACCTGTCCAGCTTGAAAAAGAGTCCCTCTAACCATACGGTATCGAAGGCCTTCTCCAAGTCAATCAGGCAGGCACCAGTGCACTGGTTCTTGCCTTTGTTCCATTGGATATCAGAAACCAGTTTCGACACAGCATGAATGATAGCATGCCCCGCCTTGAAACCGAACTGATTATCCGGAACGATATGTTTGTCCTCAACCCACTTAGTCAGGACTCTATTGATTACCTAGAGAAGCGATTGCTAGTACCACTACACCACCACGGCCACCCGTAGCATTTCTGATTGCTTTAGTGAAATTGAAATCTTTATCTTGCTCTATAGGTCTTAAATCATGAATAACATCGTCTATTGTTCTTGGCTCCCGACCAAACATCAGCTAAGATGCTGTATATCCTGTGCATTGACATTTGGCTGTGTTCATCGCAAATCTTATTGCGGGTATGTGATCGGCCCAGGTGGAATGGTTATTGCCGACCAGGATTCCAAGTTGAACTTTCAAATCTCTATTCTTTCTTTCTACTGGATTTGCTCCTGGGTGATAGATGGGTGTAAATGTCTGTTGGATACCAAAATAGTCGGCCAGTTGTTGCATAAGAACCGACACAAACTGAGGGAGGTTATCTGTTAAAAGACGCCGTGGCATGCCATAACGGAAAAAAACCTCTTGAAGGAGGATCATTGAACAGTTCTCCGCTGTGGCTTCCTTGAGTGGAAGCATTTCCACCCATCTGCTCGCTATGTCCTCAGCTATCAGCATCCACTGAAATCCTTCTTTAGTTATAGGTAATGGACCAAACAAGTCAGCTGCTACTACTTCAAATCGTTGACTGTATGATACGGTTTGTAGTAATCCGTAAGGTTTCATATTGGTTGGTTTATATCGCAGACAAGCCAAACAGTTTCCAATGTGTTTGGTAAGACTGGTTCTCATCCCGGGCCAATAATATCGGGAAGCAATCCGGGCTAAGGTGCGTTCAACGCCATGATGACCGGAAGTGGCATTATCATGATAATGTGTTAGGAGGGGTTCTCTTTCCTGCGCAGGCATCACGAGCTGCGCAGTTTCAGTATCGGAATCTGGGGAGTATCTATATAATATTCCATCATTTAGTAGGTATCCGCGAGATGTCCACCTTGTAACATTTTCGTTGTTGTTTTCGAAAGAGTCGATGATTCCTTTTACCCATGTATCTTCGAGCTGGGCTTCACGGATTTCTTTCGCTCAGTTGTTAGTTATATCGATTTGGAAGCTATTGACAATATATGCAGGGTTTGTATCATCTGGGGGTCTTGATAACATATCAGCTACGCAGTTCATTCTACCAGGTGTGTAGTTTATTTTAATATTATAGGGTTGCAGTTGCAGAGCCCAACGTGCTAGTCTTCCTGTTGGCGATTTTAGACTCATTAGTCATTTCAGGGGTTGATGGTCTGTCTTTAAAGTTATTTCACCACCCTCAATGTAATTTATTGACGGCCCATAAAATGGCAAGGGCTTCGCGTTCCGTGGTTGAATAATTCCGTTCTGGGGCTGTGAGAGGTCTCGACGCATATTCTATAACATGTTCCTTCTCTTTCTCCCCCTGGACTAGAACTGCCCCGAGAGCGTAATTGCTGGCATCTGTTTTTAATATGAAAGGCTGCTCTTCCTCTACCTGTTGTAGATACCATGAACAGGTTTGGAGAAATGACAACACTTGTTTGACATTATTTGGCTTCGGTCGATTAGTGATTGCTGAAATTTTCTCCGGGTCAACTTGTATACCTTTTTCTGTTATTATATGACCGAGGTATCTAATATTTACGCAACAGAAATTGGACTTTGATGGATTTGCCTTGAGATGAAATGTTTTGAGGCGCTGGATGACTTTCTTCAAGTCCTGATAGTGTTGCTCGTAACTGTCTGAACATATAATTACATCATCTAGATAAACTAGTAGACATGATTCAGGGATCCCCTTCCGGAATTTGTTTATTAACCTTTGAAACGACGCTGGCGCGTTTCGTAGACCAAATGGCATGCGTTTGAATTGATATAGGCCAAAAGGTGTTATGAAGGCAGTTTTTCGATGTCACTTTCAAATATTTTTATCTGGTAGTATCCAATTTGAAGGTCCAGGGTGGTTTTGAATTTTTGTTTTGTGTGTTGAATACAGAAGTTCATCTATACTAGGAAGCGGATATTTCTCTGGTATAGTCACGTTATTTATTTTTCTGTAATCAATACACGTATTCCTGTGTCTTTTTTCGGTACCAGCACTACTGGAGCTGCCCAAGGAGATTCGCTTTCTTCAATTTTATTCAATTCAAGTATTTTCTTGAGTTCTTCTTTGAGTTGTTCCTTCCGAATGGGTGATAGCCTATAAGTTCTTGTAGGTATTGGTTCGTGGTTACCGGTGTTAATATTGTGTTTTGCATATGGAGTTGGTTCCATTGGCATGCCGCCGAACAGTGCTTCGTTTTCCATCAGTAATTGGTTCGATTTGTCCCTCTCGTACACATTTAATTCTACTGCCTCAACTTCACGTAGTACGATGTCGAACGCTAAAATTTCTGTAAAGAATAGTTCGAGAAACACTTCCTCTTCTGACTGCACCATTGCAGGGAATAGCTTTTGTCGCTTCTGTTTTCTGTCTGGTGTATGCTCATTTCTGAGGCTGTCGCTGAAAATTCTTGGGATCGAGTGTGGCGAGTAGTCATTCTCTCGTTGATGTTACAACTGACCTACGTGGTGGTGTTTGGATGTTTAACTCGAAGTGTGGCTTGGGTGTTGAAGCTAGCGGACAGATTGGGCCAATGGTTTGGACCAATTGAGGAAAATATTGGTCTCTCGGGTGCTTTCAGGCTGGAGCTTTTGCAAACCCGAAACTGCGTCTATTTGAGGACTTTTGTGTTTTAATTGTGTATGTGAGGTGTCATAGAAATCAAATTTCTTTTCGGGTTGGTCGGCGAAGTGCCATAACCGTTGACCTATGTCAAGGACTATCCCGTTTTCTTCTAGGAAGTCTACGCCAATGAGGGTACGATTATCCGTTGCTTTCGGCAAAGCGATAAATTGGATGGGTCTCGGGCGGTTACCGATTATGATATTAGCTTCTCCTATAAAGATTCATGTCCGTTGGTTTAACCGTCGGCAAGTGTGACGTCAGCTTTGACCTTCGAGAATTTGATTCCATTCTTCAACAACTGAATAAAAAGTTTTCTTCCCGCAACGCTTGCACGTGCTGCTGTGTCTAAATATGCAATGCCTGACTCACCATGAACTCCGATTGGGTTGGTTGGCAAATCGGCCCCAAGTTGATGTTCTTATGCAATTAAAGGATACGGTAGACGGTCCTTTTGAAAGTTGCTTGCAGTTAGGGCATGTGGAACGTACTACCCCAGGGAGTTTGCATGAATAGCAGAAAATCTTGGTTTCCACAGATTGCGTGGACGTCTTCTTCGTGGCGTTGCACCTTTATTTTTTTATACATTTATCTGTTGTATGACCTGGATGTTTACAGAAATTGCATCGGTTTTTTATTGAATCAGATTCGGTTCTATGGTTTGTTATTCCATTCTTTTCTTCTATGGATAACTCCACGGCTCTAGCTTTTGAAAGGAGCTCATCAAACTTCGAGAAAAACTCGTGGAACACCGTCAAGGATGCGAATATGTAACAGACCGTATATCATATCGAGCATCAGTTTCACACATGATTTTGGATCTACCAGTTTTGCAAGAAGTGCTCGTTTTTCACACAAGAAGTCGTCCGTTTTCTCGTGAGCTCTTTGCTTCCTATCAAAGATCTCCATATATATCCTATACGCGGGTTTGGCAGGAGCGTATGCTATACGGAGATCACATCAAACCAGGTTTTGGCTTCATCTTTTATTCCTTGCCACCAGTTGCTCGCACCCTCTTCCAAGAGTAAGGGAAACCTTTTTATGGCATCTTCGTCGCTTATGGGTTCTACGTCTTTGTACACGTTAATCGGGCCGTGCAGTGACTAAAACTACCTTTAATAGTTATTGACGTTCTCATTGCTGCAATGAATTTTTGAAGCTGATCTTCAGAGAATTTTGTCATCTTCGTATAACCTTTTTGTCTTGCGGTGATGCGTTTACTTGCTCATGTTATCAAGTCGACTCGCCAGCAAGTTGGGCGCCACTGTAGTATGGGTGATGTTCTTCAATACCCCCAGGCTCGTAGGTTCCTCAATCGATTTTGTCGTGAGCGAAGGACACGACCTTTGAAAGCGCTGCTTTGCTACCCTCTCTGTCCGTTTTGTGCTGTCCGAACACTGCAGCATATGCTGAACAGGCAGTTATGCAAATAAGTAGTTAATTTAATAGAAAAACTTAGACAATTAAATGGAAGAATATTTTTTTTATTAAAAAAGGAAAACAATTCAATTCAAAATAATGATTACAAAAACTCAAAATGTAAAAGAAAAGGTAAAATAAAAAAAAATAAAAACAATTAGAATTAAAAAGGTCTTTGAGTGTGCGTGCTTAAAGCAATGGAAATGACCCGACAGTTGGAGCACACAAACTCAAATTTTTTGCAGTTTTACAAATCACCGCAGGATTTTCTCACGCAAGTGTGGCACCTTTCAAGACTAGTGGATAAACCCGACCTGTCGTTTGTGAGATGCCAAACCTGAGCGGAGGTTTCAACGTCATCCATTTCGGATTTATGTTTATCCCACGCAATACTTGGGTGTGAATCATAAACAAAGTAACAACTTTTAGTTGCAATATGAGCTTTTGTTAGTACGAGCTTTTGTATGCAAGTATGATCTTGAACTTTCTTTTATGGTGTTGCCAAATTCGCTTTTCAATTACTACAAAGTTATTTATTTATTTTTTTGTTAGAATAACCGAATTTCTACAGTCTCCCCCTCTGGCGCTGAGACAGGTGATGTTTTCTTTGGGCGTCCTCTTCGTCGTAAGGGTTGGATTGAAGTGATATTTCTTGGTGTTAGGGACGAGTGGAGGAAACGTGGTATGACCCCAGTGGGATGCTGAGATCGTTCTTCGAGGCGACGAGGTAAGATGAGTCCCAATTTGTTTTGTGATCACATAGGGTCCGTCTCGTCTAGGTGCGAATTTTGAGGAGATTCCCTTATAAGCTTTATTAAGTGTGTGAGTGGTGATTAAAACCTGGCCACCTATTTTTAAGATGGGTTTGTTGTCTTCGCTTAGTATCTGCATATGACTTGTTTCGATCCCGAGTTCTCTCAGTTATTGGCTTTTTTTTTTTTTTTTATAATTTACGCGCGGCTAAGGGGTTATGAATACCCTTACACTGTTGCCAGGGCGCGGACGGAAAGGTAGAAGGAGGAGAAAGGAAAGTTTGTGATGTAGTGGTTTGAAACTCAGGTGTGTTTGGTTTCGATATTGACTCTCCAGGGGTGGGAGTCCGTATAGGACGGAGAGATTTTCTTCATTCGGAATGTGAAGTTGTGAATTTTTAACGGTTGTTTTGTGCTTGAAAACGCTACAACAGCCAAATCTACATGTCAGTGTTATGCCTTCACACGCAGATTTTTCTGACTGAGTTCCAATTACACAAATGAAAGCTTGTCGTGGCTAGGATTCGAACCTTGACCCTCCGAGTGAGAAGCGATTGCTAGTACCACTACACCACCACGGCCACCCGTAGCATTTCTGATTGCTTTAGTGAAATTGAAATCTTTATCTTGCTCTATAGGTCTTAAATAATGAATAACATCGTCTATTGTTCTTGGCTCCCGACCAAACATCAGCTAAAATGCTGTATATCCTGTGCATTGACATTTGGCTGTGTTCATCGCAAATCTTATTGCGGGTATGTGATCGGCCCAGGTGGAGTGGTTATTGCCGACCAGGATTCCAAGTTGAACTTTCAAATCTCTATTCTTTCTTTCTACTGGATTTGCTCCTGGGTGATAGATGGGTGTAAATGTCTGTTGGATACCAAAATAGTCGGCCAGTTGTTGCATAAGAACCGACACAAACTGAGGGAGGTTATCTGTTAAAAGACGCCGTGGCATGCCATAACGGAAAAAAACCTCTTGAAGGAGGATCATTGAACAGTTCTCCGCTGTGGCTTCCTTGAGTGGAAGCATTTCCACCCATCTGCTCGCTATGTCCTCAGCTATCAACATCCACTGAAATCCTTCTTTAGTTATAGGTAATGGACCAAACAAGTCAGCTGCTACTACTTCAAATCGTTGACTGTATGATACGGTTTGTAGTAATCCGTAAGGTTTCATATTGGCTGGTTTATATCGCAGACAAGCCAAACAGTTTCCAATGTGTTTGGTAAGACTGGTTCTCATCCCGGCCAATAATATCGGGAAGCAATCCGGGCTAAGGTGCGTTCAACGCCATAATGACCGGAAGTGGCATTATCATGATAATGTGTTAGGAGGGGTTCTCTTTCCTGCGCAGGCATCACGAGCTGCGCAGTTTCAGTATCGGAATCTGGGGAGTATCTATATAATATTCCATCATTTAGTAGGTATCCGCGAGATGTCCACCTTGTAACATTTTCGTTGTTGTTTTCGAAAGAGTCGATGATTCCTTTTACCCATGTATCTTCGAGCTGGGCTTCACGGATTTCTTTCGCCCAGTTGTTAGTTATATCGATTTGGAAGCTATTGACAATATATGCAGGGTTTGTATCATCTGGGGGTCTTAATAACATATCAGCTACGCAGTTCATTCTACCAGGTGTGTGGTTTATTTTAATATTATAGGGTTGCAGTTGCAGAGCCCAACGTGCTAGTCTTCCTGTTGGGGATTTTAGACTCATTAGTCATTTCAGGGGTTGATGGTCTGTCTTTAAAGTTATTTCACCACCCTCAATGTAATTTATTGACGGCCCATAAAATGGCAAGGGCTTCGCGTTCCGTGGTTGAATAATTCCGTTCTGGGGCTGTGAGAGGTCTCGACGCATATTCTATAACATGTTCCTTCTCTTTCTCCCCCTGGACTAGAACTGCCCCGAGAGCCTAATTGCTGGCATCTGTTTTTAATATGAAAGGCTGCTCTTCCTCTACCTGTTGTAGATACCATGAACAGGTTTGGAGAAATGACAACACTTGTTTGACATTATTTGGCTTCGGTCGATTAGTGATTGCTGAAATTTTCTCCGGGTCAACTTGTATACCTTTTTCTGTTATTATATGACCGAGGTATCTAATATTTACGCAACAGAAATTGGACTTTGATGGATTTGCCTTGAGATGAAATGTTTTGAGGCGCTGGATGACTTTCTTCAAGTCCTGATAGTGTTGCTCGTAACTGTCTGAACATATAATTACATCATCTAGATAAACTAGTAGACATGATTCAGGGATCCCCTTCCGGAATTTGTTTATTAACCTTTGAAACGACGCTGGCGCGTTTCGTAGACCAAATGGCATGCGTTTGAATTGATATAGGCCAAAAGGTGTTATGAAGGCAGTTTTTCGATGTCACTTTCAAATATTTTTATCTGGTAGTATCCAATTTGAAGGTCCAGGGTGGTTTTGAATTTGGTTTGGTGTGTTGAATACAGAAGTTCATCTATTCTAGGAAGCGGATATTTCTCTGGTATAATCACGTTATTTATTTTTCTGTAATCAATACACGTATTCCTGTGTCTTTTTTCGGTACCAGCACTACTGGAGCTGCCCAAGGAGATTCGCTTTCTTCAATTTTATTCAATTCAAGCATTTTCTTGAGTTCTTTGAGTTGTTCCTTCCGAATGGGTGATAGCCTATAAGGTCTTGTAGGTATTGGTTCGTGGTTACCGGTGTTAATATTGTGTTTTGCATATGGAGTTGGTTCCATTGGCATGCCGCCGAACAGTGCTTCGTTTTCTATCAGTAATTGGTTCGATTTGTCCCTCTCGTACACATTTAATTCTACTGCCTCAACTTCACGTAGTACGATGTCGAACGCTAAAATTTCTGTAAAGAATAGTTCTGTCTGGTGTATGCTCATTTCTGAGGCTGTCGCTGAAAATTCTTGGGATCGAGTGTGGCGAGTAGTCATTCTCTCGTTGATGTTACAACTGACCTACGTGGTGGTGTTTGGATGTTTAACTCGAAGTGTGGCTTGGGTGTTGAAGCTAGCGGACAGATTGGGTCTATTGTTTTGTACCAATTGAGGAAAATATTGGTCTCTCGGGTAGTGGTGCTTTCAGGCTGGAGCTTTTGCAAACCCGAAACTGCGTCTATTTGAGGACTTTTGTGTTTTAATTGTGTATGTGAGGTGTCATAGAAATCAAATTTCTTTTCGGGTTGGTCGGTGAAGTGCCATAACCGTTGACCTATGTCAAGGACTATCCCGTTTTCTTCTAGGAAGTCTACGCCAATGAGGGTACGATTATCCGTTGCTTTCGGCAAAGCGATAAAGTGGATGGGTCTCGGGCGGTTACCGATTATGATATTAGCTTCTCCTATAAAGATTCATGTCCGTTGGTTTCACCGTCGGCAAGTGTGACGTCAGCTTTGACCTTCGAGAATTTGATTCCATTCTTCAACAACTGAATAAAAAGTTTTCTTCCCGCAACGCTTGCACGTGCTGCTGTGTCTAAATATGCAATGCCTGACTCACCATGAACTCCGATTGGGTTGGTTGGCAAATCGGCCCCAAGTTGATGTTCTTATGCAATTAAAGGATACGGTAGACGATCCTTTTGAAAGTTGCTTGCAGTTAGGGCATGTGGAACGTACTACCCCAGGGAGTTTGCATGAATAGCAGAAAATCTTGGTTTCCACAGATTGCGTGGACGTCTTCTTCGTGGCGTTGCACCTTTATTTTTTTATACATTTATCTGTTGTATGACCCGGATGTTTACAGAAATTGCATCGGTTTTTTATTGAATCAGATTCGGTTCTATGGTTTGTTATTCCATTCTTTTCTTCTATGGATAACTCCACGGCTCTAGCTTTTGAAAGGAGCTCATCAAACTTCGAGAAAAACTCGTGGAACACCGTCAAGGATGCGAATATGTAACAGACCGTATATCATATCGAGCATCAGTTTCACACATGATTTTGGATCTACCAGTTTTGCAAGAAGTGCTCGTTTTTCACACAAGAAGTCGTCCGTTTTCTCGTGAGCTCTTTGCTTCCTATCAAAGATCTCCATATATATCCTATACGCGGGTTTGGCAGGAGCGTATGCTATACGGAGATCACATCAAACCAGGTTTTGGCTTCATCTTTTACTCCTTGCCACCAGTTGCTCGCACCCTCTTCCAAGAGTAAGGGAAACCCTTTTATGGCATCTTCGTCGCTTATGGGTTCTACGTCTTTGTACACGTTAATCGGGCCGTGCAGTGACTAAAACTACCTTTAATAGTTGTTGACGTTCTCATTGCTGCAATGAATTTTTGAAGCTGATCTTCAGAGAATTTTGTCATCTTCGTATAACCTTTTTGTCTTGCGGCGATGCGTTTACTTGCTCGTGTTATCAAGTCGACTCGCCAGCAAGTTGGGCGCCACTGTAGTATGGGTGATGTTCTTCAATATCCCCAGGCTCGTAGGTTCCTCAATCGATTTTGTCGTGAACGAAGGACACGACCTTTGAAAGCGCTGCTTTGCTACCCGCTCTGCCGCGTTTTGTGCTGTCCGAACACTGCAGCATATGCTGAACAGGCAGTTATGCAAATAAGTAGTTAATTTAATAGAAAAACTTAGACAATTAAATGGAAGAATATTTTTTTTATTAAAAAAGGAAAACAATTCAATTCAAAATAATGATTACAAAAACTCAAAATGTAAAAGAAAAGGTAAAATAAAAAAAAATAAAAACAATTAAAATTAAAAAGGTCTTTGAGTGTGCGTGCTTAAAGCAATGGAAATGACCCGACGGTTGGAGCACACAAACTCAAATTTTTTGCAGTTTTACAAATCACCGCAAGATTTTCTCACGCAAGTGTGGCACCTTTCAAGACTGGTGGACAAACCCGACCTGTCGCTTGTAAGATGCCAAACCTGAGCGGAGGTTTCAACGTCATCCATTTCGGATTTATGTTTATCCTACGCAATACTTGGGTGTGACTCATAAACAAAGTAACAACTTTTAGTTGCAATATGAGCTTTTGTTAGTACGAGCAAGTATGATCTTGAACTTTCTTTTATGGTGTTGCCAAATTCGCTTTTCAATTACTACAAAGTTATTTATTTATTTTTTTGTTAGAATAACCGAATTTCTACAGTCTCCCCCTCTGGCGCTGAAACAGGTGATGTTTTCTTTGGGCGTCCTCTTCGTCGTAAGGGTTGGATTGGAGTGATATTTCTTGGTGTTAGGGACGAGTGATATTTCGTAGTGGAGGAAACGTGGTATGACCCCAGTGGGATGCTGAGATCGTTCTTCGAGGCGACGAGGTAAGATGAGTCCCAATTTGTTTTGTGATCACATAGGGTCCGTCTCGTCTAGGTGCGAATTTTGAGGAGATTCCCTTATAAGCTTTATTAAGTGTGTGAGTGGTGATTAAAACCTGGCCACCTATTTTTAAGATGGGTTTGTTGTCTTCGCTTAGTATCTGCATATGACTTGTTTCGATCCCGAGTTCTCTCAGTTATTGGCTTTTTTTTTTTTTTTATAATTTACGCGCGCCTAAGGGGTTATGAATACCCTTACACTGTTGCCAGGGCGCGGACGGAAAGGTAGAAGGAGGAGAAAGGAAAGTTTGTGATGTAGTGGTTTGAAACTCAGGTGTGTTTGGTTTCGATATTGACTCTCCAGGGGTGGGAGTCCGAATAGGACGGAGAGATTTTCTTCACTCGGAATGTGAGGTTGTGAATTTTTAACGGTTGTTTTGTGCTTGAAAACGCTACAACAGCCAAATCTACATGTCAGTGTTATGCCTTCACACGCAGATTTTTCTGACTGAGTTCCAATTACACAAATGAAAGCTTGTCGTGGCTAGGATTCGAACCTTGACCCTCCGAGTGAGAAGCGATTGCTAGTACCACTACACCACCACGGCCACCCGTAGCATTTCTGATTGCTTTAGTGAAATTGAAATCTTTATCTTGCTCTATAGGTCTTAAATCATGAATAACATCGTCTATTGTTCTTGGCTCCCGACCAAACATCAGCTAAGATGCTGTATATCCTGTGCATTGACATTTGGCTGTGTTCATCGCAAATCTTATTGCGGGTATGTGATCGGCCCAGGTGGAATGGTTATTGCCGACCAGGATTCCAAGTTGAACTTTCAAATCTCTATTCTTTCTTTCTACTGGATTTGCTCCTGGGTGATAGATGGGTGTAAATGTCTGTTGGATACCAAAATAGTCGGCCAGTTGTTGCATAAGAACCGACACAAACTGAGGGAGGTTATCTGTTAAAAGACGCCGTGGCATGCCATAACGGAAAAAAACCTCTTGAAGGAGGATCATTGAACAGTTCTCCGCTGTGGCTTCCTTGAGTGGAAGCATTTCCACCCATCTGCTCGCTATGTCCTCAGCTATCAGCATCCACTGAAATCCTTCTTTAGTTATAGGTAATGGACCAAACAAGTCAGCTGCTACTACTTCAAATCGTTGACTGTATGATACGGTTTGTAGTAATCCGTAAGGTTTCATATTGGTTGGTTTATATCGCAGACAAGCCAAACAGTTTCCAATGTGTTTGGTAAGACTGGTTCTCATCCCGGGCCAATAATATCGGGAAGCAATCCGGGCTAAGGTGCGTTCAACGCCATGATGACCGGAAGTGGCATTATCATGATAATGTGTTAGGAGGGGTTCTCTTTCCTGCGCAGGCATCACGAGCTGCGCAGTTTCAGTATCGGAATCTGGGGAGTATCTATATAATATTCCATCATTTAGTAGGTATCCGCGAGATGTCCACCTTGTAACATTTTCGTTGTTGTTTTCGAAAGAGTCGATGATTCCTTTTACCCATGTATCTTCGAGCTGGGCTTCACGGATTTCTTTCGCTCAGTTGTTAGTTATATCGATTTGGAAGCTATTGACAATATATGCAGGGTTTGTATCATCTGGGGGTCTTGATAACATATCAGCTACGCAGTTCATTCTACCAGGTGTGTAGTTTATTTTAATATTATAGGGTTGCAGTTGCAGAGCCCAACGTGCTAGTCTTCCTGTTGGCGATTTTAGACTCATTAGTCATTTCAGGGGTTGATGGTCTGTCTTTAAAGTTATTTCACCACCCTCAATGTAATTTATTGACGGCCCATAAAATGGCAAGGGCTTCGCGTTCCGTGGTTGAATAATTCCGTTCTGGGGCTGTGAGAGGTCTCGACGCATATTCTATAACATGTTCCTTCTCTTTCTCCCCCTGGACTAGAACTGCCCCGAGAGCCTAATTGCTGGCATCTGTTTTTAATATGAAAGGCTGCTCTTCCTCTACCTGTTGTAGATACCATGAACAGGTTTGGAGAAATGACAACACTTGTTTGACATTATTTGGCTTCGGTCGATTAGTGATTGCTGAAATTTTCTCCGGGTCAACTTGTATACCTTTTTCTGTTATTATATGACCGAGGTATCTAATATTTACGCAACAGAAATTGGACTTTGATGGATTTGCCTTGAGATGAAATGTTTTGAGGCGCTGGATGACTTTCTTCAAGTCCTGATAGTGTTGCTCGTAACTGTCTGAACATATAATTACATCATCTAGATAAACTAGTAGACATGATTCAGGGATCCCCTTCCGGAATTTGTTTATTAACCTTTGAAACGACGCTGGCGCGTTTCGTAGACCAAATGGCATGCGTTTGAATTGATATACTCGTAGGCCAAAAGGTGTTATGAAGGCAGTTTTTCGATGTCACTTTCAAATATTTTTATCTGGTAGTATCCAATTTGAAGGTCCAGGGTGGTTTTGAATTTTTGTTTTGTGTGTTGAATACAGAAGTTCATCTATACTAGGAAGCGGATATTTCTCTGGTATAGTCACGTTATTTATTTTTCTGTAATCAATACACGTATTCCTGTGTCTTTTTTCGGTACCAGCACTACTGGAGCTGCCCAAGGAGATTCGCTTTCTTCAATTTTATTCAATTCAAGTATTTTCTTGAGTTCTTCTTTGAGTTGTTCCTTCCGAATGGGTGATAGCCTATAAGGTCTTGTAGGTATTGGTTCGTGGTTACCGGTGTTAATATTGTGTTTTGCATATGGAGTTGGTTCCATTGGCATGCCGCCGAACAGTGCTTCGTTTTCTATCAGTAATTGGTTCGATTTGTCCCTCTCGTACACATTTAATTCTACTGCCTCAACTTCACGTAGTACGATGTCGAACGCTAAAATTTCTGTAAAGAATAGTTCGAGAAACACTTCCTCTTCTGACTGCACCATTGCAGGGAATAGCTTTTGTCGCTTCTGTTTTCTGTCTGGTGTATGCTCATTTCTGAGGCTGTCGCTGAAAATTCTTGGGATCGAGTGTGGCGAGTAGTCATTCTCTCGTTGATGTTACAACTGACCTACGTGGTGGTGTTTGGATGTTTAACTCGAAGTGTGGCTTGGGTGTTGAAGCTAGCGGACAGATTGGGCCAATGGTTTGGACCAATTGAGGAAAATATTGGTCTCTCGGGTGCTTTCAGGCTGGAGCTTTTGCAAACCCGAAACTGCGTCTATTTGAGGACTTTTGTGTTTTAATTGTGTATGTGAGGTGTCATAGAAATCAAATTTCTTTTCGGGTTGGTCGGCGAAGTGCCATAACCGTTGACCTATGTCAAGGACTATCCCGTTTTCTTCTAGGAAGTCTACGCCAATGAGGGTACGATTATCCGTTGCTTTCGGCAAAGCGATAAATTGGATGGGTCTCGGGCGGTTACCGATTATGATATTAGCTTCTCCTATAAAGATTCATGTCCGTTGGTTTAACCGTCGGCAAGTGTGACGTCAGCTTTGACCTTCGAGAATTTGATTCCATTCTTCAACAACTGAATAAAAAGTTTTCTTCCCGCAACGCTTGCACGTGCTGCTGTGTCTAAATATGCAATGCCTGACTCACCATGAACTCCGATTGGGTTGGTTGGCAAATCGGCCCCAAGTTGATGTTCTTATGCAATTAAAGGATACGGTAGACGGTCCTTTTGAAAGTTGCTTGCAGTTAGGGCATGTGGAACGTACTACCCCAGGGAGTTTGCATGAATAGCAGAAAATCTTGGTTTCCACAGATTGCGTGGACGTCTTCTTCGTGGCGTTGCACCTTTATTTTTTTATACATTTATCTGTTGTATGACCTGGATGTTTACAGAAATTGCATCGGTTTTTTATTGAATCAGATTCGGTTCTATGGTTTGTTATTCCATTCTTTTCTTCTATGGATAACTCCACGGCTCTAGCTTTTGAAAGGAGCTCATCAAACTTCGAGAAAAACTCGTGGAACACCGTCAAGGATGCGAATATGTAACAGACCGTATATCATATCGAGCATCAGTTTCACACATGATTTTGGATCTACCAGTTTTGCAAGAAGTGCTCGTTTTTCACACAAGAAGTCGTCCGTTTTCTCGTGAGCTCTTTGCTTCCTATCAAAGATCTCCATATATATCCTATACGCGGGTTTGGCAGGAGCGTATGCTATACGGAGATCACATCAAACCAGGTTTTGGCTTCATCTTTTATTCCTTGCCACCAGTTGCTCGCACCCTCTTCCAAGAGTAAGGGAAACCTTTTTATGGCATCTTCGTCGCTTATGGGTTCTACGTCTTTGTACACGTTAATCGGGCCGTGCAGTGACTAAAACTACCTTTAATAGTTATTGACGTTCTCATTGCTGCAATGAATTTTTGAAGCTGATCTTCAGAGAATTTTGTCATCTTCGTATAACCTTTTTGTCTTGCGGTGATGCGTTTACTTGCTCATGTTATCAAGTCGACTCGCCAGCAAGTTGGGCGCCACTGTAGTATGGGTGATGTTCTTCAATACCCCCAGGCTCGTAGGTTCCTCAATCGATTTTGTCGTGAGCGAAGGACACGACCTTTGAAAGCGCTGCTTTGCTACCCTCTCTGCCGCGTTTTGTGCTGTCCGAACACTGCAGTATATGCTGAACAGGCAGTTATGCAAATAAGTAGTTAATTTAATAGAAAAACTTAGACAATTAAATGGAAGAATATTTTTTTTATTAAAAAAGGAAAACAATTCAATTCAAAATAATGATTACAAAAACTCAAAATGTAAAAGAAAAGGTAAAATAAAAAAAAATAAAAACAATTAGAATTAAAAAGGTCTTTGAGTGTGCGTGCTTAAAGCAATGGAAATGACCCGACAGTTGGAGCACACAAACTCAAATTTTTTGCAGTTTTACAAATCACCGCAGGATTTTCTCACGCAAGTGTGGCACCTTTCAAGACTAGTGGATAAACCCGACCTGTCGTTTGTGAGATGCCAAACCTGAGCGGAGGTTTCAACGTCATCCATTTCGGATTTATGTTTATCCCACGCAATACTTGGGTGTGAATCATAAACAAAGTAACAACTTTTAGTTGCAATATGAGCTTTTGTTAGTACGAGCTTTTGTATGCAAGTATGATCTTGAACTTTCTTTTATGGTGTTGCCAAATTCGCTTTTCAATTACTACAAAGTTATTTATTTATTTTTTTGTTAGAATAACCGAATTTCTACAGTCTCCCCCTCTGGCGCTGAGACAGGTGATGTTTTCTTTGGGCGTCCTCTTCGTCGTAAGGGTTGGATTGAAGTGATATTTCTTGGTGTTAGGGACGAGTGGAGGAAACGTGGTATGACCCCAGTGGGATGCTGAGATCGTTCTTCGAGGCGACGAGGTAAGATGAGTCCCAATTTGTTTTGTGATCACATAGGGTCCGTCTCGTCTAGGTGCGAATTTTGAGGAGATTCCCTTATAAGCTTTATTAAGTGTGTGAGTGGTGATTAAAACCTGGCCACCTATTTTTAAGATGGGTTTGTTGTCTTCGCTTAGTATCTGCATATGACTTGTTTCGATCCCGAGTTCTCTCAGTTATTGGCTTTTTTTTTTTTTTTATAATTTACGCGCGGCTAAGGGGTTATGAATACCCTTACACTGTTGCCAGGGCGCGGACGGAAAGGTAGAAGGAGGAGAAAGGAAAGTTTGTGATGTAGTGGTTTGAAACTCAGGTGTGTTTGGTTTCGATATTGACTCTCCAGGGGTGGGAGTCCGTATAGGACGGAGAGATTTTCTTCATTCGGAATGTGAAGTTGTGAATTTTTAACGGTTGTTTTGTGCTTGAAAACGCTACAACAGCCAAATCTACATGTCAGTGTTATGCCTTCACACGCAGATTTTTCTGACTGAGTTCCAATTACACAAATGAAAGCTTGTCGTGGCTAGGATTCGAACCTTGACCCTCCGAGTGAGAAGCGATTGCTAGTACCACTACACCACCACGGCCACCCGTAGCATTTCTGATTGCTTTAGTGAAATTGAAATCTTTATCTTGCTCTATAGGTCTTAAATAATGAATAACATCGTCTATTGTTCTTGGCTCCCGACCAAACATCAGCTAAAATGCTGTATATCCTGTGCATTGACATTTGGCTGTGTTCATCGCAAATCTTATTGCGGGTATGTGATCGGCCCAGGTGGAGTGGTTATTGCCGACCAGGATTCCAAGTTGAACTTTCAAATCTCTATTCTTTCTTTCTACTGGATTTGCTCCTGGGTGATAGATGGGTGTAAATGTCTGTTGGATACCAAAATAGTCGGCCAGTTGTTGCATAAGAACCGACACAAACTGAGGGAGGTTATCTGTTAAAAGACGCCGTGGCATGCCATAACGGAAAAAAACCTCTTGAAGGAGGATCATTGAACAGTTCTCCGCTGTGGCTTCCTTGAGTGGAAGCATTTCCACCCATCTGCTCGCTATGTCCTCAGCTATCAACATCCACTGAAATCCTTCTTTAGTTATAGGTAATGGACCAAACAAGTCAGCTGCTACTACTTCAAATCGTTGACTGTATGATACGGTTTGTAGTAATCCGTAAGGTTTCATATTGGTTGGTTTATATCGCAGACAAGCCAAACAGTTTCCAATGTGTTTGGTAAGACTGGTTCTCATCCCGGGCCAATAATATCGGGAAGCAATCCGGGCTAAGGTGCGTTCAACGCCATGATGACCGGAAGTGGCATTATCATGATAATGTGTTAAGAGGGGTTCTCTTTCCTGCGCAGGCATCACGAGCTGCGCAGTTTCAGTATCGGAATCTGGGGAGTATCTATATAATATTCCATCATTTAGTGGGTATCCGCGAGATGTCCACCTTGTAACATTTTCGTTGTTGTTTTCGAAAGAGTCGATGATTCCTTTTACCCATGTATCTTCGAGCTGGGCTTCACGGATTTCTTTCGCTCAGTTGTTAGTTATATCGATTTGGAAGCTATTGACAATATATGCAGGGTTTGTATCATCTGGGGGTCTTGATAACATATCAGCTACGCAGTTCATTCTACCAGGTGTGTAGTTTATTTTAATATTATAGGGTTGCAGTTGCAGAGCCCAACGTGCTAGTCTTCCTGTTGGGGATTTTAGACTCATTAGTCATTTCAGGGGTTGATGGTCTGTCTTTAAAGTTATTTCACCACCCTCAATGTAATTTATTGACGGCCCATAAAATGGCAAGGGATTCGCGTTCCGTGGTTGAATAATTCCGTTCTGGGGCTGTGAGAGGTCTCGACGCATATTCTATAACATGTTCCTTCTCTTTCTCCCCCTGGACTAGAACTGCCCCGAGAGCGTAATTGCTGGCATCTGTTTTTAATATGAAAGGCTGCTCTTCCTCTACCTGTTGTAGATACCATGAACAGGTTTGGAGAAATGACAACACTTGTTTGACATTATTTGGCTTCGGTCGATTAGTGATTGCTGAAATTTTCTCCGGGTCAACTTGTATACCTTTTTCTGTTATTATATGACCGAGGTATCTAATATTTACGCAACAGAAATTGGACTTTGATGGATTTGCCTTGAGATGAAATGTTTTGAGGCGCTGGATGACTTTCTTCAAGTCCTGATAGTGTTGCTCGTAACTGTCTGAACATATAATTACATCATCTAGATAAACTAGTAGACATGATTCAGGGATCCCCTTCCGGAATTTGTTTATTAACCTTTGAAACGACGCTGGCGCGTTTCGTAGACCAAATGGCATGCGTTTGAATTGATATAGGCCAAAAGGTGTTATGAAGGCAGTTTTTCGATGTCACTTTCAAATATTTTTATCTGGTAGTATCCAATTTGAAGGTCCAGGGTGGTTTTGAATTTGGTTTTGTGTGTTGAATACAGAAGTTCATCTATTCTAGGAAGCGGATATTTCTCTGGTATAATCACGTTATTTATTTTTCTGTAATCAATACACGTATTCCTGTGTCTTTTTTCGGTACCAGCACTACTGGAGCTGCCCAAGGAGATTCGCTTTCTTCAATTTTATTCAATTCAAGCATTTTCTTGAGTTCTTTGAGTTGTTCCTTCCGAATGGGTGATAGCCTATAAGGTCTTGTAGGTATTGGTTCGTGGTTACCGGTGTTAATATTGTGTTTTGCATATGGAGTTGGTTCCATTGGCATGCCGCCGAACAGTGCTTCGTTTTCTATCAGTAATTGGTTCAATTTGTCCCTCTCGTACACATTTAATTCTACTGCCTCAACTTCACGTAGTACGATGTCGAACGCTAAAATTTCTGTAAAGAATAGTTCTGTCTGGTGTATGCTCATTTCTGAGGCTGTCGCTGAAAATTCTTGGGATCGAGTGTGGCGAGTAGTCATTCTCTCGTTGATGTTACAACTGACCTACGTGGTGGTGTTTGGATGTTTAACTCGAAGTGTGGCTTGGGTGTTGAAGCTAGCGGACAGATTGGGTCTATTGTTTTGTACCAATTGAGGAAAATATTGGTCTCTCGGGTAGTGGTGCTTTCAGGCTGGAGCTTTTGCAAACCCGAAACTGCGTCTATTTGAGGACTTTTGTGTTTTAATTGTGTATGTGAGGTGTCATAGAAATCAAATTTCTTTTCGGGTTGGTCGGCGAAGTGCCATAACCGTTGACCTATGTCAAGGACTATCCCGTTTTCTTCTAGGAAGTCTACGCCAATGAGGGTACGATTATCCGTTGCTTTCGGCAAAGCGATAAATTGGATGGGTCTCGGGCGGTTACCGATTATGATATTAGCTTCTCCTATAAAGATTCATGTCCGTTGGTTTAACCGTCGGCAAGTGTGACGTCAGCTTTGACCTTCGAGAATTTGATTCCATTCTTCAACAACTGAATAAAAAGTTTTCTTCCCGCAACGCTTGCACGTGCTGCTGTGTCTAAATATGCAATGCCTGACTCACCATGAACTCCGATTGGGTTGGTTGGCAAATCGGCCCCAAGTTGATGTTCTTATGCAATTAAAGGATACGGTAGACGGTCCTTTTGAAAGTTGCTTGCAGTTAGGGCATGTGGAACGTACTACCCCAGGGAGTTTGCATGAATAGCAGAAAATCTTGGTTTCCACAGATTGCGTGGACGTCTTCTTCGTGGCGTTGCACCTTTATTTTTTTATACATTTATCTGTTGTATGACCTGGATGTTTACAGAAATTGCATCGGTTTTTTATTGAATCAGATTCGGTTCTATGGTTTGTTATTCCATTCTTTTCTTCTATGGATAACTCCACGGCTCTAGCTTTTGAAAGGAGCTCATCAAACTTCGAGAAAAACTCGTGGAACACCGTCAAGGATGCGAATATGTAACAGACCGTATATCATATCGAGCATCAGTTTCACACATGATTTTGGATCTACCAGTTTTGCAAGAAGTGCTCGTTTTTCACACAAGAAGTCGTCCGCTTTCTCGTGAGCTCTTTGCTTCCTATCAAAGATCTCCATATATATCCTATACGCGGGTTTGGCAGGAGCGTATGATATACGGAGATCACATCAAACCAGGTTTTGGCTTCATCTTTTATTCCTTGCCACCAGTTGCTCGCACCCTCTTCCAAGAGTAAGGGAAACCTTTTTATGGCATCTTCGTCGCTTATGGGTTCTACGTCTTTGTACACGTTAATCGGGCCGTGCAGTGACTAAAACTACCTTTAATAGTTATTGACGTTCTCATTGCTGCAATGAATTTTTGAAGCTGATCTTCAGAGAATTTTGTCATCTTCGTATAACCTTTTTGTCTTGCGGTGATGCGTTTACTTGCTCATGTTATCAAGTCGACTCGCCAGCAAGTTGGGCGCCACTGTAGTATGGGTGATGTTCTTCAATACCCCCAGGCTCGTAGGTTCCTCAATCGATTTTGTCGTGAGCGAAGGACACGACCTTTGAAAGCGCTGATTTGCTACCCTCTCTGCCGCGTTTTGTGCTGTCCGAACACTGCAGCATATGCTGAACAGGCAGTTGTGCAAATAAGTACTCGTAGTTAATTTAATAGAAAAACTTAGACAATTAAATGGAAGAATATTTTTTTTATTAAAAAAGGAAAACAATTCAATTCAAAATAATGATTACCAAAATGTAAAAGAAAAGGTAAAATAAAAAAAAATAAAAACAATTACAATTAAAAAGGTCTTTGAGTGTGCGTGCTTAAAGCAATGGAAATGACCCGACAGTTGGAGCACACAAACTCAAATTTTTTGCAGTTTTACAAATCACCGCAGGATTTTCTCACGCAAGTGTGGCACCTTTCAAGACTAGTGGATAAACCCGACCTGTCGTTTGTGAGATGCCAAACCTGAGCGGAGGTTTCAACGTCATCCATTTCGGATTTATGTTTATCCCACGCAATACTTGGGTGTGAATCATAAACAAAGTAACAACTTTTAGTTGCAATATGAGCTTTTGTTAGTACGAGCTTTTGTATGCAAGTATGATCTTGAACTTTCTTTTATGGTGTTGCCAAATTCGCTTTTCAATTACTACAAAGTTATTTATTTATTTTTTTGTTAGAATAACCGAATTTCTACAGTCTCCCCCTCTGGCGCTGAGACAGGTGATGTTTTCTTTGGGCGTCCTCTTCGTCGTAAGGGTTGGATTGAAGTGATATTTCTTGGTGTTAGGGACGAGTGGAGGAAACGTGGTATGACCCCAGTGGGATGCTGAGATCGTTCTTCGAGGCGACGAGGTAAGATGAGTCCCAATTTGTTTTGTGATCACATAGGGTCCGTCTCGTCTAGGTGCGAATTTTGAGGAGATTCCCTTATAAGCTTTATTAAGTGTGTGAGTGGTGATTAAAACCTGGCCACCTATTTTTAAGATGGGTTTGTTGTCTTCGCTTAGTATCTGCATATGACTTGTTTCGATCCCGAGTTCTCTCAGTTATTGGCTTTTTTTTTTTTTTTTATAATTTACGCGCGGCTAAGGGGTTATGAATACCCTTACACTGTTGCCAGGGCGCGGACGGAAAGGTAGAAGGAGGAGAAAGGAAAGTTTGTGATGTAGTGGTTTGAAACTCAGGTGTGTTTGGTTTCGATATTGACTCTCCAGGGGTGGGAGTCCGAATAGGACGGAGAGATTTTCTTCACTCGGAATGTGAGGTTGTGAATTTTTAACGGTTGTTTTGTGCTTGAAAACGCTACAACAGCCAAATCTACATGTCAGTGTTATGCCTTCACACGCAGATTTTTCTGACTGAGTTCCAATTACACAAATGAAAGCTTGTCGTGGCTAGGATTCGAACCTTGACCCTCCGAGTGAGAAGCGATTGCTAGTACCACTACACCACCACGGCCACCCGTAGCATTTCTGATTGCTTTAGTGAAATTGAAATCTTTATCTTGCTCTATAGGTCTTAAATCATGAATAACATCGTCTATTGTTCTTGGCTCCCGACCAAACATCAGCTAAGATGCTGTATATCCTGTGCATTGACATTTGGCTGTGTTCATCGCAAATCTTATTGCGGGTATGTGATCGGCCCAGGTGGAGTGGTTATTGCCGACCAGGATTCCAAGTTGAACTTTCAAATCTCTATTCTTTCTTTCTACTGGATTTGCTCCTGGGTGATAGATGGGTGTAAATGTCTGTTGGATACCAAAATAGTCGGCCAGTTGTTGCATAAGAACCGACACAAACTGAGGGAGGTTATCTGTTAAAAGACGCCGTGGCATGCCATAACGGAAAAAAACCTCTTGAAGGAGGATCATTGAACAGTTCTCCGCTGTGGCTTCCTTGAGTGGAAGCATTTCCACCCATCTGCTCGCTATGTCCTCAGCTATCAACATCCACTGAAATCCTTCTTTAGTTATAGGTAATGGACCAAACAAGTCAGCTGCTACTACTTCAAATCGTTGACTGTATGATACGGTTTGTAGTAATCCGTAAGGTTTCATATTGGTTGGTTTATATCGCAGACAAGCCAAACAGTTTCCAATGTGTTTGGTAAGACTGGTTCTCATCCCGGGCCAATAATATCGGGAAGCAATCCGGGCTAAGGTGCGTTCAACGCCATGATGACCGGAAGTGGCATTATCATGATAATGTGTTAAGAGGGGTTCTCTTTCCTGCGCAGGCATCACGAGCTGCGCAGTTTCAGTATCGGAATCTGGGGAGTATCTATATAATATTCCATCATTTAGTGGGTATCCGCGAGATGTCCACCTTGTAACATTTTCGTTGTTGTTTTCGAAAGAGTCGATGATTCCTTTTACCCATGTATCTTCGAGCTGGGCTTCACGGATTTCTTTCGCTCAGTTGTTAGTTATATCGATTTGGAAGCTATTGACAATATATGCAGGGTTTGTATCATCTGGGGGTCTTGATAACATATCAGCTACGCAGTTCATTCTACCAGGTGTGTAGTTTATTTTAATATTATAGGGTTGCAGTTGCAGAGCCCAACGTGCTAGTCTTCCTGTTGGGGATTTTAGACTCATTAGTCATTTCAGGGGTTGATGGTCTGTCTTTAAAGTTATTTCACCACCCTCAATGTAATTTATTGACGGCCCATAAAATGGCAAGGGATTCGCGTTCCGTGGTTGAATAATTCCGTTCTGGGGCTGTGAGAGGTCTCGACGCATATTCTATAACATGTTCCTTCTCTTTCTCCCCCTGGACTAGAACTGCCCCGAGAGCGTAATTGCTGGCATCTGTTTTTAATATGAAAGGCTGCTCTTCCTCTACCTGTTGTAGATACCATGAACAGGTTTGGAGAAATGACAACACTTGTTTGACATTATTTGGCTTCGGTCGATTAGTGATTGCTGAAATTTTCTCCGGGTCAACTTGTATACCTTTTTCTGTTATTATATGACCGAGGTATCTAATATTTACGCAACAGAAATTGGACTTTGATGGATTTGCCTTGAGATGAAATGTTTTGAGGCGCTGGATGACTTTCTTCAAGTCCTGATAGTGTTGCTCGTAACTGTCTGAACATATAATTACATCATCTAGATAAACTAGTAGACATGATTCAGGGATCCCCTTCCGGAATTTGTTTATTAACCTTTGAAACGACGCTGGCGCGTTTCGTAGACCAAATGGCATGCGTTTGAATTGATATAGGCCAAAAGGTGTTATGAAGGCAGTTTTTCGATGTCACTTTCAAATATTTTTATCTGGTAGTATCCAATTTGAAGGTCCAGGGTGGTTTTGAATTTGGTTTTGTGTGTTGAATACAGAAGTTCATCTATTCTAGGAAGCGGATATTTCTCTGGTATAATCACGTTATTTATTTTTCTGTAATCAATACACGTATTCCTGTGTCTTTTTTCGGTACCAGCACTACTGGAGCTGCCCAAGGAGATTCGCTTTCTTCAATTTTATTCAATTCAAGCATTTTCTTGAGTTCTTTGAGTTGTTCCTTCCGAATGGGTGATAGCCTATAAGGTCTTGTAGGTATTGGTTCGTGGTTACCGGTGTTAATATTGTGTTTTGCATATGGAGTTGGTTCCATTGGCATGCCGCCGAACAGTGCTTCGTTTTCTATCAGTAATTGGTTCAATTTGTCCCTCTCGTACACATTTAATTCTACTGCCTCAACTTCACGTAGTACGATGTCGAACGCTAAAATTTCTGTAAAGAATAGTTCTGTCTGGTGTATGCTCATTTCTGAGGCTGTCGCTGAAAATTCTTGGGATCGAGTGTGGCGAGTAGTCATTCTCTCGTTGATGTTACAACTGACCTACGTGGTGGTGTTTGGATGTTTAACTCGAAGTGTGGCTTGGGTGTTGAAGCTAGCGGACAGATTGGGCCAATGGTTTGGACCAATTGAGGAAAATATTGGTCTCTCGGGTGCTTTCAGGCTGGAGCTTTTGCAAACCCGAAACTGCGTCTATTTGAGGACTTTTGTGTTTTAATTGTGTATGTGAGGTGTCATAGAAATCAAATTTCTTTTCGGGTTGGTCGGCGAAGTGCCATAACCGTTGACCTATGTCAAGGACTATCCCGTTTTCTTCTAGGAAGTCTACGCCAATGAGGGTACGATTATCCGTTGCTTTCGGCAAAGCGATAAATTGGATGGGTCTCGGGCGGTTACCGATTATGATATTAGCTTCTCCTATAAAGATTCATGTCCGTTGGTTTAACCGTCGGCAAGTGTGACGTCAGCTTTGACCTTCGAGAATTTGATTCCATTCTTCAACAACTGAATAAAAAGTTTTCTTCCCGCAACGCTTGCACGTGCTGCTGTGTCTAAATATGCAATGCCTGACTCACCATGAACTCCGATTGGGTTGGTTGGCAAATCGGCCCCAAGTTGATGTTCTTATGCAATTAAAGGATACGGTAGACGGTCCTTTTGAAAGTTGCTTGCAGTTAGGGCATGTGGAACGTACTACCCCAGGGAGTTTGCATGAATAGCAGAAAATCTTGGTTTCCACAGATTGCGTGGACGTCTTCTTCGTGGCGTTGCACCTTTATTTTTTTATACATTTATCTGTTGTATGACCTGGATGTTTACAGAAATTGCATCGGTTTTTTATTGAATCAGATTCGGTTCTATGGTTTGTTATTCCATTCTTTTCTTCTATGGATAACTCCACGGCTCTAGCTTTTGAAAGGAGCTCATCAAACTTCGAGAAAAACTCGTGGAACACCGTCAAGGATGCGAATATGTAACAGACCGTATATCATATCGAGCATCAGTTTCACACATGATTTTGGATCTACCAGTTTTGCAAGAAGTGCTCGTTTTTCACACAAGAAGTCGTCCGTTTTCTCGTGAGCTCTTTGCTTCCTATCAAAGATCTCCATATATATCCTATACGCGGGTTTGGCAGGAGCGTATGCTATACGGAGATCACATCAAACCAGGTTTTGGCTTCATCTTTTATTCCTTGCCACCAGTTGCTCGCACCCTCTTCCAAGAGTAAGGGAAACCTTTTTATGGCATCTTCGTCGCTTATGGGTTCTACGTCTTTGTACACGTTAATCGGGCCGTGCAGTGACTAAAACTACCTTTAATAGTTATTGACGTTCTCATTGCTGCAATGAATTTTTGAAGCTGATCTTCAGAGAATTTTGTCATCTTCGTATAACCTTTTTGTCTTGCGGTGATGCGTTTACTTGCTCATGTTATCAAGTCGACTCGCCAGCAAGTTGGGCGCCACTGTAGTATGGGTGATGTTCTTCAATACCCCCAGGCTCGTAGGTTCCTCAATCGATTTTGTCGTGAGCGAAGGACACGACCTTTGAAAGCGCTGCTTTGCTACCCTCTCTGCCGCGTTTTGTGCTGTCCGAACACTGCAGTATATGCTGAACAGGCAGTTATGCAAATAAGTAGTTAATTTAATAGAAAAACTTAGACAATTAAATGGAAGAATATTTTTTTTATTAAAAAAGGAAAACAATTCAATTCAAAATAATGATTACAAAAACTCAAAATGTAAAAGAAAAGGTAAAATAAAAAAAAATAAAAACAATTAGAATTAAAAAGGTCTTTGAGTGTGCGTGCTTAAAGCAATGGAAATGACCCGACAGTTGGAGCACACAAACTCAAATTTTTTGCAGTTTTACAAATCACCGCAGGATTTTCTCACGCAAGTGTGGCACCTTTCAAGACTAGTGGATAAACCCGACCTGTCGTTTGTGAGATGCCAAACCTGAGCGGAGGTTTCAACGTCATCCATTTCGGATTTATGTTTATCCCACGCAATACTTGGGTGTGAATCATAAACAAAGTAACAACTTTTAGTTGCAATATGAGCTTTTGTTAGTACGAGCTTTTGTATGCAAGTATGATCTTGAACTTTCTTTTATGGTGTTGCCAAATTCGCTTTTCAATTACTACAAAGTTATTTATTTATTTTTTTGTTAGAATAACCGAATTTCTACAGTCTCCCCCTCTGGCGCTGAGACAGGTGATGTTTTCTTTGGGCGTCCTCTTCGTCGTAAGGGTTGGATTGAAGTGATATTTCTTGGTGTTAGGGACGAGTGGAGGAAACGTGGTATGACCCCAGTGGGATGCTGAGATCGTTCTTCGAGGCGACGAGGTAAGATGAGTCCCAATTTGTTTTGTGATCACATAGGGTCCGTCTCGTCTAGGTGCGAATTTTGAGGAGATTCCCTTATAAGCTTTATTAAGTGTGTGAGTGGTGATTAAAACCTGGCCACCTATTTTTAAGATGGGTTTGTTGTCTTCGCTTAGTATCTGCATATGACTTGTTTCGATCCCGAGTTCTCTCAGTTATTGGCTTTTTTTTTTTTTTTATAATTTACGCGCGGCTAAGGGGTTATGAATACCCTTACACTGTTGCCAGGGCGCGGACGGAAAGGTAGAAGGAGGAGAAAGGAAAGTTTGTGATGTAGTGGTTTGAAACTCAGGTGTGTTTGGTTTCGATATTGACTCTCCAGGGGTGGGAGTCCGTATAGGACGGAGAGATTTTCTTCATTCGGAATGTGAAGTTGTGAATTTTTAACGGTTGTTTTGTGCTTGAAAACGCTACAACAGCCAAATCTACATGTCAGTGTTATGCCTTCACACGCAGATTTTTCTGACTGAGTTCCAATTACACAAATGAAAGCTTGTCGTGGCTAGGATTCGAACCTTGACCCTCCGAGTGAGAAGCGATTGCTAGTACCACTACACCACCACGGCCACCCGTAGCATTTCTGATTGCTTTAGTGAAATTGAAATCTTTATCTTGCTCTATAGGTCTTAAATAATGAATAACATCGTCTATTGTTCTTGGCTCCCGACCAAACATCAGCTAAAATGCTGTATATCCTGTGCATTGACATTTGGCTGTGTTCATCGCAAATCTTATTGCGGGTATGTGATCGGCCCAGGTGGAGTGGTTATTGCCGACCAGGATTCCAAGTTGAACTTTCAAATCTCTATTCTTTCTTTCTACTGGATTTGCTCCTGGGTGATAGATGGGTGTAAATGTCTGTTGGATACCAAAATAGTCGGCCAGTTGTTGCATAAGAACCGACACAAACTGAGGGAGGTTATCTGTTAAAAGACGCCGTGGCATGCCATAACGGAAAAAAACCTCTTGAAGGAGGATCATTGAACAGTTCTCCGCTGTGGCTTCCTTGAGTGGAAGCATTTCCACCCATCTGCTCGCTATGTCCTCAGCTATCAACATCCACTGAAATCCTTCTTTAGTTATAGGTAATGGACCAAACAAGTCAGCTGCTACTACTTCAAATCGTTGACTGTATGATACGGTTTGTAGTAATCCGTAAGGTTTCATATTGGTTGGTTTATATCGCAGACAAGCCAAACAGTTTCCAATGTGTTTGGTAAGACTGGTTCTCATCCCGGGCCAATAATATCGGGAAGCAATCCGGGCTAAGGTGCGTTCAACGCCATGATGACCGGAAGTGGCATTATCATGATAATGTGTTAAGAGGGGTTCTCTTTCCTGCGCAGGCATCACGAGCTGCGCAGTTTCAGTATCGGAATCTGGGGAGTATCTATATAATATTCCATCATTTAGTGGGTATCCGCGAGATGTCCACCTTGTAACATTTTCGTTGTTGTTTTCGAAAGAGTCGATGATTCCTTTTACCCATGTATCTTCGAGCTGGGCTTCACGGATTTCTTTCGCTCAGTTGTTAGTTATATCGATTTGGAAGCTATTGACAATATATGCAGGGTTTGTATCATCTGGGGGTCTTGATAACATATCAGCTACGCAGTTCATTCTACCAGGTGTGTAGTTTATTTTAATATTATAGGGTTGCAGTTGCAGAGCCCAACGTGCTAGTCTTCCTGTTGGGGATTTTAGACTCATTAGTCATTTCAGGGGTTGATGGTCTGTCTTTAAAGTTATTTCACCACCCTCAATGTAATTTATTGACGGCCCATAAAATGGCAAGGGATTCGCGTTCCGTGGTTGAATAATTCCGTTCTGGGGCTGTGAGAGGTCTCGACGCATATTCTATAACATGTTCCTTCTCTTTCTCCCCCTGGACTAGAACTGCCCCGAGAGCGTAATTGCTGGCATCTGTTTTTAATATGAAAGGCTGCTCTTCCTCTACCTGTTGTAGATACCATGAACAGGTTTGGAGAAATGACAACACTTGTTTGACATTATTTGGCTTCGGTCGATTAGTGATTGCTGAAATTTTCTCCGGGTCAACTTGTATACCTTTTTCTGTTATTATATGACCGAGGTATCTAATATTTACGCAACAGAAATTGGACTTTGATGGATTTGCCTTGAGATGAAATGTTTTGAGGCGCTGGATGACTTTCTTCAAGTCCTGATAGTGTTGCTCGTAACTGTCTGAACATATAATTACATCATCTAGATAAACTAGTAGACATGATTCAGGGATCCCCTTCCGGAATTTGTTTATTAACCTTTGAAACGACGCTGGCGCGTTTCGTAGACCAAATGGCATGCGTTTGAATTGATATAGGCCAAAAGGTGTTATGAAGGCAGTTTTTCGATGTCACTTTCAAATATTTTTATCTGGTAGTATCCAATTTGAAGGTCCAGGGTGGTTTTGAATTTGGTTTTGTGTGTTGAATACAGAAGTTCATCTATTCTAGGAAGCGGATATTTCTCTGGTATAATCACGTTATTTATTTTTCTGTAATCAATACACGTATTCCTGTGTCTTTTTTCGGTACCAGCACTACTGGAGCTGCCCAAGGAGATTCGCTTTCTTCAATTTTATTCAATTCAAGCATTTTCTTGAGTTCTTTGAGTTGTTCCTTCCGAATGGGTGATAGCCTATAAGGTCTTGTAGGTATTGGTTCGTGGTTACCGGTGTTAATATTGTGTTTTGCATATGGAGTTGGTTCCATTGGCATGCCGCCGAACAGTGCTTCGTTTTCTATCAGTAATTGGTTCAATTTGTCCCTCTCGTACACATTTAATTCTACTGCCTCAACTTCACGTAGTACGATGTCGAACGCTAAAATTTCTGTAAAGAATAGTTCTGTCTGGTGTATGCTCATTTCTGAGGCTGTCGCTGAAAATTCTTGGGATCGAGTGTGGCGAGTAGTCATTCTCTCGTTGATGTTACAACTGACCTACGTGGTGGTGTTTGGATGTTTAACTCGAAGTGTGGCTTGGGTGTTGAAGCTAGCGGACAGATTGGGTCTATTGTTTTGTACCAATTGAGGAAAATATTGGTCTCTCGGGTAGTGGTGCTTTCAGGCTGGAGCTTTTGCAAACCCGAAACTGCGTCTATTTGAGGACTTTTGTGTTTTAATTGTGTATGTGAGGTGTCATAGAAATCAAATTTCTTTTCGGGTTGGTCGGCGAAGTGCCATAACCGTTGACCTATGTCAAGGACTATCCCGTTTTCTTCTAGGAAGTCTACGCCAATGAGGGTACGATTATCCGTTGCTTTCGGCAAAGCGATAAATTGGATGGGTCTCGGGCGGTTACCGATTATGATATTAGCTTCTCCTATAAAGATTCATGTCCGTTGGTTTAACCGTCGGCAAGTGTGACGTCAGCTTTGACCTTCGAGAATTTGATTCCATTCTTCAACAACTGAATAAAAAGTTTTCTTCCCGCAACGCTTGCACGTGCTGCTGTGTCTAAATATGCAATGCCTGACTCACCATGAACTCCGATTGGGTTGGTTGGCAAATCGGCCCCAAGTTGATGTTCTTATGCAATTAAAGGATACGGTAGACGGTCCTTTTGAAAGTTGCTTGCAGTTAGGGCATGTGGAACGTACTACCCCAGGGAGTTTGCATGAATAGCAGAAAATCTTGGTTTCCACAGATTGCGTGGACGTCTTCTTCGTGGCGTTGCACCTTTATTTTTTTATACATTTATCTGTTGTATGACCTGGATGTTTACAGAAATTGCATCGGTTTTTTATTGAATCAGATTCGGTTCTATGGTTTGTTATTCCATTCTTTTCTTCTATGGATAACTCCACGGCTCTAGCTTTTGAAAGGAGCTCATCAAACTTCGAGAAAAACTCGTGGAACACCGTCAAGGATGCGAATATGTAACAGACCGTATATCATATCGAGCATCAGTTTCACACATGATTTTGGATCTACCAGTTTTGCAAGAAGTGCTCGTTTTTCACACAAGAAGTCGTCCGCTTTCTCGTGAGCTCTTTGCTTCCTATCAAAGATCTCCATATATATCCTATACGCGGGTTTGGCAGGAGCGTATGATATACGGAGATCACATCAAACCAGGTTTTGGCTTCATCTTTTATTCCTTGCCACCAGTTGCTCGCACCCTCTTCCAAGAGTAAGGGAAACCTTTTTATGGCATCTTCGTCGCTTATGGGTTCTACGTCTTTGTACACGTTAATCGGGCCGTGCAGTGACTAAAACTACCTTTAATAGTTATTGACGTTCTCATTGCTGCAATGAATTTTTGAAGCTGATCTTCAGAGAATTTTGTCATCTTCGTATAACCTTTTTGTCTTGCGGTGATGCGTTTACTTGCTCATGTTATCAAGTCGACTCGCCAGCAAGTTGGGCGCCACTGTAGTATGGGTGATGTTCTTCAATACCCCCAGGCTCGTAGGTTCCTCAATCGATTTTGTCGTGAGCGAAGGACACGACCTTTGAAAGCGCTGATTTGCTACCCTCTCTGCCGCGTTTTGTGCTGTCCGAACACTGCAGCATATGCTGAACAGGCAGTTGTGCAAATAAGTACTCGTAGTTAATTTAATAGAAAAACTTAGACAATTAAATGGAAGAATATTTTTTTTATTAAAAAAGGAAAACAATTCAATTCAAAATAATGATTACCAAAATGTAAAAGAAAAGGTAAAATAAAAAAAAATAAAAACAATTACAATTAAAAAGGTCTTTGAGTGTGCGTGCTTAAAGCAATGGAAATGACCCGACAGTTGGAGCACACAAACTCAAATTTTTTGCAGTTTTACAAATCACCGCAGGATTTTCTCACGCAAGTGTGGCACCTTTCAAGACTAGTGGATAAACCCGACCTGTCGTTTGTGAGATGCCAAACCTGAGCGGAGGTTTCAACGTCATCCATTTCGGATTTATGTTTATCCCACGCAATACTTGGGTGTGAATCATAAACAAAGTAACAACTTTTAGTTGCAATATGAGCTTTTGTTAGTACGAGCTTTTGTATGCAAGTATGATCTTGAACTTTCTTTTATGGTGTTGCCAAATTCGCTTTTCAATTACTACAAAGTTATTTATTTATTTTTTTGTTAGAATAACCGAATTTCTACAGTCTCCCCCTCTGGCGCTGAGACAGGTGATGTTTTCTTTGGGCGTCCTCTTCGTCGTAAGGGTTGGATTGAAGTGATATTTCTTGGTGTTAGGGACGAGTGGAGGAAACGTGGTATGACCCCAGTGGGATGCTGAGATCGTTCTTCGAGGCGACGAGGTAAGATGAGTCCCAATTTGTTTTGTGATCACATAGGGTCCGTCTCGTCTAGGTGCGAATTTTGAGGAGATTCCCTTATAAGCTTTATTAAGTGTGTGAGTGGTGATTAAAACCTGGCCACCTATTTTTAAGATGGGTTTGTTGTCTTCGCTTAGTATCTGCATATGACTTGTTTCGATCCCGAGTTCTCTCAGTTATTGGCTTTTTTTTTTTTTTTTATAATTTACGCGCGGCTAAGGGGTTATGAATACCCTTACACTGTTGCCAGGGCGCGGACGGAAAGGTAGAAGGAGGAGAAAGGAAAGTTTGTGATGTAGTGGTTTGAAACTCAGGTGTGTTTGGTTTCGATATTGACTCTCCAGGGGTGGGAGTCCGAATAGGACGGAGAGATTTTCTTCACTCGGAATGTGAGGTTGTGAATTTTTAACGGTTGTTTTGTGCTTGAAAACGCTACAACAGCCAAATCTACATGTCAGTGTTATGCCTTCACACGCAGATTTTTCTGACTGAGTTCCAATTACACAAATGAAAGCTTGTCGTGGCTAGGATTCGAACCTTGACCCTCCGAGTGAGAAGCGATTGCTAGTACCACTACACCACCACGGCCACCCGTAGCATTTCTGATTGCTTTAGTGAAATTGAAATCTTTATCTTGCTCTATAGGTCTTAAATCATGAATAACATCGTCTATTGTTCTTGGCTCCCGACCAAACATCAGCTAAGATGCTGTATATCCTGTGCATTGACATTTGGCTGTGTTCATCGCAAATCTTATTGCGGGTATGTGATCGGCCCAGGTGGAGTGGTTATTGCCGACCAGGATTCCAAGTTGAACTTTCAAATCTCTATTCTTTCTTTCTACTGGATTTGCTCCTGGGTGATAGATGGGTGTAAATGTCTGTTGGATACCAAAATAGTCGGCCAGTTGTTGCATAAGAACCGACACAAACTGAGGGAGGTTATCTGTTAAAAGACGCCGTGGCATGCCATAACGGAAAAAAACCTCTTGAAGGAGGATCATTGAACAGTTCTCCGCTGTGGCTTCCTTGAGTGGAAGCATTTCCACCCATCTGCTCGCTATGTCCTCAGCTATCAACATCCACTGAAATCCTTCTTTAGTTATAGGTAATGGACCAAACAAGTCAGCTGCTACTACTTCAAATCGTTGACTGTATGATACGGTTTGTAGTAATCCGTAAGGTTTCATATTGGTTGGTTTATATCGCAGACAAGCCAAACAGTTTCCAATGTGTTTGGTAAGACTGGTTCTCATCCCGGGCCAATAATATCGGGAAGCAATCCGGGCTAAGGTGCGTTCAACGCCATGATGACCGGAAGTGGCATTATCATGATAATGTGTTAGGAGGGGTTCTCTTTCCTGCGCAGGCATCACGAGCTGCGCAGTTTCAGTATCGGAATCTGGGGAGTATCTATATAATATTCCATCATTTGGTAGGTATCCGCGAGATGTCCACCTTGTAACATTTTCGTTGTTGTTTTCGAAAGAGTCGATGATTCCTTTTACCCATGTATCTTCGAGCTGGGCTTCACGGATTTCTTTCGCTCAGTTGTTAGTTATATCGATTTGGAAGCTATTGACAATATATGCAGGGTTTGTATCATCTGGGGGTCTTGATAACATATCAGCTACGCAGTTCATTCTACCAGGTGTGTAGTTTATTTTAATATTATAGGGTTGCAGTTGCAGAGCCCAACGTGCTAGTCTTCCTGTTGGGGATTTTAGACTCATTAGTCATTTCAGGGGTTGATGGTCTGTCTTTAAAGTTATTTCACCACCCTCAATGTAATTTATTGACGGCCCATAAAATGGCAAGGGATTCGCGTTCCGTGGTTGAATAATTCCGTTCTGGGGCTGTGAGAGGTCTCGACGCATATTCTATAACATGTTCCTTCTCTTTCTCCCCCTGGACTAGAACTGCCCCGAGAGCGTAATTGCTGGCATCTGTTTTTAATATGAAAGGCTGCTCTTCCTCTACCTGTTGTAGATACCATGAACAGGTTTGGAGAAATGACAACACTTGTTTGACATTATTTGGCTTCGGTCGATTAGTGATTGCTGAAATTTTCTCCGGGTCAACTTGTATACCTTTTTCTGTTATTATATGACCGAGGTATCTAATATTTACGCAACAGAAATTGGACTTTGATGGATTTGCCTTGAGATGAAATGTTTTGAGGCGCTGGATGACTTTCTTCAAGTCCTGATAGTGTTGCTCGTAACTGTCTGAACATATAATTACATCATCTAGATAAACTACGAAGGGCGTTCAAACTATTCTCGGTATCGGGGTGAAGCTGTGGTTGTATATATAAATTGACTTATTTATCAAGTAATACTATTATTTTAGTGCATTCGTGTAAAATTTCATATAAATGCGATTATTAATTCGCGTTTTATCTCTAGTTAAACAGAATCATAATGGCAACTGAAAATTGAGCATCGCGCTGTAATTAAATTTCTCACTAAGCAAGGAAAAAGTCAAAAAACTATTCATGAAGAGATGGTGGCTGTTTACCAGGGTTCCGCACTTTCATTATCAACTGTGCAAAAGCGGTCAAGTGAGTTCAAGAGAGGCAGAGAGAGCATTGAAGACGACCCCCGCTCCGGCGCCCCGGTTACTGCTTGTACGGGAGAAAGCATCAAAGAAGTCGAAAAACTTGTTCTTGAGGATGCCCGAATAAAGGTGAAAATGATGGCAGAGATCACCAAGCTTTCAATTGGTACCATTCACACCATTCTTCATGACCATCTTAACCTTTCAAAGGTCAGTGCAAGGTGGGTGCCACGAATGCTCACAGCGCCTCAGAAAAAAGTGAGAATCGCATGCTGTAGAGAGCTTTTGGAGATGTGTAGTGAGAACGCGGACGGTGTTATGGATCGAATTGTTACTGGGGACGAAACATGGGTCCACCACTATGACCCTGAAAGCAAACAAGAGTCCATGCAGTGGCATAAAAAAGGAACAGACCCCCCGAAGAAGTTCAAAGTCGCTCCGTCTGCCGGGAAGCTCATGGCCACAGTTTTTTGGGACTCAAAGGGAATCTTGCTCATTGAGTACAAAAAAAGGTGAAACCATCAACGCCACATCCTACGCTTCCACTTTGCATAATTTGCGGGAGGAAATTAAAAAGAAAAGACGGGGTAAACTCGCAGCGGGTGTGTTGCTTCTTCATGACAACGCTCCTGTTCACACGGCGCGAGTTTCCAAGGCTGCTGCGCGAGATTGTGGTTTCGAAGAAATCCAACACCCACCCTATAGTCCAGACCTTGCCCCTAGTGATTATTTCCTGTTTCCGGATTTGAAAAAATGTCTTCGTGGAAAAAGATTTTCGGATGATGAAGAACTCAAGTCGGTATTTTGCAGAGAAAGAGGAAATTTATTTTTTTGAGGGTTTAAAAAAGCTTATCTCAAGATGTAACAAATGCATTGATGTTAGGGGAGATTATATTGAAAAGTAAAAACAATTTAAATTGAATCCGCATTTTCCTTCATATCGATACCGAGAATATATTGAACACCCCTCGTAGTAGGCATGATTCAGGGATCCCCTTCCGGAATTTGTTTATTAACCTTTGAAACGACGCTGGCGCGTTTCGTAGACCAAATGGCATGCGTTTGAATTGATATAGGCCAAAAGGTGTTATGAAGGCAGTTTTTCGATGTCACTTTCAAATATTTTTATCTGGTAGTATCCAATTTGAAGGTCCAGGGTGGTTTTGAATTTGGTTTTGTGTGTTGAATACAGAAGTTCATCTATTCTAGGAAGCGGATATTTCTCTGGTATAGTCACGTTATTTATTTTTCTGTAATCAATACACGTATTCCTGTGTCTTTTTTCGGTACCAGCACTACTGGAGCTGCCCAAGGAGATTCGCTTTCTTCAATTTTATTCAATTCAAGCATTTTCTTGAGTTCTTCTTTGAGTTGTTCCTTCCGAATGGGTGATAGCCTATAAGGTCTTGTAGGTATTGGTTCGTGGTTACCGGTGTTAATATTGTGTTTTGCATATGGAGTTGGTTCCATTGGCATGCCGAACAGTGCTTCGTTTTCTATCAGTAATTGGTTCAATTTGTCCCTCTCGTACACATTTAATTCTACTGCCTCAACTTCACGTAGTACGATGTCGAACGCTAAAATTTCTGTAAAGAATGGTTCGAGAAACACTTCCTCTTCTGACCGCACCATTGCAGGGAATAGCTTTTGTCGCTTCTGTTTTCTGTCTGGTGTATGCTCATTTCTGAGGCTGTCGCTGAAAATTCTTGGGATCGAGTGTGGCGAGTAGTCATTCTCTCGTTGATGTTACAACTGACCTACGTGGTGGTGTTTGGATGTTTAACTCGAAGTGTGGCTTGGGTGTTGAAGCTAGCGGACAGATTAGGTCTATTGTTTTGTACCAATTGAGGAAAATATTGGTCTCTCGGGTAGTGGTGCTTTCAGGCTGGAGCTTTTGCAAACCCGAAACTGCGTCTATTTGAGGACTTTTGTGTTTTAATTGTGTATGTGAGGTGTCATAGAAATCAAATTTCTTTTCGGGTTGGTCGGCGAAGTGCCATAACCGTTGACCTATGTCAAGGACTATCCCGTTTTCTTCTAGGAAGTCTACGCCAATGAGGGTACGATTATCCGTTGCTTTCGGCAAAGCGATAAATTGGATGGGTCTCGGGCGGTTACCGATTATGATATTAGCTTCTCCTATAAAGATTCATGTCCGCTGGTTTCACCGTCGGCAAGTGTGACGTCAGCTTTGACCTTCGAGAATTTGATTCCATTCTTCAACAACTGAATAAAAAGTTTTCTTCCCGCAACGCTTGCACGTGCTGCTTTGTCTAAATATGCAATGCCTGGCTCACCGTGAACTCCGATTGGGATGGTTGGCAAATCGGCCCCAAATTGATGTTCTTATGGAATTAAAGGATACGGTAGACGGTCCTTTTGAAAGTTGCTTGCAGTTAGGGCATGTGGAACGTACTACCCCAGGGAGTTTGCATGAATAGCAGAAAATCTTGGTTTCCACAGATTGCGTGGACGTCTTCTTCGTGGCGTTGCACCTTTATTTTTTTATACATTTATCTGTTGTATGACCCGGATGTTTACAAAAATTGCATCGGTTTTTTTATTGAATCAGATTCGGTTCTATGGTTTGTTATTCCATTCTTTTCTTCTATGGATAACTCCACGGCTCTAGCTTTTGAAAGGAGCTCATCAAACTTCGAGAAAAACTCGTGGAACACCGTCAAGGATGCGAATATGTAACAGACCGTATATCATATCGAGCATCAGTTTCACACATGATTTTGGATCTACCAGTTTTGCAAGAAGTGCTCGTTTTTCACACAAGAAGTCGTCCGCTTTCTCGTGAGCTCTTTGCTTCCTATCAAAGATCTCCATATATATCCTATACGCGGGTTTGGCAGGAGCGTATGATATACGGAGATCACATCAAACCAGGTTTTGGCTTCATCTTTTATTCCTTGCCACCAGTTGCTCGCACCCTCTTCCAAGAGTAAGGGAAACCCTTTTATGGCATCTTCGTCGCTTATGGGTTCTACGTCTTTGTACACGTTAATCGGGCCGTGCAATGACTAAAACTACCTTTAATAGTTATTGACGTTCTCATTGCTGCAATGAATTTTTGAAGCTGATCTTCAGAGAATTTTGTCATCTTCGTATAACCTTTTTGTCTTGCGGTGATGCGTTTACTTGCTCATGTTATCAAGTCGACTCGCCAGCAAGTTGGGCGCCACTGTAGTATGGGTGATGTTCTTCAATACCCCCAGGCTCGTAGGTTCCTCAATCGATTTTGTCGTGAGCGAAGGACACGACCTTTGAAAGCGCTGATTTGCTACCCTCTCTGCCGCGTTTTGTGCTGTCCGAACACTGCAGCATATGCTGAACAGGCAGTTGTGCAAATAAGTACTCGTAGTTAATTTAATAGAAAAACTTAGACAATTAAATGGAAGAATATTTTTTTTATTAAAAAAGGAAAACAATTCAATTCAAAATAATGATTACCAAAATGTAAAAGAAAAGGTAAAATAAAAAAAAATAAAAACAATTACAATTAAAAAGGTCTTTGAGTGTGCGTGCTTAAAGCAATGGAAATGACCCGACAGTTGGAGCACACAAACTCAAATTTTTTGCAGTTTTACAAATCACCGCAGGATTTTCTCACGCAAGTGTGGCACCTTTCAAGACTAGTGGATAAACCCGACCTGTCGTTTGTGAGATGCCAAACCTGAGCGGAGGTTTCAACGTCATCCATTTCGGATTTATGTTTATCCCACGCAATACTTGGGTGTGAATCATAAACAAAGTAACAACTTTTAGTTGCAATATGAGCTTTTGTTAGTACGAGCTTTTGTATGCAAGTATGATCTTGAACTCTCTTTTATGGCGTTGCCAAATTTCCTTTTCTATTACTACGTTATTTATTATTTATTTATTTATTTTTTTGTTAGAATAAACGAATTTCTACAATTCTCATATTATGTCCACTCAGGAAACACTGTTAAAAAGAATCTACGATTCCCTGCGCATTGGTGAATTTTTCATTTATAAAAGCAATGCAACCTCATAATAATTAAAAAGAAAATAGAGTAACTTTTATTGCGAGTTTAATTATAAGCACATATATGTATAATGTATATACATACATACATACTTATGTACCATATTCCCAAACTAGGGAAAAGTAAAAAAAAATTTGTTTAAAATAAAAAAAACGCTTCAGTTAAACATATTTTTAGATTTTTAATAGGATAACTGGAATTGCTTACTTCAAATTATAAAACTATGTTAGACCGAGAAGCAGTGCGATCAGTAATTCAACAGTGGAATGCCAATCGCTTGGATTTGTTTGCTTTGTCAGAACCGGATGATGTAGGTGTTATTAATTCAAAATATGTATACATATATTATGTCTAATCTTTTTTCTTTCATTAGAATCTTCTTTTTCATGGGGTTATGCGGTTTTACTTTCAGGATGCTGGTCAAAAAGTTGCAACAAAATGTATTCGCGTTGCATCTGATGCAACCGTAAGCGATGTTATTGGTATTTAGAACATAATATATTTAAATGAGTTAGATTTTCACTTGTCTAATTTTTTCGCCTTAAACAACAAAAGACACACTTATCGAAAAATTCCGTCCAGATATGCGAATGTTATCTGTTCCAAACTATGCCCTCTATGAGGTTCATTCAAATGGTGAAGAAAGAAGATTGAATTTCGATGAAAAACCACTTTTAGTTCAATTAAACTGGCATATAGACGACAGGGAAGGCCGCTTTTTACTTAAGAATATAGACCAAAAGACAAAGGTAAAACTAACCAGATGTTCTTGGAACAGATTTATAACACTTTTCTTTTAAGCCTATTGAAGCCACTGATATGAATTTTAAACGTAAACTTTCAAAGCGGGAAAAAAAGGAACAAAAAAGGAAAGAAAAATTAGCTAAACACAATTCAGACTCAATGGAAAGTGCGGAGAGGAATGCACAAGTGGCCGGAAAACTATATTCTGAACTACCAGAAACATCGTTTACACGTTCCATTTCGAACCCTGAAGCTGTAATGCGTAGAAGGCGGCAACAAAAACTGGAAAAGAAGTTGCAGCAATTTAGATCAAAAGATGGAGGTCCAGATACGGGTGGAACATTGAAAATATATGGCGAAAGCTTATGTCAAGATGTGCCTTATAAAACATTATTGCTTTCGATTCGTGATTGTGCACAAGCTGTGGTTAGGGAGATGCTCTCAAAATATGGACTGGATAAGACAGATCCTCTACATTATTGCCTTGTCCAGGTTTATATATTAATTTCATTATTGATTTTGTTTTTTTACTAATATTTTTTTCATAAAAAAAAAACAGGTAAATTGTGATGGTACTGAATACGTTCTGGATGATGATGAATGTCCATTGTCTATTCTAATGAATCACCCAACATCCAGGGGTAAGTCAATATTTCTAAATATGAGGTAGCGCTTTGTCTGAGTACAACAACGATTGAATCGGTTTCAAAATTTGGTTCTCATTTTTGTGTTTCCTTTAGTAAATGTTTTGATTTTACTTTAGAGTCTTGAAGTTTTCAGTAAATAATGAAATAATGTTTCGATGTAACCTCTATTCGACTGTGATTTATTTATTTTATTCTGTGTACATGCGTTCACAATAAGAATTCACTTATAAAGTTGTGAAAGGAAAACATTTAGTTATAACTTAAGTTTAATTTTATCAAAATTATTATATTTCAAAAGAGAGTTACGTTAAATTTGATATACTAGCGATAACTACATCAGTTTTATTTTTATTTCATCTTTAAATGGAAAAAGAAATTGGAATTGAAATTATTTGAGAAGGGGATGAACAAGTTAGTTGTTCTGTTTAAAGAAGTGTTGAAGTTCGCTTTTAAACTGTCGTGCGCTATTTAGCTCTCGAAAGTTACGTGGGAGTGAATTCCAAAGACGGATAGCAGCAATAAAGAACTGTCTCTCAGATGTTAAACATGCAAATTGCGGAAGCAGTAAACAAGCAGATCTGTTGGATGCGGGAAACTGGATTTTTTCGTAAAGATTCACAATTCACTTTTGCTCAATCATCACAACTAAGCTTAATTTAAAATTAGGTATCTTGCGTTAAGATTCATAAATCTACAAGTATAAAACGTAGATAGATAATATTCTCACCGTCCTCACGTGAACTAAGTAGGTCTAAATTGTTTCCTTCTTTTATTAACCATTTAAATGTTACACATTCCTTCCACGTATCAGCATTTGCAACTGCGTTGCTCGTGGGATTAGAAGGAACCTTAGTACCATCCTATAGGTCACTCTATTTTAGTTCATCTTGTTGGAGGACCGAGAGTTTACGGACATATTTGTATTTGCTTTCTATTGATTTCTGAACCGGGTTTTCTGTCGGCATTCGTTGAACATGGCAATAAGAAAACCTGGAGCATTCGCATATGGGTTCCTAATCAGAAAACTTCTTCAAATACACCTTTTTTGATGTCACCCTACCGGTAGTTCTATGTGTAATATCGTTATCTCAGTTTTCCTATAGGTTTACGACTGAGCCCAAGTATTTCAATTTTTCGCATTTTGGTACAGCTACTTCCAAATGGACTTCGTGAGCTGGGTTTACGAATTCGGAAAAAAAGGCAGTCAAGATATTCGGCCAGTGCCTTTATCCAATTATTAACATTAAGGTAGATAGCGCTATCAACGGCGAAACAAGAAAAGTGTTGTACTCCAATTTTAATTTCGAGTTCTTAATGCAAAGCATCTTACATTTGTTTAACGGTATCGTACAATTTACGTAATACTTACAAATACGCCTCGGGTACATATCATATCTCATATCTACCATAATATGAGGTCTTTGAGAATTTTGTTGTACGCTTATTCAAAATCGATACAGCCAATTTGAAGATTTACCGAGCTTTTTTAATCGCTTTCGTCCTCCAAGTACTGTAAGCATTGTTGTGATGGTATAATGTTAAAGTACAATTCTTTCCTAATCCTATGCGCTGCCACAAATGCCAATTTTTTGGTCATACCACCAAGAGATGCACCGGCTCAAAATATTGCGAAACCTGCTACCTTCCCACTCACTAACCCGATAACTGCACACGTACTTCTTCCGCAAACTGTTCCGAAGAACATCCGTCATGATCTAAGACGTCCAAATGGTACCTCGAGGCAAAGAAAATCACAATATAAAAACAAAAATTTTACCTGGTTCCCACAAAAAAAATATTTAAAGAGCAAATATTGATCGCGTTGTTTACGATAACATAGTCCGCAGTTGTACAAAGATCTACCATTTCAAGCATAGCCGCACAGAATAAAACAGCTAACCAAACCCTACATAAACAGCCTGCCACAAAATATACTTAATAAAGAGTACGAATATGCCTCCTCATATATAAATTTACCCCTATCACAATAATTTCAAATACATATATCAGGAATATAAGTCGAAATCAATCTTAACTTATAAAGGGTGTTTTTTTTAAAGATTTGGTTTTTAAACGTGCAACACTGTGTCTACAGATTGTCAAGTTGACAGTTGAAAGTTGACTTGTGGTAAGTACGTTTTGCCATATTACAATGAATAGATTAACTTCAGAACGACGCGTGTATATTATGCAAACTTATTTTGAAAACCATGGTTCGGTTCGCTAAACTTATCGTGCGCTACGTCCATTTTACGGTCGGCATAATCATCCATCTGAGCAAGTTATTCAGAACACGATGAATAATTTTCGCACCACGTACACTCTAGTGGATAATACGCATCCCCAAAGACGACAAACAGTGCGAACAGAAGGAATTATTGTCGTTGTGGAGTGCAGTGCTGAGGAGAATCCGAACGAGTCGATCCGCCATCGTTCACAGTAATTTTCGCTATGCTCATCCACTTTGTGGAAGATTTTAAGGTAAGATCTTGGCTTAAAAGCTTATACAATAAGATCTAGCTTGTGCAAGAGTTCAAACCGCGTTACGATTATACGCGTCGTAGGTTTGTTGAATGGGCCGAAAAAATGATTCAGCTAAAATTTTCAACGCAAAATTTTGTCCTCCGATGAGGCTCATTTTTGGTTAAATGGATATGTAAACAAGCAAAATTGAAGAATTTGGAGTGGAGAAAACCCAGAAGCCTTTGTCGAGACGCACTTACAACCATTAAAACTCACTTTTTGGTGTGCTTTATGGGCTGATGGAATCGGCCCATATTTATTTGAGGACGATGCCGGCCAGAATGTTACCGTCAATGGAGAGCGCTATAGAAACATGATTCTGACTTCTTCGTTCCGCAGTTGAATGGCATTGACGTGACAGAGTTTTGGTTTCAACAAAATGGCGCAACATGGCACGCGGGGCGCGGCACCATCAATTTATTGCTGGAAACATTTGCTGAGTGCATAATTTCGCGCAATGGACCGGTGAACTGGCCTCCACGATTCTGTGATCTCTCACCTTTAGATTACTTTCTTTGGGGGCATGTGAAGTCACTAGTCTATGCCGATAAATCAGAGACTTTGGAAGTAACATTCGCCGTGTTATTGCTGATATACGACCCCAGTTGCCCGACAAAGTTATCGAAAATTGGACTTCACTATTGCGCTTCATACGAGCTAGCCATGGCGCGCATATACCCGATATATTATTTAATCATTAATGGCATACAATTATCTATTAAATAAAGCTAATATCATAGACATTTACATTAGCGTTTTATTTTATACTGAATTTGTATGCCTCTAAAAAAAACATCCTTTACATATACTATTCAAATATTGAGTTTACAAAAATTTCGGTTTTTCAGTGAGGAATAAAACAAGTTTTTTTTTTAGGCAAAGAATAAACCTTAAATTTCAGATCATCACCATTGGTGAAAGTTTTACCTTTCAAGCAGTTTTACAAATTCCGAAACAAATGAAAATCTGATGGTGCAAAATCGGGGTAGTATGGTGGAAGTGACATCAGATTGCAACCAAAGTTCAATAATCTTTCACAAGTTGTGAAAAAGATGTGTGTTATCTGGCGTTGTTGCGGTGGAACACGATTCCCTTACGCTTTGCCAATTCTGGCCGTTTTTTTTTGTGCTTCATTCGGCTTCATTAGTATTGACAGTGAAGATCTAAATTGATCGTTTGGTTCCTTGGAAGCAGCCCAAAATACACGATTGACAACATCACATGATGTGGATTGATGTTGAAGACGATCCATTTTTCATCACCAGTGATGATTCGAGTCAAAAAGGATAATTTTCATTGCGCTTGAGATGCGTATTGCAAGTATTGATTCATTGTCATCTCAGGTGGAACCCAAATATCGAGCTTTTTAACAAGTCCCAAAATGTTTTACGTGATTCTCAATTGTTCTGTGTGATGCATTTAAACTCTCCACAATTTCTCGTCCATTCATATAACGGTCTGATGCAATTATAATATTGATTTGGTCATCAACTCCAGTTGGTCTACCAGAACGTTGGTAATCTTCAGAATGGAATATCTTAAACCAATTTTGACACATGTGCTCTGTTAAGCAGTCAACAACATAATGAAAAAAAAGCAAAATATATTCGTGTTTGTACTCCATGATAAAATTGCAACTGTACAGATATAAACAAAATTAAAGTCAATTTGCTTCCAATTTAAGCTTAATGTGACACCTACGAGTATCTAGTGCCAAAGGAAAACAAATCATAACATTGAAAAAAGCGCGCATCAACAAACATGACGCAGCCTACTTGTCAACATCGAAATAACTTTCTTGGTAATGCAATAGATGGAATAAACACTCCAATATTTTTAGCAGAAATGAAAATGAAATGAAATGAAAATCATTTTTCCATCTTTCAAACATGTATTCCCCTCGACTTGTCGCTCATTTCAACTTCATTACTCTCTAAATCTACCTGGAATACATCTGAAACCTCTCTGGAAGCGATCATTTTCCTATTCTCATCACCTTCACATCTGATCCCTACAACTAAAGCTTAAAACTCGTACAACCACCCCGTTGCAGCCGAAGTACGTGTACGAATATCTCAAACACTACAACAACGAAGAAATACTGTGAGGAGATTTCACGTTGAATGGTTACAATCGCAACCAAACTCAGATTTGGCCAATCGCCGACATATCCTATGCAACCAACGTCAAGTGTTGATGAGCAATGGCATCGATGGTAAGAAGCCATTAGGAAAGACGCGATGGATGTGCTGGGTCTTATCCGACCACCTCCACGAACCCCAAGGTTTGATGAAGAAGCAAATAACTCGCCTACAAAGCGCACTGTATAGAAGAACGGGAGCGGTAAGTGAACACTACTATCAAAAGAGAAGGGAAGAACATCGGCCTCTTCGTAAGACAATTAAAGAGCATGAGAAGCGTACAATTGAGGAGATATTTCAGGAACAATGTTCGGAAGTCTTACCAAAAGGTAAAAAGAACGTGTCAAAGCAACGAGACCCGAACAGAGTTGTGTGGAAACGAAATATAATAGTAGAGTCACAGCCTGAACTGAGGATATGAAAAAAAAAAACCTTAAGCAGACAGTTAAACGGGGAGGAAAACCCAAATCCCGCTGTCCGGTAGAATAAACCATTAAACATGAACGGTGAAAGTTAAGAGATCCGTCCACCCGATCAAAGTGAAGTGGGGATAGCAATATCCAAGCTTAATAACAAGGCTGCACAGGATGGCCTACCTGCCAAACTATTTAAGGCAGTGGGATATGACTTCGTAAAGAGTATGCGCCAAATCATTTCAACGATTTGGTCGGCAGAAAGCATTCCTGAAGAATGGAATCTTAGCACCGTTTGTCAGCTCCACAAGAAATGGGATCCTCTTAACTGTGCCAATTATAGAGGCATCAGTCTTCTTAACATCTTATCTGCCGTCTTGTATAAACGCCTGAAGCCATTTATCAACGCCTGAAGCCCCTATCAGTGTGCTTTTAGGGCTGGTAAGTCCACATTTAATAAAATGTTCACACTACAGCAGATTCTGCCGTAGTGACAAGTTATACAAAGCCACGTTAAGTCTTAGTATCCCTGCCAAACTCGTCAGATTTTGCAGAATGACGATGGAGAACGCTCGCTGCTCCATAAAGGTCGAAAACAATCTCTTCGAGATCTTTGATGTCCAAAAAGGATTAAAGCAATGTGAAGCGCTGTCATATAACTTTTTCAATGTTAGATGTCGTTGATGCGTGCGCAAGCACAAAAGCGGCAAAAATGGGTTTAGTTGAGAATAAGAGTAAAACTAAGTATATACTGTCAACAAGAAGGGACACATAACATCGACGAATCGAACAGAATTTCAAAATAGACAGCTGTAACGTTGAGGCAGTCTGAGACTTTGTATATCTCGGGTCGGTTATTAAATCTAATGATGACATCTAATCAGAAATCAAACAAAGAGATACTCCTGCCAATCGTTGTTTCTTTGGCCTAAAAACGCGAATGACTAGGAAAACCTTGTCAAGAAACACTATGGAGGCTCTATATAAGACCTTCATCATACCAGTCCTGTTTTATGTTGTGGAAACGTGAGCGGTAGCGAAGGTTTCGAACACAAATTTCTTCGAGCGATTCTTGGCCCTGTTTGAGTTGACGGGGTTTAGAGGAGAAGATTTAACGACGAACTCTACAAGTTGCAGTAACATTGACACCTGGGCAAAGAATAGCCACCTGGGATTGCTCCAGCCCAAAGGGTTGTCGATTCCAACCCGGAGTGACAACGCAGCAGAGGAAGACCTCGCCTTAGGTGGCACGCGCAAGTGGAGAGGGACCTCAACTGATTTGGAGTGCGCAATTGGAGAGGCATCACTAACTGGGGAGGTCTATTGGTTGAGATCCGGACTGCAGAACCATCTAGATAAGTCAGTAAGCATGCAAAAACAAAAAGCGTGCCACAATTTTTAGAAATCATCCAGTGTTTAAATCTTGTCCTCAAGCGGAAGCTGAACACTAAGTACTAGCAATCGCTTCTCACTCGGAGGGTCAAGGTTCGAATCCTAGCCACGACAAAGTTCTCATTTGTGTAATTGGAACTCAGTCAGAAAAATCTACGTGTGAAGGCATAACACTGACATGTAGATTTGGCTGTTGTAGAGTTTTCAAGCACAAAAAACAACCGTTAAAATTCACAACCTGAATCATTCCGAGTGAAGAAAATCTCTCCGTCCTATTCGGACTCCCACCCCTGGAGAGTCAATATCGAAACCAAACAGACCTGAGTTTCAAACCACTACATCACAACAAAACTTTTCTTTCTCCTCCTTCTATCTTTCCGCCTGCGCCCTGGCAACAGTAAAAGGGTATCCATAACTCTAACAGCTCTAAACACAATGAAAGCAATGGAACGAAATTACCATTGAGCCCAAACATCTTTCTTTCTCTCTCTATCCCATTTTCCAATTTTCCAAAAAAACAAAAAACACGCTCGACTAGAGATCACTATCTCTTGATCACAGCTATCTTTCTCTGTCCTCTTTTTTTAAAAGCCCTCATGTCATTGAAGAAAAACATTTTTAATGCTGGAGTAATTCCGCGTGCCTGGAAAATTGCGAACATCAACAATATTACCCAATCCAAACAAAAATATTACCTCCACCAAAGGTTATCGACCAATCTCACTTCTTCCTTTTTCAGGAAAAACTCTGGAAAACACCGTCACCGTTTTGGTTCCGTGAAAAAAAAAACTACTTAATAGACAATCGACAAGTCGCATTGTAAAAAGGTGAATCTATTTTAGGTGCCCTCTTTCACCTCGACCATTTCATCTCTTCAACATTGTCTGAGAGAAATCAAGTTTAGAGAGGATCGGAGCACATGTTGCCTTGAAAAACTTTTAAAATGTAAAATCGGACCAAAAATGTTTGGCTTCAGAAAGATAAAATCTTTCCTTCCAAACAGGAGCTTTCGTGTTAAATACTACGAGTACAACATCCACTCCAAATTTTATGGACTAAAAAACGTTATCTCCAAAAGATCACCAGTAGCAGTGGTTTTGTCTACCGTAGCTTTTAATGAAATCAGTAAAATATTAGATAGCTTCCGAAATATAGGGCATACACTTTTTCCTAATTGCGAAGGCGTACAGGTATTGGGCGATATTTTCTCCCATATTATCGAGGCGTTGCGAAGTTTAAGTAAATACTCAGGCTCTATTATTTCGTAATCAAGTAGTATATCTAAATAATATTTATATACAATACAAAAACAACGTTAACTTTATTCAAATTGTTGGGCTTATTTTTGATTCTAAGTTTACTCACTGTACTTACAATTGTAAAATCCTCGATGCCAGGGTTTAATAAATGTTATTAAATTTTTATCTTCAAAAAAACAGTTGTTCAAATGTAAATACTCTAATTAAGGAGTTAGGCCACAAGGATTTTCAAAAAATCTATTTTTTTTTTATTGCTTTCAATGGTTCCCTAAGACCCCAAAAATAATATCCCAAAAGCCGGGAAATATCTCGAAGTACTTGTTTTTTAAAGTATACTACAAGGCCGCCAGGTAGACTTTCTATAACTTAAAATTGAAAACGCGTTTATCTCAAAACTGCATTTTTCAAGCTGACCGCATCAACCAATTCACTTCAAATTTTAACTAGAGCTTTAAAAATATATTGTTTAATGAGTCACTAAATGTTTTTTCATTCTACATAACAACAGCCAGAGAAGTACGTAGGATTTTTTTTTTATATGGCATAGTTCATGTTTTATTAACAATTTTCTGACGATTTTTCTGCGAATTTTGCAAGTTTGACTTTGGAAGTGCGCCATTCGGCCAAAAATCAATATATCAAAAAAATCCTACGTACTTCTCTGGCTGTAGAATGAAAAAAAATTTAGTGACTCATCATAATTCAAAATCTACAGGAGCGGTTGGTGCGGTTATAGACCCTTACAGAAAAGGGAGGTCATCTGAGAAACGCTGCACAGCCACCATTTTTAAATAAATTTTTCTATAAAAATTATGTTGTATATATGTATATCAATCATATGCACAATAAATCTACTCGATTTATTTTATATTTTCCCTAAAAAAAAAATCTCAAAAAAGCCTATTTTTACGGCCTCTAGAGTGGTCTAAACCGCCGCGCGATTACTCTGCTGCTTCACTGCCAACATCCAGAATCGCGTCTGAATATAGAATTCACGCTTTTTCCGTGTTGACGAACCGATTCCAAACAAAGAGGAATAAAACCACAAATAAATATTTGCTACAACGTTACAATTTTTGTTTTAATTTCACTCATATTAACAGTAAATACTACCCGTTAAACTTTTATTAAAGAGAATATAAAAAAAAGAAGCCCTACCCAAAATCCCTATTTGAACACGCGACTTTGCTTTTACGCGACGAACTATGTTTTATCCGGTTTGGATAAGACGCCCGCCAATCGACGACCGTTAAATTTAGTTTCATTACTAAATACATAGTATCTACTACTATAACTAGGCGGATAAATAAATGACTTATCAATCGATGTGTACTTATCTTTCCGATTAGTCTCGTTCGGCAGGTCTCCATCCGCTTACTTGTCTCTGCTTGGTGCACACGTCTATCGGCAGCCACTAAACATGTATTTTTCCAAGTCACAGTTCGAATATTATAGAAAGGTTCGATTCCTTTTTTTTAGCACTACTGCTAAGATCTTTAACTTTTTTTTTTGGATCTTTTGCAATCAATAACTCTATTCGGTTTCCTTTTTTCTTTGGTTCTACCGAACCATTTTGTTAATTTCTTTTGTCTTTAACTTTGTTGCTCCTCACTCACTATTTAAAGTCCACGTTCCCCTTGCATTTTTTTAAACACATTTTAAACTTGAAAGGTTTGTTATCGCCTTAGCTACCGAACTCCTTCCTGAGTTGTTTTTCCCAAAACTCTTTTCCAACTTAATTACAAAAGGTCTCTCAAATTGAACTCCGCCTGAATCAGTTGATTACCTATTACCTACTGCCTTTTTCCATTTCGATATCTATCATCGAAACTCCCAAATCTCGCACAAGTCTGCCAGTCGCCCAATCTACAACAGTAATTTTTTTTCTCCACTTGAACTAGACCATTAGGATTTTGCCCACAGTATAGTTAACAGCTATGGTGTTAGGATGTCAATAAGAAGTGGTTGATGTTGCCCAATAGCAAAGATTTCGTCATCTAAAAACTAAATAAACTTACGAATTTAGTATTGAATTTAGTATCAAATGGCTAAAATGTTAAATAACTTAATATCCTTGGAATACCATACACACGCCTACTTTCTTCCCACTAGGGTCGCCTAATTCGCACTTCCCAGTAGAGACTTTCCTGATTACCTCAGATGGTCCGACATATGTACATAAAAGCATACATTTTCGCCTAAAGCTTTCAACCATGCCGAATATCAAGGAACGATCTACGGTAAAGCCCTCTTCAAAGACCTCAGCTTCATCCCACTTGAGTGACATCTCTCTCCCGAACAACGTGAAATGAGGGAAACTTTGAGAGCTCTAGATCGGCTCCAACGATTATATTGACAAAACGCTGCCACGTCGCCGTCGCGTTATGAAGCCCCAAAGGTCTGCGACGAAATTCATACAGCTCTTTTCCGGGAATTGTGAATGCTGTGTACTCCTTTGACGTTTTTGCCGTTGGTATCTGCCAGTAAGCAGACTTTATGTCCAGCGAGGATAATTATTTGGCATTTCTTAGTTTGTCAAGGGTAGCTAAAGACATAAAATATTGGGTACCCATCCCCCTCGGTTAGCTGATCGAGTTTCCGGAAATCAACGTAAAATCGGTATTTTCCATCCTTCTTTTTAATGAGTAAAATTGGAGAGGACCATGGACTGGAAGATGGCTTAATAACCCGTGCTTTGAGCATCTCATCCACTTCTTTATTAATTTTTGAGGTCGCTTGGCAAAAGCAGATATGTCCACTTTTTTATAATTATAGTTATATGTAAACGAAAGTTAGACAATTATAAGAAAATTAATTTTAAAACAAAACAAGATATTTCTAAAATTATGATTTTCGGGATGACTTACACATTTTATTTTGCTCTTCTGAAAAGTAGATATGTATCGGACACTGATTTGATTTTGAGCTTTGTGGCGCTGTTTGATACATTGTGCGCTGGGTCATTGACCATTGATGCGAAAATTCTTTCGATTAGTTCATTAAGTCGATTTTTCTGCGGATTTGTCAACACACAATCCTCATTAATCTCCAGTACTTCTTTACCAAAACTATGTGGGACGAATAAAAAGTACCTCCATTATCTTCACCGTACTGACCGTACACCATACTTGAACTCTATCCCCATTCGTCATGGTTACGATTTTAACGTTCACCTTGGATAAAATGCAGTTTAAATACTTCAATGTGCCCCAACCTTTACCCCCAAGTATTGTCCGGGACACCCCCGAATCTAACAATCCCAATAATTTGACTCCATAGATCTCAATGTTCAAATAAGCGCGACTATCGGAACCCTTGCTTTCCAAAATAAAATTTAAGGTAATGTTACATTTTCTCGACGCCTCAAGTACCCCTCCCTTATTGCGATTCCTTTGGTAAGACAAAATTTCCCGCCTGTCTCTGAGCAAATGGGCTATCCCCCGACAATTGCTGTGGTGTTTACATTCAAAGCAGGTAAGAGAATTGGTTGTGGGACTATTGGTGGGACATACCATCGTAAAAAGGAGAAATGTTTCTTCGCATCCGTTTAAGTTTTACCTCGTCTAAACAAGACTCACGTAATCTATCATTACACTTAGATCTCTATGTTCTCTGAGCTCCCCTACGTCCTATTTCGGATCTCATTCCAAAGCCGACCATCGTACCCCGCTAGTAAGAAATCCGCTTCTTGTTTTTGGACAAGTTGAGGCCAGCTGTTGATGGAGTGTTTGTTTGTCCGGTACCATATTGCGAAATTTCCCTTAAAAAAACGTAGGCCGCTAGAAACAGCTTAGCTTTAGTATAGCCCATAGCTTCGCTTAGTTCCTCTACCTTTTCAAGAAAACACCTGATAGACTGAGTATGGTCCCCATTAAATTTCACTCTTGAGTGAGGAACTTGCCGTTGGTTGACAGCAGTGAACGCTCTGAATAATAAATTCTACAATCACAGGAGAACCTGCTCTTCTTTCCGTATTGATCGTTCAACGCCAGATAAAACGCTAAAACCTGCGACCGACCCATCCTCCTTAGAACCCATTTTCTTGAACTTCTCGCATTGTTCGTACCTAAAATATACGTTGGTTAATTTAAGAATCTCCTCCAATTTCGACTCTATTGCTACTTTATCCTCAATAAAAGAGAACGGATAATCTGGCAAGATAAAACTCTAGTCCTTCCTAAGAACTGTGCGAAACATCTTTCACATCTCATCTACATCTAATCCTATCAGGCCACTAACCTCCAACTTATATTTCAGTTCCTCTGAACTTAGCCTCGAACCTGGAAAAGATTAATTTCCAAACCTGAGACAAGCTTATTTCGCTTACAATTTGAATAAGTACTGAAGGTTTTCACAATAAAAAAATGTAATACATGTTTATGGTCTGCATCTCACCTACACTCCGCTACTACTCCACGTAACAAACTCCCTCTTACCAAAACGTAAGAGGCTTGCGCTCTAAAACTCGTTCTGTTTTGTCTAAATCGCATGTCCTCTCTTTCGACGTCTATGCTCTTAAAGAAACCAATTTGATGACCGACTTAAAGAGCCAGGACCTATTCCTATCTTCTTATAATGTTTTCCGAGATGACGATCACTCTCTCCCTAGGGTTAATGATCCTGCACTCCCCATAGTTGAGTCTTCCTGCCGAGGCGTCCTACTTGCATTTTACGATAGACTTAACTCTTCTCTCTTCTCTATCTCTTCTTCTGTCAAACTTGACTTTGTTTCAATCAAAATAACACTCCCCTGTACGCTATGTGTTGCTACATTCTCCCGGCTCAATCCATCGAATTCTACATCCAATCTATTAAAGTGATTGACCAACGTATTGAACTCAGCTGTTTCCATTGACGATATCCTTATCTTTGGTGACTTTAATCTGCCTCTGCTGAAGTGGATTCCATCGCATGATCAATTTTTTTTTACAGCATCAAACGCTGGTTCATCCAAGGAACGTGTATAACAGACTCAAGCCTATGCCAAGTAAGTGGCGTCCCGGACTCCATCGGTAGACAACTAGATCTTATTTTCACTAGCGATTCCATTAACTCCACAGTAATGTTTTGCTCTTTAAGTGTGACGTTTTAAAAAAATTCTTTTTTATGTTTTTTGTTTTACTGTTTCTTATGATTGTAGAATTATTATTATTATTATTATCAAGGGAACGATACAAATTAATTTGTAGGGTCCGGGATTTAACGCCGGGGTACTATGCCCATGTGGCGCGTTTTGTCAACAGCACGCGGAGTACTGAGTTCCCGTGATTGTAGAATATCTTCAGATTTTTGTGTCGAAATTTGAAACAAATGGGAGCAAAAATAACTAAGATATAGAACTTTAAGCGTTCAAATTTTTCATGTTTAATATTGGATTTTCTGATATACAAAACTTTAAAGCGATTTTCTGGCACTTGTCATTTTTGAAGCCGGTGAACGATTTAATTCAAAATTTACTCCACCGATTCTTTTGAAATTTAGTATACTACTCTCTATACATAAATGACCCTATCCTATTAAATTTACAATAACATTTTGTCCAATTTTTAGGTGAAAATCCTGTGTGTTCAGAAAATAACGGGAATTTTTGTTTTTAAAAAAAGATTTATTTATTCGTCTACATTAATGTTGTCACCTTCAAAATAGTCACCATTAGATATTATGCACTTGTGCATAATAAAAGATTTATTTATTCGTCTACATTAATGTTGTCACCTTCAAAATAGTCACCATTAGATATTATGCACTTGTGCCAGCGCTTCTTCCAATCCTAGAAACACTTCTCAAACTCGATCTTTCGGATAGCCTATACCTCTTTCAGCGATGCGAGCCTTTTTCGGTGTTGGCGAGCCAGAATGCTTCCACTGGGACGATTGAGCCTTAGTTTCGACGTCATATCCGTAAACCCATGTTTCCTCACCTGTTATAACACGTTTCAGTAATTCTGCCTCGTCGTTGACTTCATTTAGTGACTCTTGAGCAACTTCCATTCGTCGCTGTTTTTGTTCAAAGTTCAACAATTCTGAAACAAATTTTGCTGCCACGCGATTCATACCCAAAACATTCCAAAAAATTTCATTACATGAGCCAATCAATATGCCAACATCATCAGAGACTCTCTGATTATGATTCGGCGATCATTCATAAACATTTCTTTCACTTTTTCCACGTTTTCATCGGTTGTTAATGTGCTGGGGCGTCCGGGGTGCTCGTCATCTTCAACGGCTTCACGGGCATCTTGGAAATGGTTATACCACTTGTTTTACTTAGAGTAGACTCAATATAGGCCTTTGTTAACATTTCACATTCTTTGTTACAATTTATTTAATTTTTTACGCAAAATTTGATAGAAATTCTTTGATCCATTACTTCTAACAAAAATTAATAATCACTAAAAATTTCCTCCCAGGGATACCGTTGCTTTATTAATTAAAAATTAACAAAATATTGTTCATATATTGTACTATAATGTCGCAATCAATTAAATAAATTTGTATTGCCTGTAGCGTCTAAAAAAAATCTTAAAAATGGGCCTTTTCTTCATCGAATTAACGAATTCTCAATAATGAATTTTTACTCGGGACAGAGGAGTTTCCAGCAATATTTCTCAAAAAGTGTGCTCTTCAATCTTTCGCACCCTATCCCTCACACAAAAGGTATTCCCCGAAGTTTGGAAAACCTCTTTCATAACCCCGGTCCACAAAAAGGGATAAAAGAATGAAGTAACTAACTTCATTCAAGTTCCCTTGCTAAGCTTTCTCACATACCAAAAATGTTTGAAAGTTTGTATGAAGTTCTAAGCTTTTAGTGCAAGTCACTTAAATCAACCAGTTAGCATGAATTTCTGAAAGCTAGATCAACTACTATTGTACAAACCTAGTTGAATTCGTATCCTTTTACCACTAGAAAATAGCAATGAAATCGGTGTTATTGCTACAGATTTTGCTAAGGAATCTCATCAATTGATCCTTTTCGAATTGACTTTCCCCAATTTTGACCCATATTATTAAAATTGATATCTTCTTATCGGGAGAACCGTTATTATAGCGTTCGCTTTACACAGCTTTCTCAACCCTGTTTTTAGCCACTTCTGGTATGTAATATGATGTTTTTGTAATTCGACAAAGAAGAAAGACTAAATAATGCCTTCGACAGGGCATGGAAATTAACTGTATCTTTATTGATTTGATTCGGGTATTTATACAAATTTGGCATAGTCACTGTACGGTGACTATGCTTGTAAACGAACGTGTAACGTAGCAAGAAACATGACTCCACAATCGGTGATACATTTGCTGCAGTGTTTCTAAGGCGAAGCACTTGAATTAGTTCAAATGAGTATTAGGTCACTGGCACCGTGAATCATTCGTGCTATATTCATGTTATTGGTATTCTGCTGTGTGGTTTGCTTCTTGATACGCTACACCTCCCTTCTTTTGAAGAATGCTTATACATTGTCAGTGTCAATGTGTTCATCCATCGTTTTGTTTGTTTTTAGTGTTGATTGTGCTTTTTCGTAAAGTTACATAATTTGTAAAATGATATCCATATTTGAATATTAAATTATGTTAGTTTTTTTTTTTTTTTTTCTCTTCATAAGTATTTACATTTTAGTCTACTAGTTTTAGCCTGTTTTTGTGTATTACTTTGTCATTGTCTGTGTTGTTAGGTGCTAAACTATAATTATTGTTCTTATCTATGCTTTTTACTTTAAAGGGACCCTTGGTATCTACTATCTAACTTATGGCCTGTGTCATCTTTTACTAACACTAAATCTCCTGTGCTAATTTCCTTAGGTTGTATTTTCCTATCGTAAATTTATTAATTTGTTTCTGGTTTTTTTTTTTTTTTTTTTTTTTTTTTATGAATTCTTTGGCTCTTTGTTGCGCTACCTGTAGTCGGTATTTTAATTCTTTATAGAGTGGCGTAATTTCGTTCTGCTTGAGGAAGGTGGTATTTTTCCGTAAACTAGTTCGAAAGGATAATAACCATGCACGGTTGATGGTGTCGTGTTGTAGCAGTAGCAAAAATATTTAAGATATTCGTCCCAATCGTTTTTATCGACCGAAATGTATGAGCGTACATATTCATTGAATGTACGATGGCTACGTTCAACTGTACCCATTGATTGACGATGGTATGGTGTTGATGTTTTGTGTTCAACTTTGAGTAATTGGCATAATTCTTCAAAAATGCTGTTTTTGTATTCTGTTCCCATGTCTGTTAAGATTGTTTTCATACAGCCATAAACGAGAATAACTTTTTCAAATATTGCTCTTGCTATTGTTTTGGCGTGCTTGGTCGGTATTGCTACTGCAATGAGATACTTTGAGAGGTCACATACGATGGCGACTGCATACTCATTCCCATTAAAAAACTTGGGAAGAGGACCAATTGTATCTATTTGAAAAGTTTCGAATGCTTTACTTGGTGTTTCTGTGATACCCATTGGTTCTCTAATGTGTCTATCTATTTTGTTCTTTTTGCATTGTATACAATTGTTAACATATTTCTTGATGTCCTTTTTCATATTTTTCCAGTAGAAATGTTGCCTAATTTTGTTAGTAGTACGTACGATTCCTGGGTGGCCTCCCCGAATTGGATCGTCATGGTACTGCCTAATGATTTCGTTGATTTTTTCAACGTCTGTCACTTGCGTTAATTCCGGAGTTAACGCTATTTCAATTCGTTTGAGAACTTGGGTACCCTTTTCTTTAAATTCATCTACTCGAGTATAATTAAACAATTTGTCTCCTAAGAACAATTTGCCGGCTTCTTTCATAAGCCTGACAAAGAATTGTCATAAGTCAATTTTCGTCTCAACAATCAGGTTGCTTGTATCTATATAGCTACAAATTTTCTTTCCTTTTTTGAAATATAATTTCGGTGGGTTGTAAGCGAGCTGAGCATGCTTTTTAACTTCGTATTTGTTTAGTGCTTCGTATATTTTGGGGTTCTCATAGTGACGTATTTCTTCCCTAACATTGTCGGTTTAGGCTTTTTTATGGATCTAGTTGTAATTTTTAATAAGTCCGTGACTTTTTGAATTTCTGACCTCTTTACTGAAACAGCAACACTGCTCCTGTCAACAGGCATTTGTCAGTTGACTCCTGTCAAAATTTAAACTTGCTGCGTCAGTTAGTTTGTGTTTGACAGCTATTTTTATCAGACTACTCACTAATTTGAGGAGAAAATGGAAAAAAGTGAATTTCGTGTGCTTATTAAGCATTATTTCTTGCGAAAAAAAACCATTACCGAGACCAAGGCTAAGCTTGATAAATACTATGGGGACTCTGCACCATCGATTTCAATGGTAAAAAAGTGATTTACTGAATTTCGTTGTGGCCGTACAAGCACTGAAGATGCCGAACGTCCTGGACGCCCAGTTGAGGTCTCTACACCCGAAACAATCGAAAAAATTCACGATATGGTGTTGGCCGACCGAAGATTGAAAGTGCGAGAGATTGTGGAAGCCGTAGGGATCTCGCATGGCTCAGTGGTTTCAATTTTGAATGATCACTTGGGCATGAGAAAGCTTTCCGCAAGATGGGTGCCGCGTTTGCTCACAGTCGACCACAAACGCAATCGTGTAACAACTTCACAGGAAGGTTTGGCGTTGTTTAATCGCAATATGGAGGAGTTTTTGCGCCGTTTTGTAACCGTGGACGAAACATGGATCCATCACAACACACCAGAGAACAAACAACAGTCAAAACAGTGGGTTTCTAAGGGTGAATCGGCGCCAAAGAAGGCCAAGGTGGGTTTGTCAGCCAATAAAGTTATGGCGACTGTTTTTTGGGATGCACGCGGGATAATCCACATTGACTACCTTCAAAAGGGAAGAACAATCAATGGGGAATATTATGCCAACTTATTGGACCGATTCAATGACGATTTGAAAAAAAAACCAACTTAATTGGCCAAGAAAAAAGTTCTTTTCCACCAAGACAATGCAAGGGTGCACACATGTGCAATTGCCATGGTAAAAATCCATGAATTGGGCTATGAATTGCTCCCTCATCCACCCTATTCTCCAGATTTGGCTCCGAGCGACTACTTCTTGTTCCCAAACCTGAAGAAATGGCTTGGAAAAAGATTTGACTCCAATGATGAAGTCATCTCGCAAACAAAGGCCTATTTTGAGGATCTCGACAAATCATTTTTTTTGGAAGGGATAAAAAAATTGGAGAAGCGTTGGACAAAGTGTATAGAGCTCAAGGGAGACTACGTTGAAAAATAAAATTATTTTTTTATCAAAAAATCTGTGTTTTAATCCAAAAGTCACGGACTTATTGACCCGCCATCGAAAGAGCAAAGAAAAATAGTTGACAACATAATTAAGTGAATTGAGAAGCATAAAGTATATGCGGCAAGAAAGTGCTATGTAGATATAAAAATTTATGAATACATTAAAATTAGAAATTTAAATACATTACACGATGTTTTTTTTTTCTTTTATTAGCCGACATCCGACGGAATTGCTTCTGACGGCTTATTCGATTTAGAACTTTGTATGTATTCCCCACTTGAAAAATTTACTGGGTTCGACTCTTGATGATGAAGCATCATTCCGAAACACCGTGCTTCGAATTCAATCGTAGTCGTCGTTCGCTCCAGATCGAATTTCGGGAAGGTCGTCCAAAATCGTTTGTTGTGCTAGAAAACATCGATGGTGTGCGGGAACTGATATTGGAAAATCGTCATGTGACTTATTGTGAAATTGAGGCATGCTTGGGCATTAGTTCCACTCGACTACATTTATTATTGCTTTGGCCGTCAAATAGATTTCTTCGAGTTAGAATTTGACAATCGCTCAAAAAAGGATCGTGTCGATTAGTTCAAAGTAATGTTGAAAAAATGCGATCGCGGTGCTGCAAATAACTTCGTATGCTTCTATAAGATCGTGGCAGGTCACAAATCATGGATTTATGCATATGAATTCGAAACTATTTGCTATTTGCCTCGAAAAACCGCTCAAAAATATTTGTTTTTCCTAATGAGTTGCGTTACTAAGCTTATTTAAGTCAAAGCACGAGTATCTTTGAATACTTTATTTATACCTACGAAGTTTTCCCGAAGTTTCGACTGTAGTTGCATATGAAACATGTAATGAACTGAATTACTTCAAAAATAAGCTCATATAACCTTTATGTCATTGAAAAGCTTTAATTTATTGTACATATGCGCATATATTCATATTCATGTTACCTTCCATCATTCTTATTACATATTTGATACTGAAGAAAAAGTGTGGTTTTTATTTATTTCCTTTCGATATTCTAAATAAAAATTGCAAACAAAAAAATTTTGTTCTTCGATTTTTGGTTTCATTTCGATTTTTCATTGTGAGTCTGACAGATTAATAACTTATAATACACAAAAAGTTTCTTAGCTTCAAATTAGAAAAAAACTGAAATTCAGTTTACTTGATTATGAAATTAACTTTCTGAGAATTTAAAGGCGGAAGTTATTTCTAGGTTAGTTAAATCAACATTTTCCACTCTAGAATATAAAATAGCTCTGCTTTCCGTCAACTTAATGTCAAAGACCACTGTTATAAAAAAATTATGGTTCTATTTACACGAATAGTTTACTCTTATAAATTACTTTTGGCATTCTAGTTGTTCTCCATATTTTGTCAATTCATTTGTATGAATACAAGATTGTGTAAGACTACAATAATAAATGTGGGAAAATAGCGTGTATTTTAAGTTAAATGCAAAATGATGGATTGGGGTATTCGTCGTAAGTAGAATTTCTTTAACTTTTCTTTTAATATATATTAGAAATGTAAATAGTAAAATGTAAAAAAACATACATACATATGTATTTGCAAAAGAAGTATTCGAGCATATATATGTATATATAGATCAAAATTCGATTAGTTGATTCTAAACAAATTGATTTTTCACAAAATGTTGGGATTTATAGATTCACCAATATTGTTTAATGAGATATTTTTCAATCTTTAGTAAATTTTTATGGAAGTACAAGTAAATTATTATATAGTTTGTTTATTGAAAATTTACTTGCTATCATTACATGTTGTTAGGTTCGATCATGTTTCATGTAAGACGTCGGCCCGCAGACTCACAACCAAGAAGACGAAAAAAGAAACCTTTAGGAGCTGCGAATGGATCAAATAGTACATCGAGTGATCGAGAAGGACCAATTTTGGTGGAAGTAACCCATAGCGGAGATGGTGGTCGGCGCATTAAATTAGGAAATGATCCTGTTGAAGTAAATGCGTTATTATTTTTTATATTAGTATATTATTATTATTTTTTCTATTAGTACTATTAATATTTTTTCAATTAGTATTATTAATATTTTTTCAATTAGTATTATTATTATTTTTTCTATTAGTATTATTATTATTTTTTCTATTAGTATTATTATTATTTTTTCTATTAGTTTATTATTATTTTTTTGTTTCTATTAGTATTATTATTATTTTTTTGTTTCTATTAGTATTATTATTATTTTTTTGTTTCTATTAGTATTATTATTATTTTTTTGTTTCTATTAGTATTATTATTATTTTTTTGTTTCTATTAGTATTATTATTATTTTTTTGTTTCTATTATTATTATTATTATTATTATTATTATTATTATTATTATTATTATTATTATTATTATTTTTTTTTTGTTTCTATTAGTATTATTATTATTTTTTTGTTTCTATTAGTATTCTTATTATTTTTTTGTTTCTATTAGTATTATTATTATTTTTTTGTTTCTATTAGTATTATTATTATTTTTTTGTTTCTATTAGTATTATTATTATTTTTTTGTTTCTATTAGTATTATTATTATTTTTTTGTTTCTATTAGTATTATTATTATTTTTTTGTTTCTATTAGTATTATTATTATTTTTTTGTTTCTATTAGTATTATTATTATTTTTTTGTTTCTATTAGTATTATTATTATTTTTTTGTTTCTATTAGTATTATTATTATTTTTTCTATTAGTATTATTATTATTTTTTCTATTAGTATTATTATTATTTTTTCTATTAGTATTATTATTTGTATTATTATTATTATTATTATTAGTTGTATTATTATTATTATTTGTATTATTATTATTATTTGTATTATTATTATTATTTGTATTATTATTATTATTTGTATTATTATTATTATTTGTATTATTATTATTATTTGTATTATTATTATTATTTGTATTATTATTATTATTTGTATTATTATTATTATTTTTTATTGTCATTATTATTATTTTTTTTTATTATTATTATTGCTACTGTTATTATTATTAATAGTATTATATTAATTAATTAACCAAATTTTAGCGTCATAGCATGACAGTTGGAAAAGGTATAGCAATATTTTACATCAATTTTTTTTTCTCAGCGATATTTGGAGTGGTTACATTCAAAAAATTAAATTAACAATACAAAAACTTTGGAAGTGTTGAGAAAATGTTTTGGCAACGGTGCTCTAAAGATAATGAAAATCTGCTTCAGTTTCAAATTGCATGAATCAATCTTACATTTCCTTTTCCACTGCAGTTTTGACAACCGACATGCATGTGTATCTGGGAGGAAAGAGCTTTCTGTTTTGAGTCAAGTTTCACTTTTAAAACTATTTGTAAATGTTCGGAATATATTAATTCCTTCACTTCGAAGTTCGCTATAAGTTCCAATCACTTTCCTTTCATTTAATGGAGTAAGTCCAAACGATTTGCACATTTCAATCATATACTTTCCATGTTTAATTAAAGTCCTTTGGATTTCTGATCTGTTTCTAGTAATTGAAATTCTAATAGGCTCGTAAAATGATCTGTCCAATTATTACAGTTGATATGAACGACAATGTGTAGATTTCCCGTTTTGCAATGTCCGTTTCAATAAGATATCTGATTTTTGTAATTGCGAGTATTGTTAGAAAACTGCAAGTGACTGCAATTCGATTTCCCGTTTCGCAATGTCCGTTTCGATAAGATATCTGGTTTTTCTAACTGCCAGTATTGTTAGAAAACAACAAAGGGCTATAATTCTATTTCTTTTGTCTTAATTGCCTGTAAATGTTGGATGTCAGTGGATGTCAGTGGATGTCAGTGGAAGTTCTTTCTACTTGTATCTAGAGAACTTCGTATTATTTGAAAAATTTTTCTAAACTTTATTTGTTTTGTTCAACAAAGGTTTTACTAGATGGAGTGAAATGTGACCTCCTTGGGAATTAACAAATTATTTTTTTAAATGTTTTTTTTTATATCATTCAATATAGTCCCCTTTTAGTTTGATACATTTATTCCAGCGATTTTACAACTTCTTGATCCCGTCCGAAGAGTAATTTTCCGGAAGGTCTGCAAAATACTCCTCCGTGGCGTCGATGATTTCCTCGCGTGAGCTGAATTTTTTTTGATGAGCCATCTTTTGAGGTTTGGGAAGAGATAATAGTCCGAGGGATCCAAATCCAGTTACCATTCGACGCCAAAAGTCCGCCCGATTTCGCATCAGCAAGTCCAAACACTCTTTCGAAGTGCTCTCGCCTTCGTGTTTTTGGTCATTCGCGGCAGGATAACTTTTTCATATGCAGAATATTGCCCAAAATATGGCATGTGCGCTCAGTGCTAATCTTTGTGGTATCTGCTAGCTCGCGCACCCTCACTTTCCGGTCAGCCAACACCATTTCATGTATTTTTTTGACAGGGAGGGCCTGCCGCTGCGGACTTGATCGGTAGTGGAGTTGTGGCCACCACGAAACTCTCAAAACTAATATTTGACAGTGTAATCTGACGGAGCATTAGCCCCATAATATTTATCCAACTTTTCTTTTGTTTCCTTCGCCGTTTTGCCTCTCAGAAAATAATGTTTTATGAGAGAACGAAAATCGTTTTTGTCCATACTCAACATGATGCCAAACACGTCAACTACAATCAGCTGTCAAAACAAAACTAAAGACAGTAACGCACTGAAATTTGGCATGTCTGGCTAAATATGAATGGACTTCAAGGCACCATAACCTATTTTGCAGTAGCAGCGCATTCTGGCGGTCCAGGATGTCACTTTTCACTCCATCTAGTAAATAAAACAAGTACAATATATTAAATTTATCTTTGACTTCAAAGAAATCTTTAAAAAGTTTGCTGCAGCAAGCTTTGCATTTAAGAAAATAAACATTGGTATTAAGAAAATAAACATTATTAATAAGAATACAATAGAAGTTTTTTGTTAAAACGATTGGTAACATCATTAGAAGCGCTGTGTGCGTCCACTATTTTGCATAGTTTGAAAACGTTATCATCTGCGGTTCCACCTAGCGGCTGCTAGCTTCATAATAAAAAAAATAGCTTATTGTTGGCATTTAAGCATTTTCTAATTTTGGGTTTTGCTCCTCCCATTATTGTGCTTATTTTCGTAGTTCTTGCTCCTAAATGCTGCCTCAGTTTCAGCGCGCGTCTTGTTGCGCGCATAATTCGGAGTAAAAAAATAACCATACCTGCTTAGAAGATACAATTTTACGGTTTTGTAATTACATTTTCAACTTTAGGATTCGTTGATTTTCGATGTGACTGTTGAGTCAAATTTGGTTTGTTTTTACCTTGTCCGCAGCGACTACTTCGTTCTTGGCTAAAAGGTGTAAGATTATAATTTGTTGGTTTGGTTCCTTTGCCAACTGCAACTATCTACATGAGCAGTTCCATTTGTTGCAGTTGACTATGAAATGAAAGATTTTCCTGTTTCGAAAAAACAATTCGGCGTAAAGTCTGTCCAATTCTACTTTTCGTAGCCAATTTTCACTCAATTTCTCATCCATTAACATTGACATGGAGCATTAAATTAAGTCTTTTACGACTTTTATTGTCATATTCCCAACAGTTGTGGAAAATTGGTTAATCTATGTTTACGATGGTGTCCTTTATTGGCCGTTGCATGATCTTTTTCAGTGATAGTTTTTTTCTTTGATCTTTTTTTTTTTTTTACTCACTTTTCGATATTTGAATGTAATTAGTGAGTTGTGCGATTTATGAGGCTTAAACTCTCGATTTACTATTTTTTCTGAAAATTTGCTTCAAACACAACGATTTATTACTGTTATTAGAATTTTTATTATTATTGTTATTAATATTATTATTATTATTGTTATTAATATTATTATTATTAGTATTATTATTATTAGTATTATTATTATTAGTATTATTATTATTAGTATTTTTAGTATTGTAATTATTTATATTTTTGTAATTACTCGTGCTGATAATAACAATTATCAGTATTAATATTATCAGTTTTATCACTATCAGTATTGTAATTACGAGGGCGGGTCAATAAGTCCGTGACTTTTGGATTAAAACCGATTTTTTGATAAAAAAATAATTTTATTTTTCAACGTAGTCTCAGTTGAGCTCTATACACTTTGTCCAACGCTTCTCCAATTTTTTTATCCCTTCCAAAAAAAATGATTTGTCGAGGTCCTCAAAATGACGAGATGACTTCATCATTGGAGTCAAATCTTTTTCCACCAAGCCAAGGAAAAGAACTTGAGGTCGTTTTTTTTTTCAAATCGTCATTGAATCGGTCCAATAAGTTGGCATAATATTCCCCATTGATTGTTCTTCCCTTTTGAAGGTAGTCAATGTGGATTATCCCGCGTGCATCCCAAAAAACAGTCGCCATAACTTTATTGGCTGACAAACCCACCTTGGCCTTCTTTGGCGCCGATTCACCCTTAGAAACCCACTGTTTTGACTGTTGTTTGTTCTCTGGTGTGTTGTGATGGATCCATATTTCGTCCACGGTTACAAAACGGCGCAAAAACTCCTCCATATTGCGATTAAACAACGCCAAACCTTCCTGTGAAGTTGTTACACGATTGCGTTTGTGGTCGACTGTGAGCAAACGCGGCACCCATCTTGCGGAAAGCTTTCTCATGCCCAAGTGATCATTCAAAATTGAGCCATGCGAGATCCCTACGGCTTCCACAATCTCTCGCACTTTCAATCTTCGGTCGGCCAACACCATATCGTGAATTTTTTGATTGTTTCGGGTGTAGAGACCTCAACTGGGCGTCCAGGAGGTTCGGCATCTTCAGTGCTTGTACGGCCACAACGAAATTCAGTAAACCACTTTTTTACCATTGAAATCGATGGTGCAGAGTCCCCATAGTATTTATCAAGCTTAGCCTTGGTCTCGGTAATGGTTTTTTTCGCAAGAAATAATGCTTAATAAGCACACGAAATTCACTTTTTTCCATTTTCTCCCCAAATTAGTGAGTAGTCTGATAAAAATAGCTGTCAAACACAAACTAACTGACGCAGCAAGTTTAAATTTTGACAGGAGTCAACTGACAGATGCCTGTTGACAGGAGCAGTGTTGCAGTTTCAGTAAAGAGGTCAGAAATTCAAAAATGCACGGAATTATTGTAAATATCATTAGTATTTTTGTAAGTATTATTATTATTATTATTGTAAATATCATTAGTATTTTTATAAGTATTATTATTATTATTGTAAATATCATTAGTATTTTTGTAAGTATTATTATTATTATTGGTTTTTTTTTTAAATATTTATATTATCTTAAACATAAATATATCACAAGTTCATATTTCGTTTGCTTTTAAGGTGGGATCTGCGAATACAAACACACTACAATTATTTGGACCATCGATTCAAGCAAGGCACTGTTTAATTTCATTATCAGAAGGAGTGTGTACAGTAACACCATTACATACTGATGCATTGACTTTTGTAAATGGGCATCACATTGTTCAACCAACAATCCTACATGTGAGTATTTCTCCCTTTTAGTGTTTATGATTACCTCAATATGATTCACAATAAAATATTATAAGAGTATGTAAGAACTATATTCTACATATTTCAACTTGATTGACTCCACAAAACTTGAAAAATTCTGAGTTCATAAGAATTGTCTTACCTTATTGCTTATAGGGAAGAATAATAATAAATGAAATCTGAGATTCAACCTAATATTTTGAAAGTCTTAACTGATAACGTTTTTGAATATGATAATTGAGAACTAAAATCATCTGGTAGAATCTTATAACGTGTCATCTTCTTCTAAAGTGTATTTTTATATAAACTGCAGGCAATGCCTTGATTCTAAATTTGTTCATAAGAAATCTCTCAGCATTAAGTAACAAAGATGTAAAAACTTAAATAATTCGCAGAAATAACCTGTTTCATAAGAAATGAATTTAGATAAAGTGGATGTGAATATATTGTGTGTTATTTATGCATTGGCTCCGCTGGAGCTATCTCTTTAACCAATTGACTGATATATCTGAGCTTTTGTAAATTCAAGAGTCTCTGGATTCTTACAATTCTTTGCGAAATAAAACATTAATTTATGTATTAGAAGTAAATTTTATATAATACTGATTGAAATCGGCAATTAGGAACGGTTGGAAGGAAAAAAATTGGACTCTTGGTTCGTCTTCGAAAAATAACTGGTTTTCTAAGTTAACCTTAGGTAACACAATTTGAATGCTCGCAGTCCACCTAATCAAGAGGGTGGAGTTTACAAAGTATCATTTCACGTGGTTTTCTGAGAAGTGGAGGAACAGTTTGTGTATAAGAGTAAAATTCTTCTATATGGCAGAGAGGGACCTCGGCAATATTTAAGGCGACCACCTTATACAGAATTTGATCCTAGACGTTAGTATCTAGTAATATGGTATGGAAATGCTTTGACTACTGTGCTGGTCCAATATTTTGGATCAAGACTATACTGAAGCAGCACTTATCCACGTGGTAGTGTGTTGGCTTCCCAATCGGACGTTTCGGGGTTCAAAACCAGCCGTGACCGAAAGACTCTTTTTCAGGCAACTGAAATCTTGTGAGATGAATGGTTGCCTAAATATAACATCAAGTCCAATTTACACTAGTAATTTAGTCTCCCCATTAAATGTTGGATGTCACCCATGGAGCGAAATAACCACTGAGCCCAAAAATCTTTCTCTCTCTCTCTCTATCCAATTTTCCGAAAAACTTAACACGTGCTCCGGCATTTTAAGAGTAGTAATACCCTCTTGAGTGTTAAGTTCTTTAAAAAAAAAAAAAAAAAAAAAAACGTGATATGCTGCAAAACATCATGTTGTCATTGCATTGAATACAATTCCAACGTTTTTTTTTACTTTAAAAGGAAACAGCTATTGCCACTTAAAATAAATTAAAATCATTATTATATATAATTATAAACTTAAAAATATACTATGTAAGCGCCCATCAAAATGAGAACATTGCGTTCGCAACATTAGGAATCACATTATTTCATTGTTTTTTTTTATCTTGAACGCAGCGCAATGCACTCATTTTGGTGAAGCACGCCGGCCGTAGATAACACAAATTGTAAGTAAATAATTATTTGCATTTGATTATTTTTATGTAATGGAAATTTATTAAGAATATTAAAAACCACCTTATCGTAAAGCCAGAGTTTTAATACAGCCATCGAGGCTTCAACATCTTTTTAATATTAATTTTTTTCAATTGCGACCGCCGCTATTTTGTGTCGCTCCAATTTTTTTTGGATTCAATTATAATCGGAGCGAATTTACCAAATTAAAATCGATGCAAGGCTGCATCACTCCTTGCAAGACCAATGAAATTATGTCTTCAACATCGGCATCGGCTTTTGCAGTGCTATCTCCGCCGCAGCCACCAACAAAGGCCGCAACCAATGAACCCGAGCACATTACTCTTATTCAAGAACTCTGCAAACAAGAAGCAGAGCTGAAGGCTTCCTTGCCTCCACAGAAGAAGACCGAAAAAAAACCTACAGAAACAGATAATGAATTACGCCGCCACCACCACCACCGGCACCGCCGCCAAAGACGATGTTCAGAAAACCATTGTAGTCAACACTCCATTCACATCATATGCCACAGCCGTAACGACAAAAGAAGTATGTTCATCAGTTTCATCAGCCGCCGCCACATCCATCCATAAAGTCGGTATGCCAGTCATCACCATCAGTTTTAACCCATCAGTGGCGTTACCCTCAACATCGTTTCATCTTTACACACCACAACTGCAAAGACACGGACTTGCCAAGTGTGTACCATTTTTATACTACTACAATACTTCCACCGCCAAGCCATATACTCTCGCATCGTCACCGCCTATCCGTTTGCCCGCTACCACCAATTACTTCAGCCTGTTAAATCAGACAATAAATTACCCGCGGATTCGCAAGTCCCAAGAGCTTACTGAATTTGCAGGTAAGCCAGAAGAATGGCCTATGTTTATTGTCGCGTGTAATGAGACGTCAGCCGCTCATAGCTACACCGAACTAGAAAATCTTTCGCATCTGCAACGAGCCCTTAAAGGAGATGCCAAATTTAAGGTTGAAGCCTTTGATCCATCGTAATAGTGTACGTGCAATAATAGAAACCCCCAAATTTCATTACGGTCGCTCGGAGGTACTAATAAGGAGTTAATTAGCCACGGCCAGGTCTTTTCCAATAATTTGTGAAATGAAAGTAAATGAAATCGCCAATTACAGTGTCATTGTATCCAACCCCACTGTATTTTCAGAAAACGTTTCCGCGTTGTTTCATTTATCGAATCCCACCTTACTCGACGAGTTGGTAATGAAACTTCCATTAAATAAAAAAGAAGAATGGGTTAGCCATTCTGTGACTCTTTTGCCCTCGTACCCTTCTATTTGCGATTTTAACAATTGGTTGAAAAGAATAGCGACGTATGTTGCTATTGCTACTGATATTATTGCAAACACTACTTATACTTATTGAAGGTATACAAAGAAAATCGAGCTATGCTGCCTGCGAAAGATCATTTTTTATACCAATGTCCAAAATTTAGAAATCTCCGTACATGATCGGCAGAAGTTAGTAAACCCAAACCACATACGAATATGTTTTTGTTGTTTACACACAGATCCTGTTGCAGCGAAATGCTCATTCCGGCGAATATGCGACATAGCTGCCTGCCATAAAAGTCACATATAAAAGCCTGCTCCATGATCCCAATGATAGCAAACATACCGAAACGGATTCTGCGACAAAAAGAAACGCGCTTCGCGACAGTAGCTAGATTTCTTTGTCAGATGAATATTTACAAACAAACGGGCATGAGGATGCCGTAGTAAGCGCGATTAAGTATGAAGGGAAAACAAACAAAACTATTTTTAAGTTTCTACCTGTACGTCAGAGCGGACCGTTGGGTTCGTGTGTTATAGCAGTAATAGATGAGGGTGCTAAGCTTTCGTTGATCGAGGAAAGGGTAGCGTGTTGTATCGGAGTTAAGGGTGCATCTGATCTGCTATCGTTGAGATGGATATATAATAAAATGACTACTAAAGTATCTCAACATGTTGACGTTGAAATTTCTGGTGTGTATATTAATGCCATTGAACATCAGATGAAAGATGTTCGCACTACAAAGAATTTATTTTAGCCAGCGCAAACATTACGTTTTAAAGAATTTCAGCGGGAATATGCCGAGCTGGGTAAAATTCTTGTGGATTATGTGGATGCCGTGTCACATAATTATTGGAACTCCGCGCACGAATGTAGTTAGACCAATTAGTATTTTAAATTCTGGAAAGGGGTTCGCAGTGCACAACACTAAATTGGGCTGGGCTCTTTTCGGGTCGAATCAAAAGAATGAATCAGAAGTTGTTGTTAGCTGTATTATTCCGTCAAAAAATTAAGTACATGATTTGCAAAACCAGGTAGCTGAGTACTTTACGTTGGAAAGTTTAGAATGCCAGCCGGCGAAGCAGGTAATTTCTGAAAATGATAAAAGGCCAGAAAATGCATCAGAAAAAGAAAAGAACCACCACTTTGTTGTTCTGCCGAACATACGAACAGATGGTAACGTTTTCTTTTCATGAAATCCAAAAAGCGTTGACAATAACGGCCTAGAGTTCGACTGTTTCATTTCTTGAAGAAGGAATGTTTTTTTTTTTTTAAGTACGAGTACCGACTATAGTAAGCTTCCATGACAAAAGACTCTGCCAACGGCAAGGTCGTGAAAAATCTGTTCATGCTTATGTTCCGGCGAGATCCTTTGCTAGCGGCGACCAGTTCTTTCACAACTCGTTCTTCTTGATTGACTTCTCTAGTATTGCCTTGTTTACCTGTATAGAAAATCCCTTTGAGTGGATAAACATCACTTGCGTCGCACAACCAAAATAATTTTACACCGTATAGTATTTAGCAGGCTTCGATGGCATGTACTGGGTAAACCTTGTTCTTCCTCTAAAAGGAAAGAGCTGTTCGTCGATAGTCAAGTATTCCGTTGGTTTGCATTCAGCATGTTCCAAATATTAGAAATAAGTGCAGCTTTATCATTGGCTGGTTCGTAGGCGGTGTTCCCGGGTGGCAGATGCTGTGAGTTTTTTTGGGTGGCAACACAAGGGTTAAACCGATCCAAGTCACACTGGTCAACTTCAACTAAAAATAAATAGTGTTATGCCAGATATAATCGCAATTCAAGAAACACATTGTCCATTCGATTTCACCCCACAATGCCCTAAATTGTTCATACCATATTTTAAAAACCACAACACTATAACAACCAAAAGTTAAGATATCCCACATGAACCCATTAACATATATACCAATTTCTGGGTAGCAGCGGCAGAAACACTAGGAAAAGTAACCTCCTTGACCGCCAGAATGCACTGCTACTGCAAAATGGGTTATGGTGCCTTGAAGTCCGTTCATATTTAGGCAGATATGCCAAATTTTTGTGCGATACTGTCTTTAGTTTTGTTTTGACAGCTGATTGTTGTTGACGTGTTTTGACATCATGTTGACATTATTTTTTGAGAGGCAAAACGGCGAAGGAAACAAAAGAAAAGTTGGATAAATGTTATGGGGCTAATGCTCCGTCAGATTACGCCGTCAAATATTGGTTTCGAGAGTTTCGTGGTGGCCACAACTCCACTAATGTTGGCTGACCGGAAAGTGAAGGTGCGCCAGCTAGCAGATACCACAAAGATTAGTACGCGTGTGCGCTCACGCCATATTTTGGGCAATATTCTGCATATGATTGTCTGATAGTCGTGGAGTGAAGTCGTGTATTCTGTCGGTTCTCTTTACCTTAGTAAATTTGAGTAAAAACACGTATTTTTAATAAGCGGAAAAGTGTGACTTCGTGAGAGCTATCGGTGTGTTTCGCGTGTGCGTAAAGTTTGTCTGATGCAATGGATGGTTTTTGTGGAACATGTGAAAGACAATTTAGTCGCAATGATTCACTTATAGTTCCGTGTGGCGGGTTCTGTAAAAGGGCGTACCATCGCGTGTGCTGTGAAGGAAAGTTGACGGAGTATGATATAGGGCGGCTTCAGGTAATTCGAAATTTGGGGTACTATTGTTCGGATTGCTATGGAGCTCCTGCAAAAATCTTGAAACAATATGAAACAATACTAGAAACTCAAAAAACCAAATATGAAGATATTATACAGTTGATGAACAGTAACACAAAGCTTTTAACAGACCAAATAAACGTAATGTCAAATACAATCCAGAGTGCGTTATGTAAACAAAATAAAGTAAAAGAGATAGATAGTGTTAGCATAAATGGAAAATTACAGCGGTTGTCAGAAACAGTAGCGGAAATAAAAGAAAGACCTATAGTAAAGGAAACAAATGTAAATAAAAAGGAAAGTTTAAGCTATATATCCAAGTAGGTAGAGGAAATAAAAAATTAATTAAAGAAATATAATAAAATGGGTGAGAAAATAAGTGAAACAAAACATAATGAGAGTGTCGGTGAAAAATTATCGTATGCGGAACAAGTGAAAAAGGGGCCGCAAGTTATATTAAAACCGAAATGTAATCAGGAATGTGAAAAAACAAAAGAAGAAATAAAGAAACAAATAAAACCGTCAACTATGTCAATAAACGTTAATGGCTTACTCAATAGAAAGGATGGCGCAATTGCAATAAACTGTGGAAATGAGGAGGCGAGTGAGAAAATTCGGTCAATTTTCAAGAACAGTAAAATGAATGAGAATTATGATATTAAGATCCAAAAGATGCGTAATCCAAAAGTATTAGTGTGTGGAATGAAAAAAAACTTGGTAAGGATGACATTGAAAACAATAAAGTCGCAGAATACTCTATTGAAATTTGAATACATGAAATGTATTAGTGTATATGAGTCAGGTAAAAAGAAAGGGGTGTATAACGCAGTCATTGAAATTGACGGAAATGCTCTAAGATTGATACTCGATATTAAAAGAGTAAATATAGGATGGGATAAATGTATTGTCTACGAAGAAATGAATGTTAAAAGGTGTTTCAACTGCTCGTGGTTTAATCACTCAGCTAAGGTATGTACTAATAAAGTAGCATGTTTGAAATGTGGTGGTGAACATAAGAAAAATGAATGTACAAGTGAATTAGTAAAATGCGTTAGCTGCATAAGAAGTATGGAATATCTTCAACTACCAAATATTGACATAAATCATGACACCAGAAATGAAGACTGTCCGGTACTAAAACGGAGGTTGAAAACCGAAAAACAAAGAATTTTGTACTAGCAACTAAATATGTGTAAGTGTTTATTGCTTAACATCGAAGGTCTTTTGAATAATTTCAATGAAATAGAAAGTGCTCTAAGTGAAGAAAACTATGAAATTATATGTTTATCGGAGACTCATTTTACGGAAAAGCCCGACGACAGTGAAATATATATACAAGGCTATCAACCTATAAGATGTGACTCGTGCTCGACCCATACGGGCGATGTTATTTTTTATGTTCGCGATCATTGGGGAGTTGAAGTATTAGAAAAACCTACCCCTTGACATGGAAAGTTGGTGGCTAGCCATAAAGTTAGTGTACTGCGACCTTAACTTAATATTAGCCGGAGTTTATCGGTCGCCAAACTCATCCGAAGCAAATTTTTGTGTAAATTTTAATGAATACTTAGAAAAATTGTTAGCGAATCAAAATAAAGTAATTGTAATGGGTGATGTCAATATTAACTGGTTATGCAATGGCTTATATGGAAAGAGAATAAAACAGATTGTGAAGGATAACGCGTTAAAACAAATAATAAACGAACCAACAAGAATAACACAAAGTTCACAAACAATCATAGACTATGTCACTACAAATAACGAAAAAGTTAAGGCGTATGTAGTGAACAACTTAAAAATAAGTGACCACGAAAGCGTGGAAATTAAAATACCATTGCGAATAAAAGTGAATGAGAAAAGAGAGTTAATAGAAACAGTAAAATATAATCAGAGAAAATTTAGTGAATATATTGAACATAACTGTGATAATATTAATGTAAGTGATGCAAACATACGCACGGGAAACCTTACAAAATGCCTAGAAGCAGCAGTAAACTCAATGAAATGTAAAAAATATGTGTGTTTTAATGGAATAAATCGGTGGTTTACCAAAGAACTTAAAACTCTTAAAAATAAAAAGTTACAAGCATATAGGCTAGCAGTATGGACAAATTCGACAAATGATTGGGAAAGCTATAAGATAGCTAGAAATATTTTCAAATCAGCACTGGACAGGGCAAAGAATAACTTCATTACAAACAAAATACAGTCATCCAAAAACCAAAAAGAAATGTGGAATAATATTAAATCACTAGTTCTAAAAAAACCGAAAAGTGTAATAAAAAGTGTTGTTTTTGATAATGTCCCTGTAAGTGACTATGCAATTATGGCAAAAAACTTTAATGTTTTTTTTTTTGTTAGAAGTGTATGTGAATTGAATAAACCGATACCGTATGTACCATATATAAATCTTATACAACAAACTGATAGGTGCTTCCAATTCAAATGTATAACATACCAGGAGCTTAGGAGTATTATAAAAACAATGAAAAATAAGAAAGACTCTAAAATGTAAATATGATAAGTGACGTTCTCCCAATTATTGGTTCCAGTTTATGTGAAACTATAAATAAATCATTGACGTGCGGTACTTTCCCTCTAGCATGGAAAGAGTCAAAGGTGATACCAATTAAAAAGACAAAGAATGCAACCAAACCAGCTAACTACCGTCCGATTAACATGATTCAAAATGAAGCAAAGTTATTAGAAAAAGTTGTGCAACAGCAGTTACAGAATTACCTGGAGTCAAATGAGCTATTTGCGGAATGTCAGTCTGGATTTAGAAGCAGGCACAGTTGTGAATCGCTTTTAAACTTAATTATTGCGGACTGAAGAATGGCAGTCCAGAATAGAATGAAAATTGTGGCAATATTCATAGACCTAAGGCGAGCGTTTGAGACAATTGACAGAGGTATCCTATTACATAAACTGGACAAATATGGAATCAGAGGAACCGAACTGAAGTGGTTCAGATCGTATTTAGAAAACTAAAGTAGGTGGTGCAATATCCTGTCCAATAGATGTGTCATTAGTTGTACCTCAAGGGTCAGTTTTAGGAGCTCTATTATTTATATTACGAGGGCGAATCAATAAGTCAGTGACTTTTGGATTAAAACACAGATTTTTTGATAAAAAAATAATTTTATTTTTCAACGTAGTCTCCCTTGAGCTCTATACACTTTGTCCAACGCTTCTCCAATTTTTTTATCCCTTCCAAAAAAAATGATTTGTCGAGGTCCTCAAAATAGGCCTTTGTTTGCGAGATGACTTCATCATTGGAGTCAAATCTTTTTCCACCAAGTCATTTCTTCAGGTTTGGGAACAAGAAGTAGTCGCTCGGAGCCAAATCTGGAAAATAGGGTGGATGAGGGAGCAATTCATAGCCCAATTCATGGATTTTTGCCATGGCAACTGCACATGTGTGCACCCTTGCATTGTCTTGGTGGAAAAGAACTTTTTTCTTGGCCAAATGAGGTCGTTTTTTTTTTCAAATCGTCATTGAATCGGTCCAATAAGTTGGCATAATATTCCCCATTGATTGTTCTTCCCTTTTGAAGGTAGTCAATGTGGATTATCCCGCGTGCATCCCAAAAAACAGTCGCCATAACTTTATTGGCTGACAAACCCACCTTGGCCTTCTTTGGCGCCGATTCACCCTTAGAAACCCACTGTTTTGACTGTTGTTTGTTCTCTGGTGTGTTGTGATGGATCCATGTTTCGTCCACGGTTACAAAACGGCGCAAAAACTCCTCCATATTGCGATTAAACAACGCCAAACCTTCCTGTGAAGTTGTTACACGATTGCGTTTGTGGTCGACTGTGAGCAAACGCGGCACCCATCTTGCGGAAAGCTTTCTCATGCCCAAGTGATCATTCAAAATTGAGCCATGCGAGATCCCTACGGCTTCCACAATCTCTCGCACTTTCAATCTTCGGTCGGCCAACACCATATCGTGAATTTTTTGATTGTTTCGGGTGTAGAGACCTCAACTGGGCGTCCAGGACGTTCGGCATCTTCAGTGCTTGTACGGCCACAACGAAGTTCAGTAAACCACTTTTTTACCATTGAAATCGATGGTGCAGAGTCCCCATAGTATTTATCAAGCTTAGCCTTGGTCTCGGTAATGGTTTTTTTTCGCAAGAAATAATGCTTAATAAGCACACGAAATTCACTTTTTTCCATTTTCTCCTCAAATTAGTGAGTAGTCTGATAAAAATAGCTGTCAAACACAAACTAACTGACGCAGCAAGTTTAAATTTTGACAGGAGTCAAACACAAACGAACTAACTGACGCAGCAAGTTTAAATTTTGACAGGAGTCAACTGACAGATGCCTGTTGACAGAAGCAGTGTTGCTGTTTCAGTAAAGAGGTCAGAAATTCAATAAGTCACGGACTTATTGACCCGCCCTCGTATATGTGAATGAAATGCCAAATGTTGTAAATTTCTCGAACCTGCAGTTATTTGCTGATGATGGTCTTCTTTTTGTTTCGTGTAGTGATATTGACGAATGTGTTACTAAAATTAACGAAGATCTGCGGAAACTGCGGATGATTTCAAATGAACAAGCTAAGTTTAAATGTTAGTAAAACTAAATGTATGTTTATAAATGGCCAAACAGATATGAATGTTGTTATAGGTAATGAAAATGTCGAAAATGTTAATGAAATTAAATATCTAGGTGTTGTCATAGACTCAATGTTAAGTTTTAGTAATCACATTGAATACATATCCAAAAAAATAAGTAAAAACGTTAGCTTTTTTGGGAGAATAAGAAAAAGGCTGTCAACTATTTGTGCTATAAATGTATACAATAGCATTATAAAACCACATTTTGAATATTGTTCAACAATTATCTATCGGACAAATAATACAATGTTAAATAGGCTGCAAAAACTTCAGAATAGAGCAATGCGTATCATTCTAAAATGTCACTGGTTAACACCAATAAATGTTATGTTAAATGTACTTAAATGGCTAAGTGTTAACCAAAGAACGATTATGAATGTACTTATTTTTGTCTTTAAAATGAAAAATAATTTACTACCTAAGTATCTGTCCAAGAAAATAATTTATGTCAATAATATACACGACTATAATGTGCGTGACAGAAATGATTTTCGTCTTCCACATGCAAGAACACAAAGAGCACAAAACTCAATATTTTATAAAGGATTTAAACTATTTAATGAACTAACAAATGAATTAAAACAAGAAGTCCGATTAATAGTATTTAAAAGAAACATAGTGAATTATATAAGAGATAAATATAGCTGAAGTATACAAGAGTAATTAAGTTTAATGTACCTTTTCCTAATTTATTAATTAAGTTTAATGTATTTCTAATTTTATAATAATTTTGTATTTCTAAAATAGCAAATTATTGGCTAAATAAATATATCAAACCAAATCAAATCAATATGAAAAAGTTATCCTGCCGCTGGGTGCCGCGCATGCTCACTCCTGACCAAAAACACGAAGGCGAGAGCACTTCGAAAGAGTGTTTGGACTTGCTGATGCGAAATCGGGCGGACTTTTGGCGTCGAATGGTAACTGGATTTGGATCCCTCGGACTATTATCTCTTCCCAAACCTCAAAAGATGGCTCATCAAAAAAAATTCAGCTCAAATCAAATGGAAAAGGGACTATGTTGAATAATATTGTATAAAAAACATTTAAAAAAAAATTTAATTCCCAAGGAGGTTACTTTACACCTTGAAAAACGATTTACTATAATAAACACGTATTTACATGCCAATGACACCGTTATCTCCCAAACTCAAATTTGACCTTGTGAGAAATGCGTGGAACCCTCTCTGGGGCTCATCGAAAAGCGATACCAGAGGCAAAGAGATAGAACACTTCAAAATAAATTCCAACATTACCTTGCTAAATGATGGATCACCAACTCACTTCTCTACCTACGGAAGCCTTACCCATATTGACCTCTCGCTATGCTCTCCAAACCTTACGCCCTTTTGTGATTGGTACAGTTTGAAAGTCGCATACAGTAGTGTCTATTTCCCAACACTAATTGCAATCAAAGATGTACGCCTCGCGAAAAATTCAAATTTCACACCAAAGTTTAAACTTAAAAACGCAAACTGGGAAAAATTTCAGAATATAATTGACCAGCAACTAGACTTAAGAATACCTAGTAACAACAACAACAAAGAAACAGCAAACTTTCAAAAGGCCATTCTTTATGAGGCAAATTATTTTATCCCCCAAACAAAACCAAACAAAAAACTTAACATTTACTGGTGGAGTAACGAATTAAAACTTCTTCAAAATACCAAGCAAAACGCATTTGATACCCTACAACGGTCTCCTACCGTCGAAAATCTTTTAAACTACAAACAATTCCGAGCCCGTTTTAAATATTATGTGTAGAAAAGCCAAAACTTCAACTTATGAGAAACTTACAATGGAAATCCGCCCAGATACACCAACACACGAAATTTGAAACGGCATTAGACACATTTCAAGTCCCGTCCAGCCAAGCATCATAAGGACTATAGAAGCAAACGCGGGACCTATTTCTGATTAAAAAACTATGGCTGAACTATTTGGGCAATCCTGGTCTAACTACTCAAAAGATTCAAATTATCACCAACAATTTCTGCATCAAAAAGTTGAAGTTGAAACTAACATTCGAAATCTTCCACCCGCAGCAATGGAAAACAGCAAAAGTAATACCAATCCTTAAACAACAAAAAAACAACCACCAATTAGGAAGTTACCGTCCAATATCTTTGTTGCTATGTCTCAGCAAGGTTCTTGAAAAAATTATATCAACGCGATTATTATGGTTTATGGAGCAAAACAACCTCATTAATAGAGCCCAGGTCGCTTTTAGACTTAATAAAAGCACAATGAATGCTTTATTGCACGTTTCCACCGTTTCCGGAATTTTATCAACCGTTTCCAACATTTTATTAACCAGAAATCATGGCACAATAATCTCACTAGACTTCGAAAGAATTGGAGCACACAGCATCCTACACCAAATGATAAAATGGAAACTTGTTCCTAAAATCATTAGTTACATTAAAAACTTTCTTTCTTATCGTAAGTTCAGAGCCAAAGTTAATATTGAGTATTCCATCGTTTGGCCTCTAGATAACGGAATCCCACATGGATCACCCCTATCGGTAACACTCTTCATAATAGCATTCAATAATGTTAGTAAGATAGTTGACAGCGAAAAAATTAGATCACGGATTCAATACGGACGACCTAATCATCATTTCAGAAATCACCAACATCAATCTAATACAGGAAGCGTTTATTAGAATTTTTAACAAACTAGTTGATTGGGCTGACACATCGGGCGCGAAAATATCAACCCAAAAAAGCCAACAATTGCGTGTTTGCCGTAAAACAAGCTGTAAACTCTTTTCTTTAGACCTTGGTACATTAACACCAAAATGCGACAAAACCTATAGATGGTCCTCTCACATCGAGCAATTTGAAAAAAGGGCTTATAACGCGTCTTAACATCGTAAAGTACTCTTGTTGCAAAAGGAGCAAAGTGCACATCAATTCAATTCTTAATGTGATACGTTCAACAATTCTATCTAAAATCGACTACGGTCTTCCAATTTCCGGATACTGTGCAAAGAGTGAATTAAACAAAATAAAAACTCATCTAAACGCCTCAATTGGAATCGCGCTTGGTGTTTTTCGAACTACGCCATACCTAATCTACTTGCCGAAGCTAGTGTCTTGCCGCTAGAGGAACGTGGAGACCTTTTTACTGCTAAACTCATTCCAAAACTGCTCATTTCACATGGTTCACCCATACAAAAAGACTTTCTTGCAACGATAAAACATAATACAAAGCCTAAGTTGGAACATACATCTACAAAGCTGCTAAAATTGCAAAGGAACTCAACATTCCATCCAGAATTCAAAAAATAAAGCAAGGCCGTTTTCCTCCGTGGTCATTTAAGAATAGCTGCGTCGATACTGAACTCTCATCCTTCAAAAAAACAAAACTTCACCCCAACCATTTCAGACAAATGTTTAACGAAAAGTACGACCACCTCTCCAAGCTTAATTTTAATTTTCTATATGCTGACGGTTTTGAAATTAATAACAGTATAGTCTACGCGATAGTCGACCAAAGTTTTAATACCGTACAGGCCCGATGCATGAATCCCCACAGTACCATGTTTTCAGCCGAAGCAGCTGCAATTATAGGTGCAATCGAATACACTGCATTTTTTCTGATAGCCTTTCCGTTCTTAACGCCGTACAAAATCTCAACAGCAGACTTTTGCCCATTGTTAAAATACGCAGCAAACTTTGCCAATACGATACGAAAATTAAACTTGTCTGGGTACCAGGGCATGCCAACATCCGAGGAAACGAAGTAGCAGATGCTGCAGCCAAATTAGCCACCAGCTCACCCATATACTGTTCCGACGTACGATTTACTAAACATAATTAGAAACTCGCAGAAGGAAAAATCTAAGCAATTTCGAAAAAATAAACAACTACTATTCCAACTTAATTAATCCTTTACGCTCTCCAGTGCACCTGCCGTATATACTAATAGGCCAGAATATACAGCAATTATAAGATTGAGACTCGGTCATTTACTTTATAAACTTACATAAGTACCGGAAAAGTGTATCATTGGAATTCCACCAGTGGCACCAGTAACTCATTTTTTTCTCGCAATTTTAAATGTAATTTTAAACCAAACTGTCGTACGACAGTAGCAAAACACAAATGTCGAAATTAACACTGACTCTTACACTCCAATCCGGTAAATTTCCAATGCTCTGGGAAACCCATATGAGCGTATTGGTATGACAATTAAAGAAGCATAAGTCTAAACTGCACTTGCAAATTCTCCGAAAAGGATAAAGGTATTTGAAGGTTAGAATAATTCGTAACTTGGTTTAAAAAAGTTGCCAGCCATGTGGAAAAAAGATTCCGATCGATTTAAGCTACTCTCGAACCCAGTCCGCGAACTCGAGGGTGAAGTCAAAAATTTTCTGCAAATTTTTCTGCTAGTTTTTTTCGGATTGGATTCAAATCAACCATTTAATTCATTAGGATGACTAAAAAAGCATAAATGAACGATATTAGAAATTCTTGGAAAAACTACATTTCCATATTTGTAAATCTTAAAGAAATGCATGCAGCAAAAAAAAAAAAAAAAAAACGAATTCCAACCTGTCTTCAATTGATGAATTAACCCTGTAACCGTTTTTCCTTAAAAATAAGCTCAAGCGTACGAAAAATTCAAAAAAGGTTATTTTTGACGTTCTTTGCACAAATCTTAAATCTAGATTTGTTTTACCTGTGATATTTTGGGCTTTAGGTGCCAAAAAAATGGACCATCATAACTGATTAAGGGAGAATTAAAACAATGGACTTTTCTATTCAAAACAAAGTGAGAGTAGTTTTATTAACAAAAAATATGTAATTCAAACAAAAGCACTTCATTCAAAAATTTTTATAATAAAACAAATGACTTGTTAACACTGATGAAAGTCTTTGAAACAATTTATAGTTGGGGTTAGACATAAATTTAGGTTGCATTTTATGCAATAGATTTGGGTGTCTGAATTTGTCGAACATTCCAGGAATATGACCGACATTGTCATATTTTATGTCATCTGATGGTCTTGGACACTTTTTTCCTTTTCCAGAAGGTTGAGCTGGGCAATTAGCTGATGGTCTTCCAACTGTACGAACTGGAGAATATTTGCATAATGCAGAAACTATTGCTTCGCGAAATTGCGGTAATTTTACAGTTTCTGATTCTGGGTTTATGCGACGATGTAAAATATACGCATTTGTGACTGTCATATCGATAAGATGATAGAATAAACGAGTCATTACAACATCGCGTGTCTTCAAACGAATATGATACTTCCCCATAAGTCCGTCCATGCGGTCGACACCTCCCATATGGTTGTTATACTCTCTTATTATCTGGGGGCATTCAACGTCAACCTACTGCTTTTCTTTTCGATTATATCGTGCTGCTTTTGATGTTTTGTTGAAGGATTGTTTTTTAAAAATGGTTTTACCCCAACGTAGCTCGAAGCCAGCCGAACAGCTTTGTTGTCCTTCCATAAAACCGTGGATATATCCACACCATATGCTACACAAGTATATTCAACAGAGTAACCTCTTTCAGCTTTTTTAAATTCTTCATCTTTTTCAGTTGATAATTTAGTGTTTGAAACTCGATTAGATCGAATTGTACCTAGGACTATAAATACCTTTAGCTAGCAAGTATACAATTAGAGGCAAAGAAGTATAAAAATTGTCGAAGTAAATTATATAATTTTTAAATTCCGGAACGGGTTGAGTAAGACGAACAACAACATTTGAGGTGGCACCTAGATCTGGTGTTCCTGGTAAAATTATATTGTCCCCAGCACCGTTATAGATTTCAAACCAATATGAATATCCATAAGTATCGCATAACACAAATAATCTTACTCCCCACTTGTGAGGCTTATTAGGCATATATTGCCGAAGGTGATGCTTCATTTTTGTTGCATACATCTGCTCATCTACACAAAGACGTGCTGTTTTGGGAACGCTATCAAAACTTTGATTGAAAAGAGTTGAAAGTTTTCTTATGCGATACAAGGAATCATAGCCTGGGGCACCTTTTTCAACTCGCTGTTCTACATCTGCGAAACTCAAATATCGTTTGATATTTTCGAAATGTCAACAAGTCATGGTACTTCGTATTGGTTCGAAAGCATTTTTGCTCCAATAGCTTTCTAAATTTGGATATCTATACAACGACATATATAAAAGGCAGCCTATGAATTGATGAATTTGTTGTTCCGTGACTGAAAACGAAGTATTTATATCCTTTTGTCGAGCAGCACGATTAGTTTTCTCAACGACAATTTTCACTATATCCGAAGTAAAGAGATATTGAAAACATTGTAATGGACTCTTCAAATTCAGCAAGCAGTTTGTAAGAGTACTGTTGCCTTGAAATGCAAGTTCGTTGACATGTAATTGCATTGGTTTCTTTTTCCACAAAATATTTGAAAATTCACTTGATTTTATATCAATACTCGCCAAATTTGCTCCGATAAAACCACCAGCAGATGGAACTATGTAAGGACCGTCATCTTCTACTTCTGGTAGTGGTATCCGTGGTCGTTTTGATGGCTTGAAAAATAAAGGCGTTGATGATGACTGAGCTGGTGTAATTGATAATGTAGTTGGATCTAATGATGTAAAAAAATTATCACAATATAATAAAATATACCAAACAAAATGGTACTAACTTGGAGCATTAATTATGTTTAGAGACCAATTGGCATCGTCGACGAATGTCGAACTTGAATCACATGCTTCCATTTCACGCAAGCATTCCGAAATTGCTGATTTTGTTGTTTCACTCATTTTATCTGATCTTCGATCGGTATCATCGCTATCAAAGTCATCGTTGATAAGCTCATCATCAATTGCCTGCATAATTTCTTCAATTTCCTCCTCAGTCATTTTTGATAGGTTGCACTTTCGACGCCTATCTTCCGGAGATCCAATTATATCTTGACCATAATTTTTAAAGGCACGACGTTCATTATCCATTTCTTAACTAAAGAAGATTATACAGGTAAAAACTGAACTAAAAAATAAATCATGTACAAAAATCCAAGAAAGTAAGTTTTTGACGCAAACCGTTTTAACCGTCTTCAAACAGCCTTCACAAATCGTTGTCAAAATTATATTCTCTTACTTAGTTTTACAAATTTGATAACATATTGTAATAAGATATAACAATTAGCACCTACCGTAATTTTTACAACGATAATGTATGGATAATTAATATTTTATGGACTTTTGAAATATCACCTTTTCTTAAATTAATTAAAAGCACTCACTTCAATGGCTTATGGTAATCAACTAACAATAACATCCGAAAAACACATCGAAAAACATGACACTTCACCAGCTGCGTGAACGTATGTTACTTGTAAGTACGAGTATATCTATAACGGTCCCGCAAATCATAAACAATACCTGCTCAAAATGGGTTCAATTTAATACAGACCGTCTGCAGACGGTTAAAACGGTTAGAGGGTTAAGTAAAATATTAACTAATTTTAATGGAATCAATATAAAGCCAATAATAATCAGGCGTTCATTTAAACAATTTTTTGCCGTTTGCGTGAAAAATGTAAAAAAAATCAAGTGATTAAAATTTGCCAAAGCAAACAAAAATAAATCTTGGATAAGAGCAAGTTTTCAGTCTTATGAAATGACAAAAAACAAAAAAGTATGTATACCTGAACCGTAATGAGGTCTAACTAGTAAAAAACTAACTGTAAAATACGGCGGAGAAGTGTTATTGTTTGAGGTGTTATGGACTACAGAGGCGTTAGAAATTTAGATTTTATTCAAGGTTATACGACTTAAGAACACTATCCACAACTATACAAAACATGAGGCTTTGAATGTGCAACCTTTCCGAAAAGGCCTACCTATACGACCATATGAGATGGTGTTGACCCAAGAGCTAAAGCCTAATGACATGTCAAATTTCACCTGATTGTATTCTATTGAAGCCGATCCAGAATTTCGCCGAAAGATTATATTTAGTGCATTTTTGGTTAAATAGCTTTGCAATAAGCAATTTTGCCGAATTGAATTTAGTGAACGGCCGAACAGCAGCTATTTATTATTTATACGAAATAAAATTACTGTTTGGCGTGGTTTTCATGCTGGAGGTGTCATCGGGCCCTACTTTCGAGATGATGTCGGCGAGTTTAGTGGTTGAAACAGGAAACTGCCATTTCCCACAAATAACTTGTTGAAGACGAAATTTAGTGATCGTCTTATCGTCGGAAATAGCAATGCCAAATTGTCGACCCGCTCATGCGATTAAACACCTTTAAAAACATTTTATTGGGGCTATATTAAGTTTCTGATTTGTGGAATTAAGCAAGCGGTTCCGTGTAGGACGTTTTAATGATGTTATCAATATTTTATTAATATATTAAACACACGTATTTTTATTTAAAAATTGGGGCGCATCTAATAAAAACGCTGTATTTGTACGCCAAAGATGTGATACGTAATAGGTATGTTAATGGATTTGATCTCGAAATCGTGACAAAAACTATTAGGTAAACATAATACATAGTGATGATAAAAGGCTTTAAAAAAAATAAAAATAAAAAATCGGTCACAACGGTTACAAAATATGAAGTTACGACTAAAAAAATAAAATTGAGTTTTAAATACTAACGAGATAAATTTCAGTATGTTGCAGATTTGCAGAGGCATTTTTTTTTCAAAGGAACAGTCGAGCAAGTTCCGAACAGCCCATATCGACTCGGATTACAATCTGAATGCTGCCAAGGTGTGAACGAATATTTTGCAAAACAACTTGATAATGTGGCCCTCTAAATAAGGGCAAGAAGAATATCATTTACTTCGAAGGAAAGGAAATAGAGGAATGGAAAGGTTCTAGCCATGAACAACGTTCCGGAATTTTACCAAAAGCCAAACATACCGTGTGAAATTGATGAGCTGTATTAAGGTGTGTATGTGGCCGATTCCGCCACTCGATCACTATTTTAGGTTGAAAACACACCGGATAACACCTCTATATTTAGGTATTGGCTTTTTATTTTGACCCGGCGTAATGTCAACATTGCGAATAACAACGTATTCGGCTTCCCTATATTTACGGGGTGGGACGCTCCATTTAGCATATTGGATTTCGCTTATGTTGAGAACGTTTAATAGCATTCGAGGCGTCCAATCGAACGACTTCGAGGTCCCGGTCGCGGTACGATGTTCGTTTCTCGTCGAGGTATTCAATCAGTTCGTCAGTCTCTAAGCCCCGTTGTCTGATTCCAAACAAAAGCATACTGGGCGATTGCTTGGTTGAGCTATGTGCAGAATTATTAATTGCCTATTCTACTTTTTTTTTTTTTTTTATAATTAGCGCGCGCTCAAGGGGTTTTGTACCCTTAAAATGTTCGTACGTAGCGCGGGCGAAGGAAATTTAGGGAGGAAAGACAGGTATCGATGTACATTGTTTTTAAATGTTTGTAAGTTATAACAACCAGGAAACACAGAGATCGGCAGGACATTCTATAAGCGAGTTGTACGGCTTAGGAAAGAATCACGATATTTTAGAGTACGTCCGAAAATGGGCTTGAGGGTATACTGATGAGCATTCATAGCGAGACGGGTGTTACGGTTGAAAGTTTGAATGGGCAGAATGCTACTGGCGATTTCAATGGAGCACTGGTGGTGGAAATAGCGATAAAACAAGGTGAGACAGGAAACATTTCGTCGGTGTTCGAGGGTGTCAATTGATTGACTGATATTAGTATCACCAATGAGTTTTATCGCACGGTTTTGAATCCTATCTAGCAGGTGCAGAGATGTTTTAGGAGCACCTGACCAGATGTGGGCATTGTACTCCAGTTTTGGGCGGATAAATGCCTTATATATTGTGGCCAGATCAGAGGGGGTAAAATATTTCTTACATCGCTTGAGGAAACCTAGACATTTCGCAGCATTTTTGGCGACATCGAATATGTGGTCATTCCAACGTTAGTTGTTACTGATACACATACCGAGAACGGAAAGTTTATCGGTTTCGACGATGCAAGTGCCATTCATGGATAATGGCTGGGTATTTGAATTTTGCTTTAATGACAGCAGACAGCATTGAGTTTTGGAAGCATTAAATTCTACTCGGTTGATAGTTCTCCAGTTGGTTATACTGTTAATATCGGAATTTACTGAGCTTAGCATACGCTGCCGTTCCCGTTCTACAGCCGAAGAGCAGGGGCGTGAGTCCGGGAACGAATATGAGAAGCAGAGAGTGCTGTCATCAGCAAAGGAATAAATTGGATTAGAAGTAGCAGACAAGAGATCATTAATGAAAATTAAAAAGAGTGTCGGAGACAGAACGGAGCCCTGGGGCACACCAGCATTTATTTTGTGAATATCAGACTTGAAACCGTCCAAGACAACTTGAATTGAACGTTCCGAAAGGTAATTTCTAATCCATTGAAGAAGAGAGTCATCGATCCCAAGAGCACGCATATCGACAAGAGAGCCTGATGCCAAACTCTGTCTTGAAATATCAAGTGCAACTATCTTGCTTTCGCCAGATTGATGTACGCTTTGGTTCCACTTTTCGGTGAGACATGCCATCAAATCACTAGTGGACCTGTTGTTACGAAAACCATATTGCCGGTCATTGAGAAGTTTTCGTGTTTCGAGATATTTCATGAGCTGACGGTTTATCAGCGTTTCCATGACCTTGGAAAGAAGGGACGTAAGTGCAATGAGTCTGTAGGAGGATAGAGAAGAAGATTCGCCTTTTTTAGGGACGGGCTGGACAAATGCTGTTTTCCATCTGCTCGGAAAGAGTCCTAAAGAGTAGGACTGATGAAAAAGCTTACGCAGTGGTTTTGCCAGCGTGGAAGAACACCCCTTCAGAAGAAGGGGAGATATACCATCTGGACCAGCGGATTTATGCATGTCGAGATCTTTAAGTACTCTTGCTACTACACGAGTGCGAAAGTAGATTCGGCCCATTGTAGATTCGACGCACTCAAGTGTAGGCGGGGACAAAGCACAATCTGGGAGTGTTGAGCTAGCCGCAAAGTGTGCAGCAAGCAGATTGGCCTTGTCCAAAGAGCTGACAGCTGGAATGTCATTGTAAATGAGCGTTGGGATGGAGGATGAGGCAGAATTTCTAATGTTTTTGACGAATGACCAAAAATGTTTACTGCCTTGGGGACATTGCAGTATTTTGTGCCTCAGTTTTTGGTCGTATAGAAACTTCACACGCTTGAGAAAGACGTTGCAGTCATTTCTGGCTCGTTTGAACTTTTTTCGGTTTTCCTCTGTCGGGTTGGTCTTGTAGGACCGAAAAAACAGTTCTCTAACCCTGACAGCCTCTTTGCAGCTCGAGTCGTACCATGCCTTTTCTTTTGGTTTGATACTCTTCATCCGATGAGGGATAAAACATCTCATTCCAAAGAGAATGGTTTCTGTGATCATGTCAGCAGCGGCATCCACGTCGTTATCGAGGAAACATAACGACCAGTTAAAATTCCTAAAGAAGCTGTTAAGGCCGCTCCAGTTGGCTTTCTCGTATTGCCATAGGGATCTTTTCTCTAACTGTGTGGTGGGTGTACGAGAATTTAGCTGATATGACACAATGGTCCGACGAGCCTAGAGGGGAGAGCACGTCAACGCAGTACTTGTCAGGGTGAGAAGTTAAACACAAGTCCAGGGTATTGGCGGTATGACTATCAACGTTTGGTATTCGTGTGGGCTTATTTACAAGCTGGGTTAAGTTATTTTCCGCAGCGAAGATCACAACACACCGTCCTTCGGGTGTTGTCTGTCCAGAATGTCGAAGCCAACCAGAATTGTGTATATTGAAATCGCCCGTAATCACGATTTCAGTATGAGGATACAGGGATACAATTCTTTGAATGGAGTCAGACAGGGCATCAAACTCGTGAAAGGTCAAATTGCTGTCCAGTTTGGGGCTTCTGTAAATAAAACAGTAGTGGATAATTTGCTTACGGAGATGGAATTTTAACCACATGAAATTGAATTCCGGATTGGAACAGGGACTACATTGTGGTGGAGTTTGGTAAGCTACATCACTACGCACGTAAATGGCGAGACCGCGGTGAGAGAAGAATAATGGCACTAGTTTGTAGCCAGGTAGCTTCAGATCAGAGTGATCTGAGAGATGTGGACGGGGATTTACCTGTGTTTCACTAAGTGCCAAAACAGCTGGTCTGTATTTGCAGACGTGGACGTACGCAGAAAAGTGATTACTTCTTAACCCGCGTATATTGGCAATGTCTACTCTGAATTCCCCAGTCATTACAACCTAACAAACACAAAAAGCACAAACACCGACGATACTAAACAAGGCTGCGAAGTGAGAATTCTGACGTTGGTTTACCGAATCAAATTGCTGTAGGTGTTATGCCCTTACAACAATATGAAGCAGTGCACCAACAAAATTTTCATTCACAACCCGCTATCCATCAGTTGTTACATACACTCAGTCACTGCCCGTACCGTATGATAAATACAGTAACGGCAGTGGCCGAGTGCAAGCAACAGTACAAACGACCAGGAGCGGGAGAGGTGGGATACCCGCACTGTGTGATATTTTTGCTTTGCACTGCACTTTGATGGGTTTTTTTTTGTTTTTTTTTTGCACACGCGCGCGGTGGTTTGGGGTTTTTTTTTTTTTTTTTACGGTCAGTAGCCGTGACCAGTCGGCTCTATTTATAGGTGCGGTTAGTTTGCTAAGCATTCTCCCAAGAACACGTTTTACCTTTTGCTTGAGGGGCAGCTACGGCATTTATTATATGCAAGATATTGTTTCCGGCGAGGTATTTGGCAAAATCGTTGGAGGTGAAAGAGGTACCACGGTCAGCGATTATCCATCGAGGTCGGCTGTAATAGCGAAATATTTGTCTAAAGCAGCACATACTTCTTTTGAGCTAGTCGTATTAACCGGGTAGAGTTTAACAAATTTGGTAAATGCATTAATTACGACTAATATGTGCTTATTTTTATTTAGGATGATCGCAAGAGGTCCAAAATGATCCACGTAGATGATATCAATCGGATAGGGTTCTTTTGGAATACAATGCAAAGAGCGTCCGTTAACGTGACGGGACGGGTTATGTATTATACATCGGATACAATTGTGAATGTAGCTTTGGACTTTGCGGCGCATCGACGGAAAACAATAATGGAGTCGAATTTGGCCAAAACTTTTATCGGTGCCTAGATGACGTAATTTTTCATGAGTTAGTCGGATAACGTTCCATTTCGTGGGGAACGTACAATGCTAAGTGACCTTGTTCCATAAGACGGTAAACTAAACCATTGTGCATTTCAAATGGTTCCACGTCGGTTTCCTGCAACTGGTTACGAATATTTATTATGGCGGGGTCTCTAGCTTGAGTAGCGTGAAAAAAGAAATCGATATCATCGTCTTGAACGAATAAGACATACGGACTATATTGATCCAAGGATACCGGCACCTATACCAGTACCCTTTCTATGGCTGATAACGTAATCGTAATTTTCGAAATAGGAGCCCATCGAGCGATACGAGGATTAAGGCTTTTCTTAGACAATGTTTAGGCTAGGAAATTACAATCAGTTACTATTCAAATCGGAATGCCTTCGACATAAACCCGGAAACGACGCAAAGCATAGATAACAGCAAGTGTTCCTAATTTCAAACTGGGGTAGTACGATGGGAGTAGTAGGATACAGGATGCCATTTGCCAGCATCTTGTTTTTGTAATGGAACAGCTCCAAAACCATGTGAACTTGCATCGGTAAGCAGCTCGGTTTCTCGCGTAATGTTATAAATGGCTAATACCGGCGCCGATACAAGGGCTTCACGCAAAGCATAAAAGGATTTTCGGCACTCTGCGGTGAAATAAAAAGAAGACGATTTCTAATTAAATTCAGAAGTGGGCCCGCTATTCTAGAAAACGACGGTACGAATCTTCGGAAATATGAAAATAACCCAAGACATGATTGGAGTTCTTTGGCATTAGTCGGTATCGGATAGTTTCTAGGCGTCTCAATATGCGAGTTATTTGGTTTTATTCCTTGGCTGTCGACTAATTATCCCAAATAGTCAATAGATTTTTGCATGAATACACATTTACTTAACTTAATTCCCAATTTGTTTTCAATCAAACGACGGGAAAGCTTACGGAGAACCTGAAAATGCTCGTCGACTGTCACGGTGGCGACCAAAATGTCATCCATATACACTATGTATAATCTCGTTAGCGCGAATCATATCACTAAGTGCCATAGAAATACATGAGCCAAACGGCATCTGCAAGTATTCGAATTATTTTTCGGGCTAGCAACTCGTCGATAATCTTAGTAACTTCTTCCTTTTCACGAAATGATACTTTTTTTTTTTTTTTTTTATAATTTACGCGCGCCAAAGGGGTTATAAACCCTTACACTGTTGCCAGGGCGCGGGCGGAAAGGTAGAAGGAGGAGAAAGGAAAGTTTGTGATGTAGTGGTTTGAAACTCATGTGTGTTTGGTTTCGATATTGGCTCTCCAGGGGTGGGAGTCCGAATAGGACGGTGAACAATGAAAAGGTACTACTGACAGTCAAACGAATTGTCATATTATACTGAACGGGTCGCAAAAGTGGTCATAGCAAACGGTAATTCATTGAGTGCCTCAGGAATCGGTAGAATTATTAGATAGCCTGGATTCGGAATCGAGCGATGACAGGCCAATTGAGCATACGGTTATATGATTTAATTTTTATTTTAAATGCATCGAAAGAATTGCTAACAGTTGATATCATTGGATTATTAGAACATTTAATTATATCTCTGAGTTCATCCCGGTTTGATGATTGCGGGTTCAAAACCGGATATTGTAATGTGATACTGAATTTCTTTAGCAAATCGCGGCCAATGAGTATCGGGATCGGTAGCACATCATCTGCTACAATAAAAAATTTGTTTGAACGTATCTGATTTTGTAACTTAATATAGCAATTAATGCTACCATAACTAAATAATTTGATGTTTCCTAATCCTTTATATCGAGTGTAAACTATTTAGTTGATTAGTTCGCAATTCTTCCGGTAAAATACACCTACGAATAAAACTCACTGGACTGCCAGTATCAAGCAATACAAGAAAAACCGTATTGCTCAGCTTTGTCAACACTAAAGAAAATGCTCACCGTTTGCAAAGCTGCAAGTTCTTCAACGGTTTCGTTGGTGGCTCGGTAAGTTGGCTGCTTAGTTACTGGTGGAGTATCCGTGACGGCTGCTACTGCCGTTGTACGTTGCTATTCGGGCAGTCCTTATGGCAATTTGTGCAACGGTTCGGATCCCTCGGTTGACGGTTGCTCATATTGGGTTGTTGAATAATTATTTGGGTATTCGGTGTATAGATAGGTTAATGTGCGGATTTGGATGAATGTTAGGGGACCTGAAGCTCGGATTTGGCGACGCTCGTAATGTACCAATGAGTCCTTTAATTCTGTCATGGTCGGGCCATCTGTGTCTTCAAGGCCATCGAGGATGATTTGCACCAATTCGTATTTGGTTATATCAGAATAACTGGCTATGCTCTGCATTTTAATGATATATTGACGGATGGTTTCATTTCTACGAATTCCATCCATCATTCTGCGGGCGTACAGTAGTATATTTTTTCAACTTGACCAGATGCCAGAATTTCTTCAAAATCGGCTATCCTTTTTTGTACTCGGTAATTATCATTTCCATTGAATTTTTGGAATGAATGTTCGATATCACCAAATTCGAGGTGGCGACGATTCGGATTGACTGGTGTATAGTATTGTCAACTTCCAGAGCACGGAGTTCGGCACGTAGTCGGGCAATCTCGGTTAATTTCCTTAGGCGGGTTAATTCGGCGTCGATATCTTACATTGATGGGTTTTCGGGTAGCGGGGCTACTGTTTAATTGACGGCTTGATTGAGGGTGGCGTCCGGGTTGGACAATGCTGGAGACGGTGAGCGGTTTTCATGGTTTTCGGTTTCGATGTTTTCTGCGTACAATCGGCGGAGTACGGTGACGGTAGCAGAAGCGAGAAATTAAACTCCAGCCGATTGTAACGCCTCTAAATCAGTACTACATTGAGTTTTTACAATTAATTTTTTTTTGCGGGACAGAGCACTCATACAAAGAACTAGTCCATTGTACAGTTTGTGATTTAGTTTTATATTAAACAGTCCCCGTTACTTCGTCGCAGATGGACGTTTTGGCACACGACCGAGTTATAAAAATTTTTCATCTTTCATCTTTTACATAAAATATCCAAATATCCCCGAAATGGAAAGTTCTCTAAACCATTCCTAGTAAAATACTCTGGTTTCAAGTAAAAGTCCTAATAGAAATATGCTCCACTTTTCCCGAGATTGTATTGAAAGTTTTGATATCATGTGAAATATTATATGAGCTTATAAAAAGGTTTGTTTTAAATCACAAACACATATTTTAATTTGGTTTATAAAATACCTGGATATTGTTGTTATTGTAACTATTATTATAGTTTTACTAATTTTTTTTTTATAATTCTTATACATAATTTTACTAAAATTTTTTCGTTTAATTATAATTTTATTAAATTTTTTTTATAATATTATTTTTATTATATTATAATTATTGTCATACGAGTAATTTGCAATTTTGTTACTATCGTTATTATTATTATTATTAGTAATCGTTATTATTACAATATTATTAGCCAATCTTTTATTTTCGCAATAGCAGCATTTGCAGCAATAGCAATGTCATCAGCGAAACTTATTGTGTGAACTCTTCGTGGCAGCGCCAGTCACAATATCCCACAATAATGGTCCTAGTACTGATCCCTGTGGTACTCCTGCAAAGACAATGTATTATTTGATACCATTGAAGCTGCCTTCAACGATATTGAAGCTGCCTATTGTTGAGATAGCTTCTTGCTGTCTTAAGCAAATAGTGTGTTGTATCCATTCTAGAAAAAGCTCTTGCTATGGATAACCAACCAACGTAGTTAAAGGCGTTTTTAACATCAAGTGTTGTCACTGCGCAATATTCCCTTGTGCCCCATCACCATCTTTCCTCTTCTTTCGCTTTAATCACCGCTTTTAAGACATCTATGGTAGACCGCGATTTTCTAAAACCGAATTGGCGATTTGATTAAGCTCCTTTTTCCTCAGCTACTGACAAAAGTTTTTCATAAATGAAACGTTACAGAATCTTGCCCAGGGAATCTATTTAGAAGACATATTGGCCGATATGAACATGGTTCACCGGATGGCCTATTTCCCTTTGGCAGGAGTACCAAATGCTGTTTTTTTCATGGGTTAAGAAAAATTCATTCCTTTAGACATTTCTGGTATGTTGTTATGAGCATGTCTCGTCTTTACGGCTTTATTTGGAATTCCGTCGAGACCAGGCGCCTTATTTATCGTCTATTTTTCTGCATGCCTTGATCAGTTCGTCTGTGGGATTTCTGCTTCCCTATTCGTTTCCTCGATATAATGCGTAAGAGGTGGTCTTGGTGGAAAAAGGTGCTGTACAATCGGTGCTATCAAAGTGGGGCATGTTATTTGTGGAGGCTTATAGCCCTTTACTTCGGCTATTACCAACTTACATGCAGTACCCCAAGGATTTAGATCAGCTTCGTTTCACAGGCGCCTAAAGCATGTCGCTTTACTTTTTTGAGCGCAGTTCTTAAGTGGTGTCTTGCCCGTCTAAAAGAGTTAAGGTTCTCTTGAAAATCTGGCCTTCTTCTACTGTAGATCGCTGCACTCTCCGACGGGCATATAGAGACGTTTCCCAGAATGCCTTAATTTCATCATTCTACCAAAAGCATTGCGCTCTTTTGTCGCTTGGGATTCTTTTGAGCATTGATGCATCGCATGCTGTAGTACCAATACGAGTAAGCTGACTCTCAAAATTCTCTGCGGTTAGGACCTGTGAGTTTGGGTGGTTTCGTCTGTTTTCTCTCCTCTATGTCTATCAATATCGCCTGGTGATTACTGTGCGTATATTACACACCGACTTTCAATTTTGTATTTGGCAGGAGGGAGTTCCTAAGGAAATTAATATTGACAATAAAGTCTGTGCCCACCTTTACGGTAGATGTTTGACCCGCCAAAGTTTGCGGTACCCACTCCCAAGCACGAGAATGCTTCCAGTAAAGAATAGCCTCTGGGGTTGGTAAATCTGCTGCCCCACTCGGTTGCCCATATATTGAAACTTCCTTCTATAAGAATTGAATATCTTCCACGTACGTCTTCAGATAGGTTATCTAGTATTTCCTCAAATTGACTCATTGTCCGGCTTGGTCGGGCATAACAGCTATAAAAGTGTATGCCATTGATTTTTCGTGGACAAAACCATATCCATGAGTGTAAGTTTCTTGGAATGCCTGTTTGCCGCATGTCCATATTGCCGCCAGCTTTGTTTGGTCGTAGATCTATACGTTGGTGTCAAGAGTTTTATATGGTTCGCTGACCAGAATTATGTCCGCTCCCTCATCTTTAGCCGTCTGTCTCAAAATATCCTGAGCTGTCTCACAATGATTGAGATTTAGTTGTATGATCTTCATGGATGTCTTCTGGTCATAGCTTCCTTGAAAATCCGGCATCTATTGCTGCCGGCTACGTGTTTTGTGTGTTCCGGGTAACCTTTCTTGCAAAACATGCAAGAATTCAGGCATTGGGTCCGAGCCTTTACATTCGCTTGCGATCCTAGTGCTTGGCTTACAGTGCCTTTAAACTCGGCTGCTTCATGCTCGTCTCCTTGAGCTGAAACAAGGGAGCACCCCTCTGCGTCCTTCTAATTCTTGATACCGCTTTTCCAACGGCTTCCAATGTGGGATCCACTTTTACTTTGCGCAGTATCTCTGGGTATGAGAGATTTCCTTTTAATAGCATCAGGTTTGGCCTTGAGTTCCTTTGACTTCTTTGACACCTGGCAGGGTTTTATCGGGACGGGGGCACTTGCAGAATTAGCCTGTAAGTCGTTTCAGCCGGATTCCACTCTGACTTACTAGGATTACAGAATACTGAAAACGTTAACCCACAGTTATCAAAAATTTACCCGTTATTTCTGTACTTTACCGGGCTCGGTCTTAACGCCTAAACTCGTAGGCATCCTTAAGTAGAGGATGTGTGTAGTTTGTTAGACCCACCCACTTCCACATGATTATATGGCTCTGCTTTCACGGTGTGGCGGGTACATCTGGATCTCGCCATTTTTACTGTATCCCACGTAGCCACCCTGGGGGATGAGCAACACTTATACAAAATACGGTGCTTACTCGTCTTTTCACAAGGAGTTCATTGGGTTCTTGAAACCTTTTAAATCCCACCCTCCTTCTCTGGGCTCCTCGTTTATTTTAAAACCCGGTGCTGCATGGTGTGTGTGTGTGCACATCTTTTTTTACGAGGACTCAGAAGCATCGAAAGCCTAAAGGTCAGTGTGGGACTTTAGTTGCACTAAAAACATGCCCTCCTCGTCGAGATGGCAAGTTTTACCTATAACTTGGAGGGGGATGAAAATAGACCCCCACCCCCTGCAATACAATTTTTTGTTTGACATAACTTCAGGACGAAAACCTAAACTGGGACACCTTGTATAGCAAGTAAAAAGAAGAGGTCCTATGGCGGATCCTTGGGGCACACCAGATGGAACAAGAAAACACGATGAACATTTACCTTCATGAGATATGTACTGTGAACGATGACATAAATATGACGTTACTATATGTACTCTGTCCAACATAAATTGGCAGTACAGGGAAGATAGTGATGTTTGTCTCTCATTCACACTCTTTTGTTTTCCGTAAGGTGCTATTTCAAGAAAAGCTGTTACAGGGTTCCCGTAGTAAGCATTTCAATTTAACAAAAATCTGAAAGTATAGTGTGTAGGGTTACCGTCCTTTCTTTTAGATTGAAATTTTCATTCACATAATTTTTCCACATCACCAAGAGCTAAGATAAAAGGCGCGTGTTTAAAGGGTATGCCCAGTAGGCCTAGTCCCTTTTAAATAAAAAACAAACAAAAATAAAAAAATTATTCATTAAGATTAATATAGCTTAAAATTAAATAAACAAGTATAACAAAAATAAATATAAATTCATTTATTAAATAACAATATTAACAAAATATTTTATTCATATGGGAAATTACTGCTGCTGCTGCTGCTCTCTTCATCTAGATTTATAATCAGACTCTCTACAGCGCCTTCCGAAAAAACGTCCATTTCCTCATTTTTGGCTCAACCGCCTGCTCGACGTGCTGGACACACCGATCCCATTTTTCAGCGTCAACGTTGCTGATTGCAATTGAGAAAAAGGTTTTTACTTATGCCATCTTAAAGGACTTGTTGTGACTTTTTCCTTAAAGAAAACAGTTTACAATTTTATAACTGCATGTTACGGTATTTTCCACACATTAAAAGAAATGCAAAAGATCAAAGCAAGATTTCCACGATAACACTCATCATTAAGAACTTTTTTCAAAGCTCTAAGACCAAAAGCTCCTCAAGGAAAAAAAACTAAATGGGTTACCAAACGGACACTGGTAACTCTGAATGCACATCAATTTAATAGGGGTTGAATAGCTGCAGCCACAAGTCACAGCCAATCAATGCACAGTGTAAACTCAGATGTGCGCTGAATAAGACGTGTTGAATCTATGTCAGATGCAATTGGAAATTCCTTGGCGGTAAACACTTTTTATGGGGGGTTTCCTTCAATTTAGTAAGGTACAAAAATATGGCACGCTACTGATTTTGAAAAAGCTTCCCCATAAGACGTCTACTGCCAATTTATGTATTAGAGTATAAGTTACACAAAGAGCTATCAAACAGAAACTGTGTTTGATGATCTGCACAATCAAACGCCTTTGAAAAATCCAAAAAAAAAAACTATAAGAGCCAGCATTTTACGGCCCAAGCCCCCACGTAAATCTTCGCAAACATTGAGCAGAGCTGTTGTGCAATTATGTTTTGCACGGAATCCCAGTTGAAATTTAGTGATAAGGTTTTTATCGCTTAAATATTTGTTTATTTGATTGCTTGCAATTGTCTCAAAGGCTTTACTCAGAAAGGGGCGTATGGCAATGCGGCGATATTCAGTTTTATCTTGAGACGATGAAGGCTTTGGCATCGGCAACACCTTAGCAGTTTTCCAACAGTCGGGGAAGGTGGAAGTAGTTGAAATTGTATTAAGAATATAGGTTGTTTGGAAAAGGCTGACAGGTAGCATCATTTTTACGAACTTTGGCTCAATGTTGTCTGAGCCTACTGCATTTGATTTTATGCTTAAAATTGTTCTACCAACATCAACTTCATCGACGCAAGGTACTGAAAATATACCCTCGTTCCTGGATCGAATTTCAGGCAGCTTATGACGGGCTGAGTTTTGTGAGTCGCATGCAGATGCAAATTTAGCATTAATTTCATTCAGATCAATGTTTTTTGGAAGTGCCGGTTTTGCTGCAGACAAACCAAGTGAACGAACTTTTTTCCAAAAATCGGAACTTGAACTAGTTTAGCTAAACTTGTTGAAGTAGAATTCCTTCTTGTTTCTTCTCAACCAAGGTAAATCACAACTCTTAATTCTTTTTTTCATCACTGGCACATGTTTTTTGAAAAGAGACGAAATGCTTTTATTGAAAAACTCAATTTGAAGGCTCGTATCATTTATTGTATATATTGGCAGCCAATTTTGAAAATCATTAAAAAGCGCTTTTAAATTGATTTTGGAATATTCATATATGTAATTCAAAAAACTCGTCGTTCTTAGGTGTTGGACGTGCGTTTACAGTAAGAAGAAGCATATCGTGATGCGAGAAAGCTGGGGCAAGAAGCTGATTGTAATGCAATAAAAAACCTGGTTCAGACACTAATGCAATATCGATTAACGACGATGTTTTGTTGGGTTCAATTGAAAAGTGTAAATCAAGGGATTGAATCATTTCATTGAGTGTCCTATTTTCATTATCTAAGATGTTAAGGTTAAAATCACCGCACACTACATACAATTTTTGAATATAGAGGGGAAAGTTCTTCAGGCGCATCGCTTATCAGTATACAGGGTGCCCCTGTTTAGCAGTATAATCAATTCTTACTCCATATCAAGTTACAGCCCATCAAAGTGGGTGACCTCTAATTTGGAGGTGTAACCACTTAAAACGCTATAATTTCTAAACTAGTACAGGTAAGATAATTTAGTAGTGCATACAAGTCTTAAATGCTTTGGGTACATCTGTGCAGCAACAAAAAAGTTTTGGCTCGTTAAACTCAAAATTATGAAAAAATGATACGTACCTCGGAGTTAGATTTGTCTGACAACAGTATATAGGACCAATCTTCTTCACTGAAGTGCACGGGTTTTTTTTCCCTCTTCCACGGTGAATCCTGTTTTTTCTGATAGCAATGACTTCTTTCCCGCTGTTCGGAAATACAATATACATTTAACTTTATATAATTATTTTCTTTGTTAAAATCGTCATCTTTGTTAAAATTAAAACTTAATTCAAATGTTACAACTTAATCTACTTATGATAAATGTAAAGAAAGAAATGTAACGTAAGATTATGATTTGTAATACAAATGTATGACAGTTAAAAGTTAAATATGGATGTAATTTTGGGATGAATAAATGCACTCTCTTTGCTGTTACACTTAAAGCCGAAAACACGTGTTTTATTTTAAACCGCATTTTTCGACCCTTTTCTACCCTACATAAAGTAGAAAACCCTACACACCAAAACATTTGGTCCTTACGAGATGGATATTAATAGTTAATATACGAGTACTACACAAAACATTAAATATTTTTAAAAAAAAAAAAATAAAAAGTGCAAGTGCAAGAACAAAGTGCATAGTGCAAGTGCAAGAACAAATTGCGTAGTGTAAGTGCACAAGAAATATGTATATCTATAATTCTAGAGATTAGGTATGTACATACATACCTTGTCTTGCCCCTTGTCTTGCTCCTTTTAAAGACTCTTTCGGGGGTTGTGCATAAATCACATTTCCCCCGCGTGTAGCAATTAAAATTTTCAACTTTAACCTCAACAGTCACCAGCTGGACATATCTGACCAAAAGTCGTAAATTGCTGTAATAAATTTCATTTAATAACAAAAAAAAAACTCTAATAATTTAATAAATACTTGATACATATACACATTGGTTTACAATTAATTTACAAATAAAAACTTTAAAAAAAAAATGTCGAAATTGTCATCGGGTGCAGATCAGAAAGGTGTTCTGAAGCAGATTTTCGTGACCACCCCAACTTCAAAAAGACTGGAGCATGACGTCGTACAGCCAGCTATCTTTCAGGTCGTCCTCTTGTTTTAGAAGTGAACTTCAAGAACGCGTTTGGTCTTCAAGCGAAGTTTCGACGAGGAGCAGTTCAAGAAGGTCTGGAAGAGGAAGATTTTGATGAAATTTTGGATCTATTACAAGAAATACGAGTATATTTTACTTACTGAGGAGAATTGGTCGATGCTATCGACAATGCCAAGTCAGCATCTAAGGAGAAGATTGTGGGAAGTGAATCCACAGGTGCTTCTTGTAATAAGCTTTCGTTACCCCAAATTCAAATTCCGCATTTCGAGGGCTCGTACCCAAAATGGCGGGCTTTCCATGATGTGTTTTTGTCTTTAGTCCACACAAATAAGAAGCTGGGTGATACTTATTCAGAAACTTCAATACTTAAAATCTTCTCTTGATTGCGAAGCTGTTTGTTTGTTGCAACATTTGGGGCTGTATTCTGGAAATTATATCAAAGCATGGGAACTGCTTGTCGCCAGATGCGACCATAAGCGGGTGTTGGTAAACGCTCATTTCCAACTTATTTTTGAACAGCAGCGGTTGACGAAGGAGACTGCAAGTAATATATAGTCTCTATTGGACACGTCCCAGGAATGTTTCCATGCCCTGGAAAATTTAGGATTGGTGGTTAGTTCTTGGGATAACATGATATACTGGTTCAAAAATTACATAGTTTTGCTTAGAGTTTGTGGGAGGAGAAGTTAGGTAGTTCGAAGCAGTTACCCACACTAACACAATTCGCAGAGTTCCTGGAAACGCATTTTCGGACTTTGGAAGCAGTAGCTAGAACGAGTGGCATAAAGGGCAGCGGTTCTTCTGCACACAAAGCTGTTGCAGTAGAGAAGGAAACGCTGTTGCTCGTCGGGAAGGAGCAGTTTGCACGCCATGTATGTGGTAGAGGTCAGCACTCCCTTCGGACTTGTCAAAAGTGTATTGACAGGGCGACCTGCGAACGATCCAAGGCAGTGGACAGAGCCGATGTTTGTTGTAACTGTTTGGCATACTGTCACAAGACTAACCAATGTCAAAGCAGTGTGTGTTGCTATTACTGAAAGCAGACACCCCATTCTCTGCTGCGTGTTAATAACAACAGGTCCAAACCTATCACTAATTATACAAATACAGCTACAAGTACACGAACATTTCACATAACATCAAAAATCAACCCAGCTAATGTTGTCTCTTCTGAAGTCCATCAACCAAGTGTTCCTCTGGCAACAGCAGTTGTTAGAGTCAGGTCTTCAAATGGTAACTATTTTCATCAGAGGGCATTAATCGATCCTGGATCTGAAGCAACGTTTATTTCCGAACCAGCTGTACTATTGCTAGGGCTTCATCAACAGCGAACACTCATTAAGGTATCTGGATTGGGAAAAATTAACAATCGTTCATGTCAGCGATATGGAAGTCGTCTTACCTTTGGGTCGCTGGTAACACCTTTCGATACAAATACCCCAACCTAACATATGTCTTCAAGTCCCTGACTGGCCTCTTGCCATCCAAGCCTTTAGATCTGCAAAATTGGGAACACATCCAGGGCTTAAAGTTAGCTGATCTACAATTCGACAACCCTGCGACTGTTGATATTCTCTTGAGAGTCGACGTTTACTCTGAATTTATTTTAGGATCCATTATCCACGGTGATGATGAAAGATCGCCAATTGCACATGAATCAAAGTTAGGTTGGCTTCTCCTTGGGAAAACAATTTCGCAAAATAAAGAACCTGTCCATAGCTTCTTACAGGTTCTCGATAACGACACGCAGCTGTGAAGGTCCTGGGAACTTTAGGAGTTGCCTTTCCACAAACTACTTTGTGCCCAAATGGATCGAAGAATATCTGTCCAGGATGAAACAAGGCCCCAAAGTGGACAAGACGGAAGCCGGGATCAGGACGTGGAGACTTAGTTCTCATTAGGCATGAGAAACTACCGCCATTGCAATGGCGACAGGGACGGATCATCGACACACATCCCGGGAAAGACGGACTTGCTCGAGTGGCTACGTTACAAATCTAAACCGGAGAACTCAAACGGCCACTTGGAAAAGTTTGCTACTTGCCATCAAATATTGCAAACAAAAGCAAGCGATTTAAACGACACAACACAAAATAAATTCACATGAAAATTAAAGGCATTTTTTTTGCTTTTAACAGTAGTTTATTAGTTAATTAAATAAAGTGCACTGGAGGGGCTTCCTTGTATATATATATATAAATAATTACAAATTATTTTATCCTAGATTTCCCTACACAGCAGAGCACTCATACATACAGTCCACTGTATCCCATATATTCATTCATCCAGGAGAACGTTGCGGAGTTTCGAAATTCCAAAATGCCGACGGGAATTGGAGAATCAAAACCCCGACGGCATTTGAAGGCTCAGTAACACTGAACGTTGTTCACCCAAAAACAACACGACACTTCAATCTATAAAGACAACAAAATTCAAACATAACAATACATTGTAATATAAAAATCTTAAACTAATTTAACATAAGATACCTACTTAATATATAAATTACATTTATCGTAAAAATAAATATGTAAATAAAAAAAAAAAAATAAAGACACTTTGAAGCAAATTGCAATAACAATTCAAAGGAAGGTGGATTCTTGATCTTTACTTAAAAACGTAAACACCACACACTTTGACAGCTAATTCGGCCATCATTAAAATCACAAACCGTTCGCGAAAATTTTGTCGCACATCAAGAAATGCGTACGCGGAGAACAGTTATCGTACAAAATAACACCACCAATTGTACGGAATTTCTTGGGAAAATAATTTTAATGAATTTGTTTACCTTTTTGCATTTTCCCATTTCTCTCTTTTTTTTGCACTTGCACACGAATGTCACTTTCGCGAAACCGAAAACAATCGATGTATATCAATATACATATACAGTGGGCGACAAAAGTCTACGTACGACCACCATTTTTGCAACCTAACGAGTTCAAAAGCATTATGAAAAAATCTAATAATGCAGTTTTGTTTCAAATCTCTTTTTATTAGTAATACAGTATAAAATAAATGAAATTAAAAAAAACCTAATAAGTGATTCACAAAACAAAAAATAAATAATGACAAAAGTCTACATACGGCATATTAACTAACATACACATCTTTAATCCATTAGGTAAAACTGTTGTAAGATGGAGTGAAAAGTAAACCTCCTTGGGAATGAAAAAAATTTTTTTTTAAATGTTTTTTTTATTTTATTCAATAGTTAGTTACTGGACTTTTATTTTCAATAAATGTTTTACAATGTAACGATTAACCTAAGTCTTTAATGGTTTGGCCTGTGGCCGTCTACCAGGTTGACAAAATACATACTTAAGTTTTACATTAAAAATCTCCATCTATGATACAACAAAGTGCTGCTACTGAGTAATCATGTAAGACTTTCCATCCTTTTTCTCCATTTAAAATGCTCATTACTTCATCTTCGTCTAAATCATGTTTTCCGAACATTGATAGTCGAAATTCTTTTAAAATCGGACAAACACCAAGAAAATGTAAGATGTCTTCTCTTTTCTTCATGTTGCAGAGGTCGCAAAGTATTGGTAAATCTGGTCTATGGGGTATAAAGTTTAGTTGAACGAGTTCGGGAACAAATTCGTTTTGCCAGTGCCTCCGACAACTCAGCAGAAGGGTCAGATGAGGTTTTCTTCCGAGTTTTAAGCGAAGATCATATTAAATTTCGGTCCTTCCGACGTGTGGTAATCTTTATTCTCTCGAATTTTCGTGCGAACCGATCTCCTTGTATGGTTTAATTACGTTTTGCATTAAACAACGTGAACATTTCACTTCCTTTGCGATTTGAGTTTGATTTTGGCCTTGCCCAAATAAAAGCTGTATTTTTACACGTTGTGTCAGACTCAGTTCACTTCTTTTAGGAAATGTTAGGAAAAAATGTGTATAAACTGCACTATTATAGAAGAAAGCAAAGTGATCATGCGTCTATCGATTTCGGAAAACTTTATTAAGATTGCGGTTCTATCATAAAAGTGCATTGCTGTCACATCTTAAAATAGACATACCGTTTACAATCCCGTATAATGATGCAAGTAAAAGTCCTTTCACAGGTTTTTTCTAAAAAAATACAGTCCTCGCGAACAAGCCGCGCAACTTGGATTCAAAATGAAACACGATTTTAGTAATGCGTTATAAAAAGCTTTTTATTCCACCGGGTACTCGATCAGACTGCCTAACAATATGTCTACAACTCAAAATCTAATCTCGGCACAATTGACTCCAATGGCCTTGGTTCCCACGGGAAAGCACATTCAGGCTCGCGCATGTGTTAACTGCCGTCCTTTCAAATATCTGCGTTCCGCAGATCTACACATGAACATGTTGAGTAGCGTAGGTTTTTTCGGGTTGTTGAACTTTCTTGGTAACGCGCTGCGCTGGGCAAGGGACTTGTAACGAAAGGACGCACGAAGTTCTGGAATGTTAGCTCTCCCGTAGATCTTTCCACACAGCAAGCAGATTGAAATGAAGATTACTATGATGATACAAATTTCTGTAATTATAGAAGAACTAAGACTTTCTTTTAGAGATTTAATGTGTTCTATGTTTTTAACACTAATGTCATGTAAATGATCTATATCAAGTTTCACCCTTTTGCTAGTTACGTTGACCAGGACAAGAGGGAGTGCTTGTAGATCCTTAGAAGTTGTACTGGAGTATGTCCGATCCTTGATGCTGATTGTTCCGTTGTCCAATTGGATCAAGTAGGTGCCTTCTAAAGGAATTGAGGAGTTTTTATCTAAAAGAGAGCCATTAAAGTTAGTATCAAAAATAGTGTTTTCTCCGATCAATTCAATGATCTCTGCATTAGCCTTTCTGAGGTCGCATGGTGCAGTACCACCTTTGAGGATTCTTGGTAGACAAGTATCTTCTGGTAATTTCTTTACTACACTTTCCTTACATACGGAAGTATTCCCTATATGAAGGCAGTCACCCTCTAGTTTCGTCGTAGTTATAAGTAGTTTCGTAAAATTTAAATCCAGTTGTTTTCCGTCATTAACTGCAGCGCGAGCGTTCACTAGATGAAAAATTTTAGGCCCAGCCTTTGGAATTGATAAGACGTACAGCAACAAAGTTCCGTATGTCAAGACGGACGGTAGCCCGTATTCTACGGCTTCCACGACGTTTTGGTAAGGTAGGGTTTTTAGCTCGTTTATGATGGTATTGACCTCTTCGGAATCTAATATGTTGCTATTTACAATCCCTGTCTTAGCCATCTGGCAGGTCCTAGTAACTTCATTTACACCCTCCTTTAGTATAAGTATCTTGTTAAGTAAGTCATGTCTTAGTTTCTCAGATTCTCCCTTCTGTAGGGCGTTATTGTAGCGGTCGATTATTTTGCTAACTTTGTTCATAACCTCATGCGTTGCGTCAAACAACTTCTCGTTAATTTTGGTGGTCATTGCTCTTTGCTAAGTCTGTCTGTGTTTGTAAAAGTTCGTCCCAGTCAGTTGCATCAGGGGAACCCGCCAGCTATTTCCAGGCAGTCCCAATCCAATTAATGGATCTAACTCTTCTCGCCCGTGGGTCACGAAGTTCTCTTAAGCGATCCTATGTCTGGTTTAGGTGATAGTTTAAAACCAGGCGTGTTTCTTCATCCCATACCCGCTTCGTAACAAGTTGTTCAGTTTGTTGTATAAGTTCGTCGTAAAGTTTTAAATCAATAACGTGTATAAGTTTGAAGTACCCATTCGTCATCCAGGCATCACCTTCCCTAACTGTCACAATTGGCCATTTATATGAAAAAATATGCAAGGCTTCCGAGGGAACCAACAAAAATAAACTGTAATACAAATTTGTTATTTTATTTAGGAACTAGATCATTATCATTATTATTACAAAAATAAAAGCTTAACATTAGTTACTAATATGTGTTACATATGTAGAAATTGTTGTAAGTTAAAATTTTTTATGGTATAGGTAAACACATTCCCCTTTTTTTATCTTTTATCTTTTTTTTTTTTGAGTCTCAGTTCTTTTAATTGTTGTTTTGGATATTAATATTTTTTAGATGAGCTTTATGAATTTTCCTACCACTATCTGTCGTTACGGAAACACGATTATTCTTTGCAACGATTTCTTTTATAAACAAGGGCTTATTTTTTCCTTTGATGCGTTTAATAGCGGTATAAATCACGTCCACCTCGCGCGTTTACCTCTCTTTAAATTTAACCTTACATTTCTGGCCTCCATGTTTCGCTTAATAATGCCCCTGAGATCTTTATTGATTCTTGAGCGGATGCTTAAAAGATTTTGATAATTGACTCTCTGGGACCTATTAAAGAATATGTCAGTTGGTTTCCGTTTGATGACCGAATGTACAGTGTTGTTATAACGATCTACGGCTACGTAGACAAGTTCCTTGACCTTTAAGTCTGGATACGCGGCTTTAAGGCACCGATAAATTTCTAGTATAGTGGAATGTACCCTTTCTATTTGTCCATTTACCTCGCTTCTGTGGGATGTGGTTAAGTATAATTTGATTAGTAGAGTTTTAATAAAGTTTAGGACAATTGGACTGAGGAAGCCTCTTTCATTTTCCTTGGCTAAAATTTGTGAGACTGTAAAGTAATGTAAAATTTCAATCAATTTTGATCCAATGTAAATGCCAGATTTATCTTTAATGTGGAAAAATTTAGAAAACTTGTCAACTATGGTTAAAAATTTCTCGTTTTGAAGTGATATCCATATGAAGAATTTCGCATGGATACTTGGGAATGGGTGTATCCTGTAAAGTGGGAGTTATGGGGTGTCGATCATACTTGTTGGTATTACAGATTTCGCATGACGAAGTTAATTTTTTTTACTCTAGATATCATATGTGGAAAATAAAATTGTTCGAGGATTTGCTCTTTGTTTTCTCTTGCCGACCAATGGGCTCTTTTATGTTCTCTCACCATAATTAGGAATTGAAGGTCTTCATTAGCAATGTCCTCGACAACTCTTTGCGTCACGCGAATCTTGTATTTTTCGAAGTTTTCCAGATAAACTTTTTGAAGCAATCCCAGATAGTTCTCCGGAATTTTAATTCCGTTTACTACATTTGTGTTCAAATTATCCAAAGCCCAGACCACCGCAAGCATCTCCTTCTCACTGGTTGCGCAATTTTCCTCTGTTCGATTCAGAGAACGAGATATATATGCGACTGGCCTCTCCTTACCATGCTCACCTTGAGACAGCACAGCACCGACTGCAAAATTTTAAGCTTTTCTCGAAGTCCGGAAATGCCAGCACTTCTGCAAAAGTGAGTAGCTCCTTCAACATTTCGAAAGCCTTAACTGCCTCTTCATTGAGAGAGATTGGGACATTTTTGGATTGGTTAGCTCGAACTTGTGCAAATTCCCCTCGAGTTATATTTGTCAATGGTTTGGCTAATTTAGCATAATCACGGACAAATTTTCTGTAGTAAGAAGTTAAGGAAGCTTTTCAGTTCTTTTAAGTTTGTCGGTGGAAGAATTTTTTTCGATAGCTTTAACCTTTTTTGGGTCTGGGAGGATGTCATCAGGAGTAACAAGGTAGCCAAGAAATTCGACGCTGGTGGCCAAGAAGTTAGTTTTTTCCAGGTTGATTTTCAATCCGGCTTCGCTAATTTTAGAGAAGACGATCTCGATGTCTCTTAGATGATCTTCTTCTGATTTACCAAAAATAATTATGTCATCTATATAGACATAGACATACCTATTAACTCCTTAAGCACATCATCTATCATGCGCTGAAAGATTGCTGGCACATTCTTGAGGCCGAACGGAAGTCTAAGATATTCGTACTTCCCATTCATTGTTGAGAAGGCTGTTTTCGGAATGTCCTTTCCTTTCATGAGGATCTGATGAAACCCTGAGGTCAGGTCAAGCGTTGTGAAGAATCGAGCATCGCCTAGACTGGCAAGTGTGCTGTTAATATCAGGGATAGGATATGTATCAGGAATTGTTACGGCGTTTAGACGCTTGTAATCGATGACCATTCTGTACTGCTTTTCTCCGTTTGGCTTTGGCTTTTTTGGAACAACCCATATAGCTGAATTATATGGGCTGTTAGATGGACGGATGATGTTCTCCGACAGAAGTTCATTTACCTGTCTCTCAATCTCTTCCCTCATACAAGCGGGGTAAGGATAACTTTTTGAGTAGATTGGTTCGTCGGTGTTTGTACGAATTTCCGCTCGTACATTAGTTTTTACTTTCTCGTTCCCTACTGGACCGAAAAGACTTTGGAACTTAATGTAAAGATCTCTTAATCTAGACCTTCCTAACATAGAAACATTTCTGCCCAAGGTAAACATTTGACTAACTAATTCTGCAGAAGCATGGTTTTTGAGAGGGATAATTTTATTCGATTCAATGGTAAGCATATTTTTTTCTCTGTCTATAACAGCCTTCAGCTGCTTCAGAGTATCGTCTCCTATTATACCATCGAACGATTTCATATTTGGGAGGACGAAAAATGTTATCTCGAGATCGCAGCCTAGGTACTCAAAGAACTTCCCACAGATTTTGTTTTTAATTAGGATATTTCCGGCAGGACTATTGACTTGAAATGGGATTTTTACGGGTGCGGGACATGGAACTAAATTTTGTGTGATGAAGTTCTTATTCGCCCCAGTGTCTATAAGGAAATTTAGTATGTCCCCGTCCCGTGTTACATATTCTATGTATGGTACGTTGGAAACGAGGCGCCTTCCATAAAATTTTCTCCCCTAGATTCTTCATTCGGAAGATCAATGGATTCTACTTCTGGGTTTTCCGCACCCGTGGTGTTCTCTGGACCAGTGGATACCACGTGGTTTAGACGCTGCTGCTTTCGAGGGTATGCATCGGATCTCGATTCTCTCTTAACTGTTTTTGGCTAATTCATATAGTCTACCTTCCTAGATTGGGTCGAATTGTCCACTTCCATTTTTACCGGAGGTTTTGGTCCTGTCGGCCTTTGGGGGGGGGGTGGCTGTTGTTGCTGAAAACTTGACCTCCGTGCATGTTGTGAACTATGAGCATGGTTATCTCTTGGAGGAAATGACTTTTTGGTGTTTCCAGGATTGTGATGAGATCCCGACCTACCTCTAAAGTCGTAGTTCACAGGGGAAGATATCGTATTAGGTGCCCTGACATGTAGAGAATTATTTCTAAAGTTAAGAGTTTGCATCTCCAAGCAGGCTGAGTATACCTCAGGCAAGGTTCTTGGCTTCTGAATAATAAGAAGTCTTGAAAGGTCTCCGTTAAGCCCACAAATAAACACGTCAAGTGCACCGTTTCTGTTTCCACCAAAGCATTCATGGCTTGTTTCAGTAGAGTACGTTTCAGCCCTGATCTTATTGATGATCAAGGAGAATTGATGGTGCACTGTGGCGTAGAAATCATCAACTCTTGAACCACTCTGTGTGAGCTGTGCGAGCTGATTAAGCTGGTGCTCAAGAGTACGGATATCCCTCTTGTCGGCGTAGTGAAGCGAGAGAATCGTTTTAATTTCGTTCCACTCGTTATCGAATATGTTGTATGAGACCAGAGTAGGATCCGCCCTGCCTCTTATTTTTTGACGTATGTGTTGTAAAATCGCACGGTAGACTATTTCATAATCCTTCAGAATCGTCTCCACACTGTAGACCCAGGAGACGTATTGGACAGGATTGCCGTCAAAGACTTGTAATTCCTTCACTGAATCAAGGAGTTTAGAGATATCTTTCAAGTCTTGCTCGCATGTCGGCCCACATAATACTAAGTGGAGTGAAAAGTGAATTCCTTGGGAATTACAATTTTTTTTTTTTAATGTTTTTTTATATTGTTCAATATAGTCCTCTTTTAGTTTGATAAACTTATTCCAGCAATTTTCCAACTTCTTGATCCCGTCCGAAAAGTAATTTTCCGGAAGGTCTTCAAAATACTCCTCCGTGGCGTCGATGATCTCCTCGCGTGAGCTGAATTTTTTTTGATGAGCCACCTTTTGAGGTTTGAGAAGAGATAATAGTCCAAGGGATCCAAATCCAGTTAACAATCGGCGCCAAAAGTCCGCCCGATTCCGCATCAGCAAGTCCAAACACTCTTTCGAAGTGCTCTCGCGTTCGTGTTTTTGGTCATTCGCGGCACCCAGCGGCAGGATAACTTTTTCATATGCACAATATTGCCCAAAATATGGCGTGTGCGCTTAGTACTAATCTTTGTGGTATCTGCTAGCTCGTGCACCTTCTCTTGGTCAGCCAACACCATTTCATGTATTTTTTTGATATTGTCCTCTGTAACCGCATCGTCCTTCTATTCCCCTGAGTTGTTCTATTACTGAATTTATAGCTCCCGTGAGCTGAGTGACTTAGTTCTTAATCTTATCCATTCTAAACAATATAACCTAGGAAGTATTCGAGGGTACGCAGTAAGAAATTAGAGGTAGAATCGTTTGAATCCTTAGTCGTCTTCCTTTGGAATAGGATGGTTTTTTTTTTTTACAATTTTTATTTTTGAGATTTTGTTTTTTCTAACTGCAGGTTTCTCGTTCACTTCACTTTTCCAGTTTTTCGTTAAATTTACTTATTAGGTCTAGGATTATACTTTCAATTTTTGTAGGATAACTTTCCTTTTTTTCTCGGTGTTTCGAATTTTACTTTTTGTTTCTTATTCACTTCACTTACTGTTGTAGGTTTACGATTATACTTTCTCTTTTTGTAGGATAATTTCCCTTTTTTTTGTGTTTTGAGTTTTACTCTTTTGCTTTTCGTTCACTTCACTTATCAGATTTAATTTCGAAATATAAATACTTTTTCCGATTTTGGATAAATGATTAATGGTTAACGATTAAGGACACACGAGTTTTGGGCTGTCCCTGCTCGGGCGCCAGTAAAAGTCCTTTCACAGGATTTTTCTAAAAAAATACAATCCGCGCGAACAAGCCGCGCAACTTGGATTCAAAATGAAACACGATTTTAGTAATGCGTTATAAAAAGTTCTTTATTCCACCGGGTAATCGATCAGACTGCCTAACAATGTGTCTAATACTCAAAATCTAACCTCGGCACAATTCACTCCAATGGCCTTGGTTCCCACGGGAAAGCTCATGCAGGTTTGCGCATGCAGGTTTGCGCATGCAGGTGAAAAATGCATACGGTGCGTCTGACTGAATACTTGAGCCTTATCGTATTTCAGTCAGGTAGGTGGATACTTACGCGTGTTAACTTGCACTAAGTCATAAAATTTGCACTAAGTCATAAAATTTATAATTAATACCTACCGTTTATGAAAGCTATAATACTGCAAATTAAAGTAATAATTCCAAGAAAGGACCTCCCAGTAAAGAGAGAATAAATGAGTGGTTAACACATTTGACCGGGGCTGCATGTGCATATCTTATATTCATATATTATACAATATATTAATGTAAAGAATTTCACAACCTAATTGTTTGCAAATGTAAATTTGTCGAGTTTTTTTTTTTGTGTATTTTGTTAAACTTAGAGCATATAGAGCAATTTCTACATGGGTTTTGATGTTTTATTTGTGTTATTGTTAAGGATAGATATACGAGGTGTGTTCAAAAAATAACGAGAATTTTAGTTTTTTTGAAAAAAATATTTATTTATTCGTCTTCATAAATGTTGTCGCCTTCAAAATAGTCCCCATTAGATATTATGCACTTGTGCCAGCGCCTCTTCCAGTCCTCGAAACACTTCTCAAAGCCTTTAGCTTTTTCAGCGATGCCCTTTTAATGTCATCTATGCTTGTAAAACGACGGCACTTTAAGGTTCTCTTTATTTTGGAAATAGGAAAATGTCACACGGAGCCATGTCTGGCGAATATGGAGGCTGGGGCATCGTTACAATATAGTTTTTGGCCAACAATTTACGAACAAGCCATGGAGTGTGAGCAGGTGCATTATCGTGGTGCAAAAGCCATGAATTGTTTTCCCACAAATATATACAGAATGCCACTGGGACGATTGAGCCTTAGTTTCGACGTCATATCCGTAAACCCATGTTTCGTCACCTGTTGTAATACGTTTCAGTAATTCTGCCTCGTCGTTGACTTCATTTAGTGACTCCTGAGCAACAATTTTGGAACAAATTTTGCTGTCAAGCGTTTCATACCCAAATCATTCCAAAAAATTTCATGGCATGAGCCAGCCAATCGATATGCCAACATCATCAGCACTCCTCTGATTACGATTCGGCGATCGTTCATAACCATTTCTTTCACTTTTTCCACGTTTTCATCGGTTGTTATTGTGCTGGGGCGCCTGGGGCGTTCGTTATCTTCAACGTCTTCACGGCCGTCTTGGAAACGTTTATACGACTCGTAAACTCTTGTTTTACTCATAGCAGACTCACCATAGCCCTTTGTTAAAATTTCACACACTTTGTTACACTTTATTTCATTTTTTACGCAAAATTTGATGCAAATTCTTTGATCCATTTCTTTTAACAAACGAAAATCGCTGAGCTCATAAAAACACGTCTAACCTTAGCAGCTGCCACAGACAAAGTAAACAATGAATACAGTTGAAAATTTTATCATACTTCAGGGGCATGTATACCAACATAATAAAAAAAAATTGACAATCGGCCTCTCCAAGCCCGAGAAATTAAAAAAATTCCCGTTATTTTCTGAACACGCCTCGTGACTTCTCTGCAGATATTAAGGCACTGTGAATTGTCGAACAGTATTTTCGAAGTGTAGGAAATGTGAAGTGTTGTAGGAAATTCTTTCTTTTATGTGCGGTAATCCGGATTCAATGAGTAGCTCTGACGACTGCGTGGTATTGGGTAGGAATATTTTTACACTATTTCCACCACCAGTGCTCCATTGAAATCGCTAGTAGCATTCCGCCCCTTCAATCGTTCAACCGTAACACCCGTCTCGCTATGAATGCCCATCAGTATACCCTCAAGCCCATTTTCGAACGTACTCTAAAATATCGTGATTCATTCCTAAGGCATACAACTCGCTTATGGAATGCCCTGCCGAGCTCTCTATTTTCTGGTCGTTATAACTTGCAAAAATTTAAGAACAATGTACATCTCTTTTCATCCTCCCTAAATTTGCCTCGCACGCGCTGAGTACAAACATTTTAAGGGGTTATGCCACTCTACGATTTTCAAAAAAATGATATCCCAAAACGTTATGGCCGGGAAATATCTCGAAGTACTTGATTTTCAAAGTATAGTGCAATGCCGCCAGGTAGGCAGCGAGCTCAACTTAAAATCTTAAACGCGTTTATCTCAAAACTATATTTTTCAGGTTGGCGGCACCCATAATTTGAACAATTTTCAACCAATTTACTTCCAATTTTAATTAGGTCTTCAAAAATATATGTCTAAATAAGTATGTAGCTTTTTTCTTTTATATATGGCATAGTTCATTTATTATTAACAATATCAAAAAAATCCTACGTACATACTTCTCTGGCTATTGTTATTTACAATAAAAAAGAATTAAATGATTCATCATGATTCAAAATTTACAGGAGCTGTTGGTACGGCCGTAGACCTTTCCAAAAGAGACAGGTTATCTGATAAACGCTGCACATCCGCCATTTTTAAATAAATTATTCTACAATATAAAAATTAGGTTTTACAGTCAATCATATGTACAATAAACTTCTACCTTTCTAACCTCGGTTTATTTTATATTTTTCCTGGAAGAAAAAAATAACAAAAAGCCTATTTTTACGGCCTCTAGAGTAGCAAAAAGACACAAATTCTTTGAGCGAGCGCTAATTACTAGATGGAGTGAAAAGTGACCTCCTTGGGAATTAATTTTTTTTTTTTTAAATGTTTTTTTATATTATTCAATATAGTCCCCTTTTAGTTTGATACACTTATTCCAGCGATTTTCCGAATTCCAAAAGTAATTTTCCGGAAGGTCTGCAAAAGATGAGCCATCTTTTGAGGTTTGGGACGAAATAATAGTCCAAAACCAGTTACCAAAACCAGTTACCAATCAACGCCAAAAGTTCGCCCGATTCCGCATCAGCAAATCCAAACACTTTTGAAGTGCTCTCGTCGTCGTGTTTTTGGCCATTCGCGGCCAGCGGCAGGATAACTTTTTCATATGCAGAATATTGCCCAAAATATGGCGTGTGCGCTCAGTACTAATCTTTGTGGTATCTGCTAGCTCGCGCACCTTCACTTTCCGGTCAGCCAACACCATTTCATGTATTTTTTTGACATTGTCCTCTGTAACCGCATCGGAGGGCCTGCCGCTGCGAACTTGATCGGTAGTGGAGTTGCGGCCACCACGAAACTCTCGAAAGCAATATTTGACGGTGTAATCTGACGGAGAATTAGCCCCATAATATTTATCAAACTTTTCTTTTGTTTCCTTCGCCGTTTTGCCTCTTAAAAAATAATGTTTTATGAGAGAACGAAAATCGTTTTTGTCCATACTCAACATGATGCCAAACACATCAACAACAATCAGCTGTCAAAACAAAACTAAAGAGAGTATCGCACTGAAATTTGGCATGTCTGCCTAAATACGGACGGACTTCAAGGCACCATAACCTTTTTTGCAGTAGCAGCGCATTCTGGCAGTCAAGGATGTCACTTTTCACACCATCTAGTACAATAATTTTTGAAGTTGTCATATCTGATGCTAAGTATTTTGGAAAAATTAACATTCGCAGTCGGTGAATTTTTGAAATTTTACTGACATGGTTTTTAGACAACTACATATATTGTTTACAAATGTGAAGTATTTTACATTTTTCTAAGGACAGTTTTGATACGGAAGATTTGTCCCATTTAGACAGGTCTTCGAGAATATTTAATAATAATCTTAGATTTTTACATTAAAAAAAAGAGTGAGATCATCTCCATATATTATGTGACTTATTTGTTTGCAACCAATAAAGGCGATCGCTGGGGAATACCATTTTCAACATGATGTAAGGGAGAGGATATACAGGGTGTCCCAAAAATCAACGTCAAGCCGGAAATGGGTGATAGGTCCAGGATGTCGGTTATCACAAAATTTATAAAAAAAAATCTAAGTCTAAAATTATTGGCATTCAAAAAAAAAATCGAGAAATCTAACACACTGTGACGATCTTCCAGATACTGTGACCGCAATTTGTTGTTCTTCTTCGATATTTTTTTTGCCACGTAACCCTGAGTAACTCTTCTGTAAATTACGGTCCAAAATTGAAACATAACTATATCCGTTTTAACTAAAATTTTGCTTTTTTGTCCATCCATGTATTTGAAAATCATTAATCACCTAACTTGTACTGACAAAAAAAATGAACTCTGCCATTTTGGCAAGTAACTTTAAAAGATGGCGTATTTAGTCTGGATTCTAAAATGGTATGACACTTGCTAGACTAACGCTTAATTGAGGACAAAAAAAATATTTTGTTAAAGAAACCCGATTCATAGTCAATTCTTTTTAATAAATTAAAATGAGTACAAAGTTTGAGCGAGATAGATAGTGACGCTGTGATTGAGACGGATAAACACGCCATTTCGACTAGTGTGAGTGAAACAGATAGAGATGCCACCCTTGTCAAGCAGTGACGAAGAGGCACATCGTGCAATACTGCAGTATGTTACGCTCCTTCGCTTACAGCGCATTATTCTGTATTCGTGTTGATTTCGTGCGTACAACTTTGCCCTTCTTTATTGGATTTGCTATCTGACTGTTTCTGTCTAACCTGGATTTCTTCTGGACTAGTGTTGATCGTTGATCCCGGGATTGTGTAGTGTGAACGCCATCATGCCATCTCGATACACTGCTCAGTAATATGCCAACATGCACCTCATTTATGGGGAATGAGAGAGAGAGATACCCAAATGCTCAGCGTCATCCGGACCATCGAGTGTTTGTAAATGTGCTCCGGTCATTCTTAGAGGGTCCAGTTCGAAATCTAATGGTTAGTGAGGGAAGACCCGTCATGCCCTACGAGGACGAAGTCTTACAAGCAGTCGCACAAGACCCTAGTACCTCAGTACGTGCAATTGAAGAAGGCATAGGAGTGCCCGGTACACCGAATTCTAAGGAAAGACCAGCTCCATCCGTACCATGTACAACGAGTGCAAAGTTTGGCAAAGGGACGGTTACATGAACCTCCACAATTTGCACGAGTGGCACGTGGAAAATCCACATGCGGGAAGATAGATCACAGTACCGTTTTAAAGTAAACATGTGGACGGGAATTTTTGGCCCATTCGAGCTACCGCAGAATTTAAATGCCGAGGTTTATTTAGATTTTTTGGAGAACCACTTACCAAATTTATTGGAAGACGTGCTACTAAATATTTGGTATCAACAAGATGGTTGCCCAGCGCATTATGCTCACAGTACGAGAGTTCCTCGATCGGGAATACTCCAACAGGTGGATAGGGCGGTCTGGTACAATTTCGTGGCCAGCCCGTTCACCTGATTTAAATCCACTCGATTTTTTTTTACTGGGGAACAGTGAAAGAAAAAGTTTATTCTAAGCCGATAGCAAATTTAAACGAGCTGCTACAAAATATTGCAGAAGATGTTGAAGACATCAACTCCAGAAGATATGCCCGTCTTATTACCAGCTCATTTGTAAGAAGATGCAGAGCTTGCATTGCCGCTGAAGGCAAACAGTTTAAACATTTTTTGTAAGATACAAGATCGGTGGATGGCGATCCTGAGAGTATACAACCAAGAGAATGTAGTGTTCTGTGTGCTCTGTGAAGGGAAAAAAATGAAATGAAATGACAAGGGTGGCATCTCTATCTGTGTCACTCACACTAGTCGAAATGACATGTTTATCCGTCTCAATCACAGCGTCACGGTCTGTCTCGCTCACACTTGGTACTCATTTTAACTTATTAAAAAGAATTAGCTATGAATCGGGTTTCTTTAACAAAATATTCTTTTTGTCCTTAATTAAGGGTTAGTCTAGCAAGTGTCATACCATTTTGGAATCTAGACTAAATACGCCACCTTTTAAAGTTACTTGCCAAAATGGCGTAGTACACTTTTTTTTTCAGTACAGCCAGTTCAAATTGGGTGCTTAATGATTTTCAGATACATGGATGAACAAAAAAGCAATATTTTAGTTAAAACCGATATAGTTATGTTTCAATTTTAGACCGTAATTTACAGAAGAATTACTCAGGGTTACGTGGCAAAAAAAATCGAAGAAAAGCAAAGATTTGCGATCACAGTACTTGAAAGATCGGCACAGGGTGTCAAATTTCTCGATTTTTTTTTGAATGGCAATAATTTTAAAAGTACGAGTATGTGATTTAGATTTTTTTTTATAATTTTGTGATAACCGACACCACTATCACTCGTTTCCGGCTTGACGTTGATTTTTAGGACACCCTGTGTCTTTAGGATAAGGTAGTCTGTTGGTTGCGTTTTTTATATTCGTTTGTATTTTCTACGTTGGATCCGTTATTTGGGAAACGAGTTGGTGATGTACCTTCTTTGTTCCGTTCGCTTATTGTTTAGGCCAATTTTAGGAGAGTGGAAGTTATGGGTGTTGTAGAACGCGGGGTAACAGATATTTTGTTGTTATATTTTATACGGGATTGTTTTTAGATTTGATTTCATTTTCTGGAGAAAAGTGACCTCAAAGTCAAAAATTAGCATGGGCAATGAAAATGGAACCGGCTTAGAAATTGGATATCTAAAGATTTAAACAAGATATCAACTTTATTTAAATGCCGTTACAAGGGCTAGTATTTCTTCTAAAAATTAAGTCCTACACGAAGTTTCTACCAATAGTACTAACAGAGCAATATCCGTTGACATGGGTGTATACCAAAGTAAGCCTTTTCTTAAATCCTTGATAAATGCTGTCAACATTGGAGATTTTTTTCATAGAATGTACCTAGGAATCATTTCCCAAATTATCGTTGACGAATTAGGGGACACCCTGTATATGTGTGTACCTTATATTGTATTTTCACTATCATTGTTACTAGTCTCAAGATAATGACGAAATAAACTGGTAATTTGATATCTGGGTGGGTTTATTAATTAAAAAAAAAGACATTTCATATTGAAATTTCGATTGCTAACGACGACTGTCCGTAAACTGATCTTTCATTCCGATCTTAGGCTTATTATAAAAAAATATAACATAAAAATTTGTCAGATTCAAGAAAATGTAGACCCAACAGATTTTAGTATGTTCTAAGGCATGAACTGATTTTTTCATTGAGTTGTATAATGTGTTCTAGATAAATCTTCTACCTTTTCAGATAACATAATATTGTCTGCATCATAAAATTTAGCGCATATAGAGAAACTTACATATGAAATTAAGCAAATTTTTTTTGGTTACTGGATATATCTAAAAACTGACTAACGATGACATAACTAATCTACAGATAGTGCAAAACGTACCACTCGTGTTTAATATTGGTATGAGAAAGTAAATGATGACAATAAAAACTATCAAATCAGACTTCAAGTTGGCAGTTGTGCTCATATATGACATTTTTGTTCAGTATATCCCAACAACCTCGAGTTAATTTTACTTAGATTGTGTTCCTGAGTATCCCAGTTTCAGACTGCTGTATCAGCGAAATGAGTCACGGCGCGAGTAGGATGTCCGGTGCAGCATCCATATCACTTGATCCCATTGCACTCGCTTGTGGGAACTTGTTCGCAACTGAATAAACTGAGTCAGCGAATCTGGAATGACTCGCTGTCTCACGCTTATATGACGTGACCTGCATGTGCCGTGTTAACTCCTTCCTCTTCAAAGATCCCGTAGATCAAATGTGCCGTCAGAACCTGACGTGTATTTACGTGGATGGAAATCGCATGTTTGTGCTTGAACCACGTTACTTTCTATGTCCTTACTTACATTTCATACCAGTATTGATGGAATTTTGATGCTTTGATTCATCCTTCGTCAGATAACCCAGGCGACAGAAATAACTAGTATGAAAATAAAAGCGTCGGCAATCAAAAAGATCGAGAATTGTGGGTCAAATCACCAAATCGTTCTATGTTTTCGATGGTAATGCCATGAACGACGTACTCCAGATCAACTTTCTGTGAGCGGTTCGTAATATTCATAATTGCGGGAGGAAGGATTTGCAGATTCGTGGCTGTGAAATTAAAAAACGTCCTGTTATTCAGCTGGACCATTTCGTTGTTCAACCATCAAAATTTGTCACAAATAGCGTGTCCTCTTTGATTAAGTCAATGACCTCCCGGTTGTTAGTTCGGAAAATTCATGCTTTGTAAGTGCGCTTTCCTCGCATACCTCAGGTAGCTGATGGATAGGCAATTTCCCAAAATGCCAAACATCTCTCTGTAGTTGACTAACATTTTCCTGAATCCAAGATCAAGCTGACTGCCGTTGATGATACGAGGGCGGGTCATTAAGTCAGTGACTTTTGGTTTAAAACACAGATTTTTTGATAAAAAAATAATTTCATTTTTGAACGTAGTCTCCCTTGAGCTCTATACACTTTGTCCAACGCTTCTCCAATTTTTTTATCCCTTCCAAAAAAAATGATTTGTCGAGGTCCTCAAAATGACGAGATGACTTCATCATTGGAGTCAAATCTTTTTCCACCAAGCCATTTCTTCAGGTTTGGGAACAAGAAGTAGTCGCTCGGAGCCAAATCTGGAGAATAGGGTGGATGAGGGAGCAATTCATAGCCCAATTCATGGATTTTTGCCATGGCAACTGCACATGTGTGCACCCTTGCATTGTCTTGGTGGAAAAGAACTTTTTTCTTGGCCAAATGAGATCGTTTTTTTTTCAAATCGTCATTGAATCGGTCCAATAAGTTGGCATAATATTCCCCATTGATTGTTCTTCCCTTTTGAAGGTAGTCAATGTGGATTATCCCGCGTGCATCCCAAAAAACAGTCGCCATAACTTTATTGGCTGACAAACCCACCTTGGCCTTCTTTGGCGCCGATTCACCCTTAGAAACCCACTGTTTTGACTGTTGTTTGTTGTGATGGATCCATATTTCGTCCACGGTTACAAAACGGCGCAAAAACTCCTCCATATTGCGATTAAACAACGCCAAACCTTCCTGTGAAGTTGTTACACGATTGCGTTTGTGGTCGACTGTGAGCAAACGCGGCACCCATCTTGCGGAAAGCTTTCTCATGCCCAAGTGATCATTCAAAATTGAAACCACTGAGCCATGCGAGATCCCTACGGCTTCCACAATCTCTCGCACTTTCAATCTTCGGTCGGCCAACACCATATCGTGAATTTTTTGATTGTTTCGGGTGTAGAGACCTCAACTGGGCGTCCAGGACGTTCGGCATCTTCAGTGCTTGTACGGCCACAACGAAATTCAGTAAACCACTTTTTTACCATTGAAATCGATGGTTCAGAGTCCCCATAGTATTTATCAAGCTTAGCCTTGGTCTCGGTAATGGTTTTTTTTCGCAAGAAATAATGCTTAATAAGCACACGAAATTCACTTTTTTCCATTTTCTCCTCAAATTAGTGAGTAGTCTGATAAAAATAGCTGTCAAACACAAACTAACTGACGCAGCAAGTTTAAATTTTGACAGGAGTCAACTGACAGATGCTTGTTGACAGGAGCAGTGTTGCTGTTTCAGTAAAGAGGTCAGAAATTCAAAAAGTCACAGTCTTATTGACCCGCCCTCGTAGATGACCGGGTTAATAAGTAGTAAGTTGAATCCTTCTGTCCTTACCTTTGGCACCGCTAGAATGTATAGTAGGATTGAGCCGTTGGTGTAGATCGAAGGTGTCTCGTACTCTATTGCTTCGATTTCGTTTGCATAGGGCAATTTTTCGATTTCGCTAATAATTCTGTTCATTTCCTCTCTATCGGGGGGGTTTATATTGGCCATTTAACATACCCGTACGATTTCATTCACTTCTTTTACGATTAGTATTTTGTTCAAGATATCCTACATCTGTTTTCCAACGTTCGACGCCCTGACCTAGTTTCTAACTCGGTCGATTATCTAGTTGGTCGTCTTCGTGATATCCTGTATAATTCCAAAAAAGTTTGTCGTTAATCTTATATTGGTGGTTATTGTTTTCCACAATCTGCTCTTCGCTTTGGAGGATTGTATTCCAATCAGCAGCGTCTGGGTTACCTGCAATCCATTTCCTATCCAGTCGATATACCTTGTATGGCCTTGTTCTGCCTTTAAGCAAAGCTATTCGAGGTGAAATTCTATTTTGTTTTTCCCTTCTGGTTCCTTTACGCTTTCGTTCACTGTCTTGTTCATTATTTGTAACAGATCCTCGAATTGCTCCAGATTGATCACATGCAGTAGTTTCAAATGTCCATCAATTATACAACCTTTGCCTTCCTTGATTGACAATATTGGTTCGTTGTACTCGTATTCGAAGACACTAAATCTCTGCACCGTGCCCAAGAGTGTTAGCCTGAAATGTATATAGATTCTTGTGTGTCCTTGATAAAAATATAATACATTGGGTATATAACTTAATTCGTGCTTTTTTTTTTTTTCAAAATTTGAACGTTTATTTAAAAAAAGCATGCACAATAGTATTATTCAAAGTATTGCCCATCTGAAGCTATGACTTTTTCCCATCTTTCTGGCAATTTGTGGATCCCATCCCAAAAGAACTGCGCCGGCTTGGCAGCCAAGAATGAATCAAGCCAATTTTTGATATTCTGCTCTGGTGTGAACCGTATTTCAGTGAGGGCGTTCTGCATCGACCGGAATAAATGGTAGTCAGAAGGGGCAAGGTCTGAGCTATAAGACGGGTGGGGTAAGACTTCCCATCCACTGTTTTCCAAATAGTTCTTAACCGGAATAGCAACGTGGGGCCGAGCATTGTCATGATGGAAAATTATTGCCTCGTGTCTGGTCGCATATTCCGGGCGGCCACTGCTCTCTTCAAACGGATTAATTGTGTTCGGTAGCGTAGTCCATTGATGGTTTCACCCGGTCTTAGCAGCTCATAATACAGCACACCCATCTGATCCCACCAAATACAGAGCATTACCTTCGCGCCATGGATATTCGGCTTTGCCGTTGATTTGGCTGGTTGGCCGGGTTTCACATATGATTTTTTGCGCTTGGGGTTGTCGTAATGGATCCATTTTTCATCACCAGTAACAATCCGATGCAAAAATGACTTCCTTTTGTGGCGTTCCAGCAGCATTTCGGACATGCAAAACCGCCTTTCGACGTCTCTCGGCTTGAGTTCATGTGGAACCCAATTTCCTTGCTTTTGAATATATCCAGCTGCTTTTAAACGTTTTGAAATGGCTGCTTGAGTGACACCCAAAGATTCTGCGAGCTCCTCTTGTGTTTGGCAACAATCTTCATAGAGTAATGCTTCCAGTTCTTCATCTCCAAACTTTTTTGGCTGCCCAGGACGTTCATCGTCTTCCAAGCCAAAATCACCACTTTTAAATCGTGCAAACCATTTTTGACATGTTCGCTCAGCTAGTGCATGTTCACCATAAACTTCCACCAAAATACGATGACTTTCGGCAGAAGTTTTCTTCATATTAAAGTAATGAAGAAGAACTCCCCGCAAAAACACTTTTTCAGGCACAAAGTTCGACATATTTGAGTGAAAAAAAATTATTGTTGCTTACGCTTCAAATGAATGACATATACTGAAATGACGTACAATGACAGTAGCTTTCAAACGCATGTTCCAATGGAATAATACAAGTTATGCCATCTCTTAGCAAACCGCAATATTTGAATGTGCAAGTAAGTGTGACGTGAATGGGGATCATATGGTTAACTACAAACAATTAAAAGTTCTTGATTATCTATGTTAATTTTATTCTTTACAATTTCCTTACAATATTGTAAAGCATGATACTTATAACTAAACCGAAAAAGGTTAAGTATAAATCTTTAAATTTTACTTTTCTATGCGGTAATATAATAATATTATTATGTATAATATGAATTATATCTATGCGCTAACTAATGAAGTGCAAATTCTGTTTTTCCTTTTCCTGTTGATATAAAAACGACCGAATTCGTACATGATTAGCGTCATCTAATAGTTAATAATGTCTATAATCTATATTATGTGCTATAAATGTGTAGGGCATGTATGTTATGTTCTTGATCAGTTGATTTAAGTAAGATTACATTTGAGGGGGGGAAATCAGTTTAGACAGTTCGAAAAATCTACTTTTTTTTATTCCATAAATTGTTAGTAAAACTATTCAAGAATATGTTGGCAAAGTTTCAAAACAAAATTTCGATTTTTTGCGATGCTATGAGCAAGGAAAGTAAACGCCCGTGGTAGTTAGAACGGAGCGTTCGCTCAAGTAATTCCTTATTCAGTTACCTGGCTCAATACCCCTGTACTACGGGATATGAGAGAGAGAGGGGGATTTCGGCAGATGTCCTTGATTGTAAATACTTACAATAGAGACGTTAGGTAGAAGGTACTCGACGCTTTGGAGTATTTTGTTTTCGGTACTTTTTTTTTCAAATGCGTTTTTCTCGAAACGATTTTTTTTCAACTCGTGGGAATTCTAGCTCGAAGAGTTATTGACCAATCGTTCTGAAAATTTGTGTGAATATTCTTTATTCAATAAAAATCTGAATGAACTAAACTCTGCGAAGATATTATTATCTAAAATATATATATATATGTTTTTTTTTTTCAAAAAACGTGAAAAGCAATGGCATTTTGAACAAACACCTCAAAAACATGCAATTTTCAGCTTTTTCGATCGGAGTTTAGTTCATATTCTTAGAAAATATGTTGCTAACACTAAAAAAAATTTAAATGATTCCAGATAGAAATTGTGACTTCCGGATTTCCCACGAGCAACAAACTCTGATGGCGAACGTCCATGGACAGCAGCTTCTAACTCCACTATTTCCAGCGGAAATGACTTGAAAAAATTACATTGTGTACTTCAAAGCATCCTCAAAATATCCTCCAAGTTTAAATTTTACGAGAAACACTAAAATGTCGGCCTCCTAAACTGGTTTCCCCCCTTAAATGATAAACTTGTATAAGTATGAATAATTACATTTACTACGTGCATATGACGTATAAACACACACGAACACACGCACACACACACACACACACACACACACACACACACACACACACACACACACACACACACACACACACACACACACACACACACACACACACACACACACACACACACACACACACACACGCGCGCACAGAATAGAATAGACCTAAGGTAAGGTATGCCTGTCGTAAGAGGCAACTAAAATCCATTCGTGTTCCAGAGGCATAACATAGCGTTATAGCTATGGTAATGCATCCAAGCATGGTTATCGGAACACCCCAGATGGAGGCTAACTGCGAAACCCAATAAGCAGCCCCCCATCCAGAGGGCGGAGAAGGAGGGCTTGGCTGAAAAGGTCAAAGGAACCCCTATGAACTCTCTGTGACAAGACGAGCAAGCACCCTCTTACAAGTAAGTGCTCCCCACCTCACACGGTGGCAACGAGAGATGCAGCAAGAAGCAAATGGCGAGATCCGGCGATACCCGCCACAGGGTGAATGGTGCAGTTTCTCCACCCGGAAGTTACTGCACACACATAAATTTAAAATAAATTGTAAAACTACCGTAAAACATTAAGACTGAGCCCAGTAAGGTCTTAATTATGGCATACTGGAAAAAAATAATTGGAATAACAGCTATAAGGGCTGACGTTTGTAGTATTCTGTTACCTGAGTAAGCAAGAGTGAAATTTTGCGGAAATGGCTTTCAGGCTAATGCTGCAAGCGCCCCCGTCCCGTTAAAACCTTGGCAGGACTCAAAGAACGCTCGATGCCTCGTCGCCATTAAGTTGGTGGTGTAGGTCAAGATGTAACATTCCTTGTTAAAACTGATTTGGCTCTGGCACAACACCTCATAAGGGTCTGTGTCAACCCTTGCATGGCCTCACTGCCTGCAAAGACAACCATGGAATCCTTAGGTTACTACATACTCGGACATCGATAACGGTTTTGAGTGGGGACCCAATTGAAATGTATTCAACAAAAACCAAATCAACGGAGGGAATATTAGTGGAAGAGAAAGGTAATGAGGAAAATCCCTTTCAAAGGAGCTCAAGGATGCTAAGGTCACCAGACACCGCACCAGCACTTTTAGGGAGAAGCACTGAAAGCTGTGTTTTTTCTGCGACAAGAGAGACGGCACTTGAACCAGGCAGCTATCTGCCTTCCACAAACTAGGTGAGCAGATACGGCAACTGGTGGAAATGTTAGAAGACGGGAAAAGGTGTTCAATACATCAAATTCTGAGAGACGCAATTGAAAGCATTAGATCCCTATATGAGCTTTCTTCTATTCAACTGCAGGACGAAAAGGAAAAAGAGGTGACAAGGAAGCACAACTCCTCACAAACCTCTCCCTGGCTGAGAAACGCACAAGAACCCAGGAAAAGGCAGGGTCAAAATGGCGAATCCCCGTAACCAAAGGGAAAAAAAAAACCCAGGCGGTAGAGTCGAAGCAAAAAGAAAACAATATTGGAGGCATAACTCCAAGGATCAAGGAGAAGAACACCGCCATTCCGACAAAAGAGAAGTCAAACGATGGCAAACAGTTGAGAAAAACTAAGAAGAAGGGTAACAAAAAGAAGCTTGGGGCGAAAAGAAGTAAGCCGGACGCGTTCGTCATCGAAGCAAGTGAAGGACTATCTTACGTGGAGATTCTTCGTAGCGTAAAAGCAGACCCCAAACTAGAAGCTATTGGAAAAGCGGTATCCAGGATAAGAAGGACCCAGAAAGGAGAGCTCCTAATACAGCTCAAGGAAACTGGAAATAAGACAGAAGAGTTTAAAAGTGTCACTCACACATCGCACTACCATCGAGCTGAAAGACATCGACGAAGTCACCGGAAAGGAGGACATTTGCGAGGCAATAAGGAGTCAACTCGGGGTGGACCTACAACCAGCAGACATATTATCCTTGCGAAAAGCGTACGGTGGAACCCAAACAGCAACAATTGGTCTTCCCGTCGGATTGGCAAAGAAACTGTTAGATGCAGGAAGGGTAAAAATTGGATGGGTTATTTGTCGCATTCGGGAGCGAACGCTTCTCCAAAAATGCTTCAAATGCCGTGAATTTGGGCATATAGCCAAGCATTGCAAAAGCAGTGAGGACCGCTCCAAGCTATGTAGAAGGTGTGGAACAGAAGGTCACATAGCAAAAAACTGCGATAAGGAGCCATCATGCATGTTCTGTAGAAAAGAACACCCAAATGATTCGAAACATGTAGCCGGAAGCAGCAAGTGTCTGGTTTTTAGGAAGGCCATCACCAACAAGAAAACATGAAGATAATACAGATTAACTTAAATCTGTTGAGAGTTTATAATAGAATTGCACAGGATATTTTGACACAAACGGCTAGACTAGAAAAAGCGGACGTTATTTTGATAAGTGAACCGTATAAAACTCTGGACAGCAATATATGGATCTGGGATAGGACAAAGCATGCTGCTATATGGATATTTGGAAGGCATGCCTTTCAAGAAACTAATGGACTTACGGAGGGCTTTGCGCGGGCCAAAATAAATGGCATACATTATTACAGCTGCTATGCATGTACAAGCTGGACCATCAACGAGTACCAGACAATGCTAGACAACCTATTCGCCGATATTCGTGGTAGAGCCCCTGTGGTTATCGGCGGCGACTTAAATGCATGGGCAACGGAGTGGGGTAGCAGACTTACAAACGCCAGAGGCCGTAGTCTGCTTGAAAGTTTTGCAACTCTTAACATAGGCATTGCCAATCAAGGTCGTGCAAACACATATCGTAAGGCAGGAACGGGCTCGATTATTGACATTACGTTCGTTAGCAACTCCCTCTTGCGAAATATAAAATGGCGAGTCAGCGAAGAATACGCGCACAGTGACCACCAAGCAATAATTTTTGAAACGAAGGAGAAGAGTACCGTGCAACGTGTTAAACGAACGGGCCCAAGATGGAAGGACACACACTTCGACCTGGACGCGTTCGAAGAAATGATAAATATCGGAAACATAATGCAAAGCGGAACAGCTGAAGCCAGTATACAACAACTCGTCCGCATTCTCACTACTGCATGCGATGCATCAATGCCCAGAAGAACGGGTACTAGAGGAGGAACACCATGCTACTGGTGGAATGAGGAAATAAAAAAGCTTAGAGCGAAGTGCCTAAAAGTCCGACGCAAAGTCCAAAGATCTAGGGGAAGAGATCGCTTTGAAGAACATCTTATTTTTTTTAAAGTAGTAAGACGCGACCTAAAAAAGGCAATCAAGGAGAGCAAGACAAGATGTTTTAAAAAACTTTGTGAAGAAGCCGACATAAACCCTTGGGGTACAGCATACAGGATCGTCATGACTAAGATAAAGGGCAGCAGGTCGCCGCAAATAACATGTCCAGCAATCCTAAGCTCCATAGTAGAACACCTTTTCCCCCGAAGTACATCTACTATGTACCATATCATTAGGGAGACCAACCCGGAGGACATCCCAATAGTCACAGCGGATGAACTCATAAACGCATGCAGGAAGATAGGCGACAGTAAAGCGCCCGGACCTGATGGCATACCAAATAAGGCACTAAAAGCAGCTATTCATAAGCGGCCAGACATGTTTATGGAAACAATTCAAAAATGTCTCGAAGAAGGAGTTTTCCCGGATGCTTGGAAACCGCAACACCTAGTCCTGCTTCCAAAGGGAAAAGTTAGCCACCTGGCTAACCGTCCTCGTATCGCCCAATATGCCTTCTAGACACAATGGGAAAGATACTGGAACGGATAATATATGCTAGACTGCTCGCGGTAGCAGAAGAGAGAGGAGCACTATCAGACTTTCAGTTTGGGTTCAGAAAATCGCGGTCTACTGTTCAAGCCGTAAAAACTGTGGTCGACATTGCAGCCGAAGCGATACAAGGAGAAAGATGGCGGTATGATACAAAAAATACTGTGTAGTGGTGACTTTGGACAGCAAAAATGCCTTTAACTGTGGATTTCGAACAATCTCGGATGAAGCAGAGTCCGTAATAGCAGGAATGGTTCCGAACGACATTCTCGCGGACGAGATGTTGAGAGTTTATAATAGAAGAACCCCAGGGCGACAAGATGCAGGTGAAATTGCAAGAATAAAAGGAAAAGAGCGAGCGGCTTCAGCAGCCATCTGGCAAGCCAGGTGGGATAATAGTACAAAAGGCAGATGGATCTACAAGTTGATCCCGAACATCGAAACCTGGACAAAACGAGCACATGGGGATAACAACTACCACCTTACGCAGTTCCTATCTGGTCACAGCGGCTATCGCAAATACTTGCACCGATTCGGACACGATAGCTCCCCTTTGTGTCCAGAATGCTCAAACGAGGAGGAAGATACGGAGCACGCCATATTTCATTGCCGGCGTTTTTCGCAGTGGAGAATTAATCTGCCCAGTCCAATACTGCTCATAGACCAAATGTTGCAGTCGGAGGAAAATTGGATGGAAATCGGCACATTTGTGATAATTGTGCAAAACGAGCTACGAAGAATAGAAAAAATTAGAAGAGGTGAAGAAGCAAATACAAGAAGAATAGCATGATCTGTTAACCAGCCCCGCGAAGTAATACCTAACGGCAGTCCCGCGGGGAGAGTGGTTGAAGGACGTAGGGGTGTGGATTAGTACGTAGGCGCACTCCTGGTATGGAATATTCGGGTGTTGCGAATCGTGCTTATTTGTGGCACGGGCTACCGCATCTTTAGAAGATTACGACATCCATTGGCGCAACCAAAAAAAAAAAAAAACACACATATATATATATATATATACGTATATATACGTATATACGGACTATATACGTGTCTCAGTTTAGGTTTTCGCCCTGATAGCTGAAGATTCCTGAAGTTATGGCAATCAAAAAATTGTATTGCAGGGCAAAAACAAGGCCGTTAAAGTGGGGAACCTCTGATTTCGAGGTAAAACTTCTTAAAAGCCCGTAGCTTTCTAACGGATTCAGCTTAAGAAACCGTTGTCCACATTTTTTAACGAGAATTTCAGTGTGCATAAAATACTAAAATTTCGTCGAGTTCAATGAACGCCAGCCAAATTTATTGCATTTTAAATCTAACATTTTGAAAAATCGTTGGATCAATTTTATCAGAAAAATGCGTTTATCTCGAAATTTTCTACTTCTTTCAAAACTTTTGTCTTCTCTTCCTTATCTACGATTTTTATGTATGACTTTTCTACCTACACACAACAGAAGTTATTGCAAACCACTTTTATTCTGGCAAATGGGTCACAAAATAAATTTTATAAGGGTCCTAAAAACTTACGTTTTAAGATTTCAAAACGCTTTTATAGTAAATTTTCGAAATGTTGCCCGTGCCTTTGGATGCACGTTCTAGCGCGTTATATGATTTCAGACTGCAAATTAATGTTTGGTAAAATGCCTCTTAGCTCCTCTGCTACTGTATTTATTCTCTCTTGGAGCTCTTCCCGACTTGAAATCTCAGTCAAATAAACCCTTTCTTTTATGGCTTCCCAGAAAAAAAAAAATCCATTGGCGTTAGGTCAGGAGATCTAGGTGGCCAAGGAGAAGAACCAAATCCCCCAATCCACCGTCCATTAAATTTTTGATTTAAAGTTACATTATTGCTACAATGGCAAGGAGCTTCATCGTGTTGGAAAGCCATTCTTTGCCTCTGAGCAAATGGAACATTTTCCTGAAGTTCCGGCAACAGGTCTCTCAAAAATTCTAAATAGAATGTTGTATTTAGGACATGGAGAAGTATGAATGGCCCGATTAAAGTACGGCCCAGACATTCACGCTAAACCTTCTGTAAAATGGTAGACAGTTAAGAAAACCATCTGCATTTCAACTGAATCTTTACCTTTGAGAAGATGTTCGTGTTAAGTGAGGAATAGACACTGCCCAATAGTGGGAATTTCGTTGGTTGGGAATGCCCATTCTCGTAAACTGGGCTTCGTCAGACCATAAATTTTTTTGAATAAACTGCTCATTCTAATCTCGTTGATGCAGCAGCTATTGGCAAAATTCAATCCTTTTTTGGAAATCCACTGGCAAAAGTTCCTGTACGGACGTATAATGAAAGGGGTAAACGCGGTTGGCTTGAAGAACTCTATGGATTGTAGTTCTCGGAGTTTGCAACTGTGCTGCAAGTCTTCTGGTGCTAATAGATGGCTGCATTCTTACAGCATTTTAAATTCTTTCTTCCTCTTCTGCTGCTGTTATGTTAGACAATCTCTCCCTTCTTAACCCATATGCTGAGCCGATTGAAAGGCAGTGAAAAGCATTGATACAAGTTGGCCTAAAGGGATATCGCCGTTGGTACTCTAACCTAGCTAACCCTGCATACCCATTACAGAAACCGTAAACGGAAATTATATCGGAATATTCGGGAATCGAAAACATTTTTTCTTAAACATTTGCTAACCACTTTACTCGTTCACTCTTAATCAGTAAATACGAGGGGCGTTCAATATATTCTCGGTATCGATATGAAGGAAAATGCGAATTCAATTTAAATTGTTTTTATTTTTCAATATGATCTCCCCTAACATCAATGCATTTGTTACATCTTGATATAAGCTTTTTTAAACCCTCAAAATAATAAATTTCCTCTTTCTCTGCAAAATACCGACTTGAGTTCTTCATCATCCGAAAATCTTTTTCCACGAAGACATTTTTTCAAATCCGGAAACAGGAAATAATCACTAGGGGCAAGGTCTGGACTATAGGGTGGGTGTTGGATTTCTTCGAAACCACAATCTCGCGCAGCAGCCTTGGAAACTCGCGCCGTGTGAACAGGAGCGTTGTCATGAAGAAGCAACACACCGGCTGCGAGTTTACCCCGTCTTTTCTTTTTAATTTCCTCCCGCAAATTATGCAAAGTGGAAGCGTAGGATGTGGCGTTGATGGTTTCACCTTTTTTTTTGTACTCAATGAGCAAGATTCCCTTTGAGTCCCAAAAAACTGTGGCCATGAGCTTCCCGGCAGACGGAGTGACTTTGAACTTCGTCGGGGGGTCTGTTCCTTTTTTATGCCACTGCATGGACTCTTGTTTGCTTTCAGGGTCATAGTGGTGGACCCATGTTTCGTCCCCAGTAACAATTCGATCCATAACACCGTCCGCGTTCTCACTACACATCTCCAAAAGCTCTCTACAGCATGCGATTCTCACTTTTTATCTGAGGCGCTGTGAGCATTCGTGGCACCCACCTTGCACTGACCTTTGAAAGACTAAGATGGTCATGAAGAATGGTGCGAATGGTACCAATTGAAAGCTTGGTGATCTCTGCCATCATTTTCACCTTTATTCGGGCATCCTCAAGAACAAGTTTTTCGACTTCTTTGATGCTTTCTCCCGTACAAGCAGTAGCCGGGGCGCCGGAGCGGGGGTCGTCCTCAATGCTCTCTCTGCCTCTCTTGAACTCACTTGACCACTTTTGCACAGTTGATAATGAAGGTGCGGAACCCTGGTAAACAGCCACCATCTCTTCATGAATAGTTTTTTGACTTTTTCCTTGCTTAGTGAGAAATTTAATTACAGCGCGATGCTCAATTTTCACCATCATCGCCTCAGTTGCCATTATGATTCTGTTTAACTAGAGATAAAACGCGAATTAATAATCACATTTATATGAAATTTTACATGAATGCACTAAAATAATAGTATTACTTGATAAATAAGTCAATTTATATATGCAACCACAGCTTCACCCCGATACCGAGAATATCCTGAACGCCCCTCGTATGTAGTGCAACATAAATAAAAACCTTCCACAAAATAGCGAAAAATTTACCGTTGGCTTAATTCTCCAACTTTGTTTTACTTGTTAACTGACAGCTTTTGGTAATTTTTTTTTTATTTGAACACACTATTTATTCTGTGACACATTTGCCTGAATAAAACAGTGATTTGCAATAACTTCCGTTGTTCGTAGGTAGAAAAGTCATACATAAAAATCGTAGATAATGCAGAGAAGACAAAAGTTTTGATAAAAAAAGTTGACCGAAAAGTTGACAATTTCGAGATAAACGCATTTTTCTGATGATATTGGTCCAACGATTTTTCAAAATGTTAGCTTTAAAATGCCATAGTTTTGGTTGGCGTCCATTGAACGGTTTCTTACGCTGAATCCGTTAGAAAGCTAGGGCCTTTTAAGCATTTTTACCTCGAAATCACAGGTTCCCCACTTTAACGGCCTATAACTTAGAGGGGGGTGAAAATAAACCTCGCCCTGCAATACAATTTTTTATTTGCCATAGCTTCAGGAATCTTCAGCTATCAGAACGAAAGCCTAAACTGGGACACCCTGTAAATACCACCTTGATCAAACAGTTCCCAGAATTTATTCAGAAAATTAAAAATACAAGTTTATTCATCTAAATCTACATATATTGTCCCCTTCAATGTAATCCCTATCGACTGCAACACACTTATGCCAGCGCTTGATCCAATCCTCGAAACATTTTTTATATTCGGTTTTCGGTATGTCCATCAGTGGTTCCTGCGATTTTTCCATTACTTCCTCTCGGCTGCTTAAACGCGTTCCCCGTAGTGGTTTTTTAATTCGATTGAACAGAAAGAAGTCACAGGGAGCCTAGTTAGGTGAATTCGGTGGCTGTTGGATGGTATATGTTGCATTTTTCGCCAAAAAATTACGAATAATGATGGCACTGTGCGACGGTGCGTTATCATGGTGCAAAATCTGGTGGATGCCCACAATTCTGGTCTCTTTCGGCGAATTGCTTCACGCAAACGTCTCATAACGCCCAAATAATACTCTTTGTTTACTGTCTGGCCTTCTGGCAAAAATTCATGATGCACTACACCGTTGTAATCCATTAAAACCGTGAGCATTGCCTTCTTTTTTGAGTGAAAACGACGTGGTTTTTTTGGTCTCGGCTCATTTAGTGAACGCCATTCACTTGCCCGATGTCTGGATTACGTGTCGTACTCATAAACCCACGTCTCGTCTCCAGTAATGATCCTTTTAATGAATGTGGGATCGGATTCAGCCTCGCAAATCATCTCTTTTGCGACGTCAACACGGTCTCTTTTTTTCATGAAATTGAGGTCTTTTGGCAACAACTTTGCTGCTACACGACGGAAACCCAAATCATTAACCAAAATGTCTTGGACGGATCCATAGGCAATGTTCAAGTCCTCCACTATCTCTCTGATGGTTAATTTGCGGTTATTGACCAACATTTCTTTTACTTCATCAATGTTTTCGTCGGTTTTCGATGTCGATGGTCTGCCACCGCGTTCATCATCTTCGATTGACTTACGACAACTTTTAAATCGTTCGTGCCACTGGTAAATGACCGTTGCCGAAACACCTTTCCAACATTTCCACCGTTCGCGCACCATTAAATCCGTTTTTTACGCAAAATTTAATACAAGTTCGTTGTTGCAAATTTAAATCCATTTCTAAAATTGTAAAAAAACGCCAAGACACACAGAGATAGATGTACCCTTGGCTACGTAACTTTTGCAAATGTCAAGCTATGACGCTAAAACACAACTCAAATCGGAACAATGGGAGCGCCATACGGTGGTGTCGCCCGGGTACTTTTTGATCAAGGTGGTATATACTCCTGTAAAGCATTCTCCCTATTTTTCTCTTTTGTTATTAGATTTACAGCGGAGTGCATCTTGTCAGAAATGCAAGGAACATCTTCTTCCGGTTAAAGTTGTGACCATTACCTTCTTGTTTCTTGCCACCGTTTCCCTTAGGAACAATGGCTTGTTCTTTCCCTGCATTTTCCCTACCTTGGTATATATCACATCCCCTTTTTTTGTATCTTTTGCGAGTCGACCTTGTGTTGCGCATGGAGTTAGTCGCCCTTTGTTTTTTCTTAATCAGACCCTTTAATTCCTCGTTAACTCTGGATCGAAAGTTGGAGAGATTCTGATAATTAATCCTCTGAGACTATTATATCGGAGGGCTACATGTTTGTGACTGAATGAATGGTGTTATCGTACTGGTCTACGGTTATGTTCAGTAATTCCTTTAGCCTCGGGTCTTTGTGCTTGACCTTCAAACATCTATAGATTTCTAATATCGTTGAGTGCCACCTCTCAATTTGACCGTTCACTTCGCTGCGGTTAACAGGAGTATGAGGTTCACTATTATTGAACTAAGGAAACTCATTTCGTTGTCCGTTACTAACATCCTCGGTACCGTAAAATAGTGGAGGATATTGACTACTTTATCCCTCAATTGGAGTACTTATCTGTTCTTAATGTGGAACAATTTGCCAAATTTCCAGAACTTGTCAATGCAACTTATGAACTTTTCGTTTTGGATTTCCATGATATCCATATGCAGTATCTAACATGCGTATGTATGATGGAATCGGCGTGGCTTGAAACTCTGGATTGATGGAGTGCTGGTCGTATTTGTTGGCCTTACAGACTTCACAGGGACTAGTGTATTTTTTGATTAGGCTATCCATACGTGGGAAATAATATTTCTCAAGCAATTGATCCCGATTCTCCCTCGGGTTTCTAAGGGCTCTCTTATGCTCATTCATGATGAGCTTGAATATGTGGTTTTTATCTCTGACATCTTCAACCACCCTGTGGGTAATTCGAATTTTGTAGTTAACGAAACTTTCGAGATATAATTCCTGCAGGGTGGCCAAATGGGATTCAGGTATTTTGATGATATTTAGTGACATTAGGTCTTAATTTTGTCATAAGGATGTCAGCCAGGTTTTCTTTGACCGGGTCTGTCACTGCTACATAGTGGAGAGAGAAATCAGGGTGAGGTTTTTCGTGGATTTCGAAACCTTTGCCTATTTTTACTATAATCTGGTTACGGAAGACATTAATAGCCGTCTCCGTCGCGGAACCGTCTTCTGCAATTTTAGAAAATTTTTCCTCCTCGGTCTGAACCGAGCTGACTGGATAAGTGTTTTTTTTTCTCATGCCCGAAGTTAAATTTTGTTGAGAAACACAATCTTCTTATGATAATTATATGTTATTACTTGGCTATTGAAGAATACAAAAAAATGTTTGTTACATAAAAAAAATATTTTAACGTCATTTTGGTGAGGTAAGGTCTCTTCAAAAAAAAAAGTAGGTGGCTGGAACCCATGATTGCTCCTTTTGTAATCATCTGAAATCTGTCCCGTAGCATATTTAAAAGATTTGAGTGAAAAATAACAGAATGGCGCCCTTGTAAAAAAAATTCCAATAATCGACTGTTTTTTTTTCGGATTACAATCGAGAAAAAAAGGGGGAAAAAAATCTAATTCTGGTACCGGACAGAACCATTCATGTGCAAAATATTGTGCTAAAATTTCAACCAAATCGGTCCAAACGCGTTTAAAGTTTGGAGAAGAAAATTTATACTTAGACTAATCATCTATTCCTGGCGCGTACAGTATACGTTCGGTTTCTTCATAAGCATAATTTTCAGCAACTCTCGCTTCGTGATTAGCTGTACAATTCTCTTGATGTTCATCATACCAAGCAGCGTATTCATCACTTTTCTCTTTTCCTGAGCATTTTTCACAAGCTTTATACACACTCGATTTTACAATTACATCTTTATTAGATTTTATTGTAATATTTTCCAATAAGAGAAACAATAACCAAAGTGACGTAAACCAACGCTTAGACCACGATCCATCACTTGAAACAGAATTTCGTTTTTCGGATGATCAAATTGAATATTTTTCTCTTACCCTCCTTTTACTGCTTTTTGAAAAAAGTTTTTAGCCACAGCGTTTACGGCAATGTGTATATGTTCTACAATTGATTACTCAAACCCCGACCCAAATCCATTAGAGAACAAAAAAGTTCAAGACCACTTTTACCAATTCCAAGTAAACGCATAACAAACACCAAACGTCTGTTGATTTCGTATGCATTTTTTATCATTGGACAAGAGTTGATCAATGTTTCCTTACACGGGCATTTAACACATAATTTAAAGCCTGATGCTTGCTGTGATCGTTTCAAGAACTCTATATCACAATTTACATTTCACCATTGTTTGCAAACTTGTGAACACTAAATAAAAACTCAATAAACTAACTATGAATCGGATCAAAATTCACTTCACAATCGTTTTCACCTTGCAATTTTTGAGCAGATGTACTAAAAAAATCAGTATTTTCCTCAGCAGTATTTTGATTCCCTTTAAAACTTCTGTTTTTGGATTTTTCTCCTAGGTGTCTACCTCTTTTCGTGCCTTTCCTGTCCATTTTAACTAGACGTAAACACGTTCAAATACAAGCGTATACTGATTTTCAGAAAAATACAAAAATTTTAAGAACTACGAGTAGATATTAACACTTTGAAATACATGCATATACTGACTTTCACTTGTCTTTAAAATACCAAAATTCTACGTGTCGTACACTACAAGTATGCATTTTTCAAGGCTATAGGGTCGCAAATAATAGCGCAGGTATGAGCGCCGCAGCTGCAGGGTACGTTCTCCCCTATTATTTCCTGAAACTTTAAAATGACAGTGTATCGGTCAAAAATTTTCATAGTATATTCTCAACTTATTAAACTTTGAAAATATGCAAAAAAAAAATTGACTTTTTGAAGATCGAACAAAAGACTACCCCCTTAAGTTTTTTTTGAAAATGGGATAGAGAGAGAAAGAAAGATGTTTGGGCTGAGTGGTTATTTTGCTCCATGGATGGCATCCAACATTTAATGAGAGACCAAATTCTTAGTGGAAGTTGGCTTGTTGTTGATTTCTTATCAACTACTCATCTTCAACACGGCTTCAACTTTGCATTGTACACAGTTTTGTTTCCCAAGGCAAAAGTCAATGGTTGATGTTCAGTAAAGATGGGTATTTTTTTCGCGCGGTAGACGTATGAATGGAGATTGTGTAATGTCCATACTATGGCCAACATCTCCTTTTCATTGGTAGCATAGTTCTCCTCGGTTTTGTTAAAGGAACGAGATATAGAGATATATACACTCCTCGACAATTGGTTGAGACATCTACCGGATTTTGGCGTTACTCCTTGATAATTTTGTTCCGTATGTGCTGCAAATATTACTGTTAGGTAATCCATTGCCAATTTCTAAGAAAATTCTAATTACCGATTTGTTTCCCTTAATTTTCTTCAAACTTGCAATTTGTCTCTAATTCCCCGCGACAAGTGGTTGAGACAGGATTGGTTTTTTTTTTATATAAAAACAAAATTTCGAGTTTTATTTTTTTTTTTTTTTTAGTAATGAGTACTTCCTCCCACCACATTACTTACAACCTCTAAAATTCTTGATGGAAGAGATTTAAATAGCTTTTAAATTAATGTTCGTGGGATTTTGTCCCATTCAGTTTCGATTTCGTCTTAAGGTCTGCTAGGTGGACAGCTCTGGAGAGATATCCCCATACCTTCTCAATTATGTTGAGGTCTGGAGACAATGCTGCCCAGTCAAGAACACAAATGTTGTAACGTTCGAAGTACTCTTTCACCTTCCGAGCTGTGTGGATTGCTGCATTATCTTATTGTAGGATAAAATTTTTGCCGAATTTTTCTTGGTTATGATGCACGATCTCTTTGTCTAAAATTTTAGGGTAGTCGTTTATGAAGCCGTTTATGAAGCGGATATTAGTCTTATTTTGGTATTATGATATTCCTGTCTAAATTATGACTCCACTTCCGCCTTGTTGTCGTCGTCTTAAAACAGCTCGTTGAAAATAATCACGAAATCCGTGAGATCCATCCAGGCAAAAGCGTTTCTCATCGGTGAAGATGACAGTTCTCCAACGCTTCTTCCATCTGAAATGATTTCTGGTAAACGTCAAACGGGCGTTTTCATGACGTTGTAGTAAAGCGGGTTTTCCTTTCAAACACTTTCTTTGAAGATGTTCCGCTTCAGCTAATGCTGGCAAGTCTTTAGTTTTCTGTACACACTCGAAATCCCTGCTGATACCGCGATTTACCTTGTTGTTGCTGTAGAATTTGACGCTTCTCTTCGTCGGATCGTCAATCTGCTGGTGTCAAACTGTATTTTCGCCCAGGTACGAATCTTTTCCCGTAGTTCTCTGGATCTTTTAAATAGTTTGAAACAACTGAACGACTGCGCTTCAAAAGCTTTGCAATTTTGTTGACAGAATATCTCTCTTGGCGCATTATTTTAATGTTTTAGATCTCCGTTTGATCCCATTTTTAACTTTTTTACTTCTAAGACTTGTTTAAATACTGTTAAATCACAAAAACTGACGACACAAGAGTCGGAGTACATAAGATTCTGTCCTAATGAAGTCTTGTACAACAGAGAGAACGTAACGGCGTTATCCAAATTAAAAAAAAATTTAATAGCAGTGACGCGACAAAATCAAAATCTGAATGAAATAATTTAATAAATTCTACCTTTTGACATAAAAAGGGTGTTTTCTTTAGAGGTTTGGTTTTCAAACTGGCAATACTGTTTCTACAGATTGTCAATTTGACAGTTGAAAGTTGATTTGTGGTTAGTTCGTTTTGCCATTTTACGATGAATAGATTAACGCCAGAACAACGCGTGCAAATTGTGCAAACTTATTTAGAATATCATGGTTCGGTTCGCCAAACTTATTCTGCAGTCCGAAAAGAAGAAGTTATTGCCGTTGTGGAGCGTAGTGTTGAGGAGAATCCGAATGAGTCGATCCGCCATCGTGCACAGCAATTTGCGCTATGCAAATCCACTTTGTGGAAGATTATACGATAAGATCTTGGCTGAAAAGCTTATAACATCCAGCTTATGCAAGAGTTGAAACCGCGTGACCATTATACGCGTCATAGGTTCGGTGAATGGGCCGAACACATGATTCAGCTTGATCCTCATTTTCAACACGAAATTTTGTTCTCCGATGAGGCCCATTTTCGGTTAAATGGACATGTGAACTGGCAAAATTGCTGAATTTGGGGTGGAGAGAACCCAGAAGCCTTTGTCGAGACGCCCTTACAACTCTTAAAACTCACTGTTTGGTGTGCTTTATGGGCTGGTGGAATCATCTGCCCATATTTCTTTAAGGACGATGTGGCCAGAATGTTACCGTCAGTGGAGAGCGTTATAGAAACATGATTTCTGACTTCTTCGTTCCTCAGTTGAGTGGCATTGACGTGACAGAGCTTTGGTTTCAAAAAGATGGCGCAACATGCCACACGGCGCGTGACACCATCAATTTATTGTGGGAAACATTTGCTGAGCGCATAATTTCGCGTAATGGACCTGTGAACTGGCCTCCACGATCCTGTGATCTTACACCTTTAGATTACTTTCTTAGGTGGTATGTGAAGTCGATGCCGAGACGTTGGACGATTTGGAAGTGAATATTCGCCGTGATATTGTCGAAAATTGGGCTTCACGATTGCGCTTCATTCGAGCTAGAGTTTGTATACCTCAGAAAAAAAAAACACCCTTTACATACTCGTACATGGCCTTACTAACAACGAATCATTAGGTCTGTCTGTTAACTTGAAATATCGTACAAATTTGTACAAATTCGTACAACTTTTTACAAATTCCTGTTTGTTTACTCCAAAAAGTTGCAACGATGAGAGAGATAAACAGTTGCAATTTTCTGTCTCATAAATTTCTGTGGGTAAGCTGTGTAAACTACTGTCAAAGCAAACAGCTATTCTGCGAAAGAATTTATTCGATTTGTTGTTAGTTCTTGTGATTGGTGTTTTGAATTGACTTTTGATGTTTTATACACAAATGTGGTTTACTGCGTTCGTTTACTTTCTTGCAAGTTTCTTTCTCTCTGAGCGAATTTTCTGCCATCTTTGAATTTTGACAGCTTTTACCCATTTCACCACAAAAAGTAACCAAACAGACCTATTAGTCGCAACATAAAAAAAATGTGTCGACTTATACAGAGTGTCCCCAAATTTGTCAACGATAATTTGGGAAATGATTCCTGGGCATATTCTATGAAAAAAATCGTGCTACAGTAAGGGTCTATCTCCAATGTTGACAGCATTCATCGAGGATTTAAGAAAAGGCTTACTTAAGTGTACCCTGATCCATGTTAACGGAAATTGCTCTGTAAGTACTAATGGTAGAAACTTCGTGAAGGACTTTATTTTTAGAAGAAATACTAGCCTTTCTAACGGCGTTTAAATAAAGTGGATATCTTGTTTGAGTCTTCAGATATCCAAGTTCCATTTTCATTGCAAATACTAATTTTTGACTTTGAGGTCACTTTTCTCCAGAAAATGCCTAATTACTCGTAACATAACATTTTACAATTCTTTTCTTATGAAAGCAACAATAATAAAAAAAAATCATGATCAAATTTGCACAAAAACCCACAGAAATCATAAAATTATGATACTTGGGAAAACCTGCAGCAGATAAAATTTAAAAAATAATAGATTTTTTGGCTTTAAGCTCCAAATGCTATGAATAAAAAATGATTTTATGTGGTTTTGGATAATTTTAATATTATGTGTATACTAAAATAGTTATAACAGGTGCTCAAAGTGTCCTCCTTGGTTTTCTTTGTATACTGCAGCCCGTTTTTGGATTTCACTTCCAATTCACTTAAAGTTGCTATTTCTGTTGAATGAACAAATTCTCTCACTCTTCTCCATACAAAAAAATCGAATACTGTAAGGTCAGGAGATCTTGCAGGCCAGTGAATGGGTCCATTTCTTCGTATTCAACGGTTACCATACTCTTCATCTAGCCAATTCTTAGCCTCACGCCATAGTGGGCTGGAGCACCGTCCGTATGAAGATTATGAAAATTTGTGATCCCATCTCTTGTAAATTAAGATTCGTCCGTACAAAGAATTCTACTAATAAACTCGTTGTCATCCAAGCTCCGCTCCAGCAACCAGTTAGACAACTCAAGCCTCTTTTCCAAATCATTGGGAACCAGTTCTTGTACAGGTGTATGGTGGTATGGATAAAGATTTTCTCCATGCAGTGTATTGGAAATTTTATGTCTGGAAAGATTGAATTCCAAAGCGATGAACTTGTTATAAACGTACAAATTTTGGCAAAAAATCATAAATTGGATATTTAAAGATGCAAACAAGATGTAATACAATAAATTATAATAGAAGTTCAGAGATTTTTTTAGAATTCATGAAAATTAAATAACACTTATACAATTTCAACTAAATTGAATTAGCAGTTTACGTAAAATTTTAGTATTTGAGATACCAAATCTAGTCCTTTTTTGGTATTGTTCTTAGTATTAAATTAGTATATCGGCATCACTCTGTTCTTTAATCTCATATTTTCAAAATTAGACATGGCTTTCTGTTTGTTAAAATTTAAATCCCTACTAACACTAAAGCCGACTATTAAACTCGTTATTGGTACAAACATTATGGAGATTCTTAAGCTGTATACTTAATTTGGTTGTTAGTAAGGTCCATGTAGTATTACATGCGAGTACATTTATGAATTGGAAACGTTTTTGTATGAAAAGTTTAAAACAATTCTAAGACCAGTGAACATACCTTATGATCTTATGTCAAATATGTAAGAGCTTATAAATGTCAAATGAAATTGAATGAAAGGAAGCCAATTCTGTTCTGGGCGCGAATATACATATGCTTGCCATTATTGAAAACCGGTAATACAATCATAAACAACTTTTTGCGTAAGACTTCTCGGCCGATGAATACAAGAAGGTAAAAATACATGCAGGGTCCGGCAAAATGATCTCCAAAATTTTGCACCGCCACTGTGCCCGAATCACTGAAGAGAGGGCGAGTTTAGCGTAGTCGATTGGTAGCTCGCGTCTTGCCATTTCAGTTGTCGTCATGAATTGGACGGGCGAGCATCGTGCCTTCGTTATCGAAATATGAAAAGCAACGAACCTGTGATTACGACGCAAATAACTTTTCATACTCTTTTCGCGCTTGGTAGACATGCTTCAGTTCCAGATCGCAAAACAGTACTGTTGTGGAGCTACAGGTTTAGCTTTAAAAAGAAAATCAACTGGTAGACCCAGAAGTGTTCGGACACCTGAAAATGTTGCAGCTGTAAGAGAAGCAGCTGAACGTTCTCCTAGTAGTTTAGCTGTTAAATATGCCTCTGCTTTGCGTTTGTCAGATCGTTCTGTGAGAAGAATTTTACACGCCGATCTGAAGTTCCACCCATACAAAATGATGATCGTGCAAGAACTTAGTGAACGGGACTGGGAAAATCGCAGAGCATGCTCCAACGATATTCTTCAAGCAGAATTTTCGCTACTGGGCACCAGAGAATCAGTGGCAGCTCCATGAAAGGCCACTTCACAGCCCATTTGTTACCGTCTGGTGAGCTGTTGGATCTTTTGGCGTTTGGGGTCCCTATTTTTATTTTATTTTTTTTTTTTTTTTTTAAAAGACAGGCGTGGCGGTTACCAAAACTTAGAGAACTTGAACATCCGGTTGTGTGGTTTCAACAGGATGGAGCTATGGCTCATACGGCAAGAAGGACGATGGAGGTTTTAAGGGAAATATTTCTAGGACGCTTAATCTCGTTACGTGGAGACGTTGTGTGGCCCTCGCGTTCATCCGATCTTGCCACATGCTACTTTTTCCTTTGGGACTACCTTAATGCGAAGGTTTTTCAACATTATCCCCGGACCATTGACGAATTGAAAGCAGCAATACGCCAAGAAATTAGAGGAATATCGCCTCGAATTACTGCTCGAGTGATGGAAACTTTCAGAAATCAGCTTCGAATGTATATCGAAAAAAGTGGTCGCCACTTAGAGTCTGTAATTTTCAAAACTCAATAAAAACAAATGGCACAGCATACATTTTCAGTTAATACAAAAAATCTAAATAGCATTTACAATGGCGTTTTTATTAAAGATTAAAATGTGGGAGATCATTTTGCCGGACCCTGCACATGTAACAAATGTTCATTTTCCACGATTAGTTTTTGTATTGGGTGTGATTGACAAACTACGATTTCACGCTTTTCTGTTTACGTTAGTCCGAAAATTATAAGGGTCCGCCTACCCATAGAAGGCCGAAAGAGTCGTGGAAATGGGTTAAAGAAGAAAGGTTATTTTTTGAGGGAATTTTAAAATAATTTTTAAGAAGTTGAATTTCATGTACTCATATAACGATGTTTTAGCGGCGCATTTAACAACTTGAGCTTTGTATTGGAACAACTCACCCATCAATTTCGCGAATAGTTGAAGACAATCTACAGTTAGTAATGAACAGAACTACATAACATATGCATCAATATGTATCGACAAGAATCAGTTGGAAGAGTTAAGCAGCACCTTTTCAAAAATTATTAATTGTGATACGAATACATGCAATGTTGAGACTTTTCTCTGTTCCAACAGAAGAATTTTAATGTCTTCCTTACAGGGGGTTAATACAGGCCGTTGATTCATCTCTTCGCTTAGCCACTGGGTTATATAGTGTAGATGGTAGCATTCCTGAAGTTGCTGTCTCCGCATGCAAAAAAAAATTGGCTCTTCAAATGAATTGAAATGTTTGTGAGTTAATCTCCTCGGTCTGTAACCGAATAAGTAGAAATTCATAAAAAGCGGCTTGCAAAGTGTAGCAATAAAGGTTCCTCATTTGAGCGGATGCTAAACATAGAATGTGCGAAATGGAATCAGCACCGCCAGCATTGGAAAAATATGTATTAACCTGATGAATTTAGTTTCATCCCTTTATGGGTCTGATAGCAATATCTATGTGCGACGTCCTAAGATCCAGGACCTTAATCCTTTATACATGTTGGTGGCAACATTATCAGAGGTTGATTTTTAATTGTCCTCTGCTTTGGATTAAAAAGACCATGAATGGCCTTTTAACACCTTGTTATAATATCCAGAGGAAAATATGGCGGTTTTAGTAATTCCACCAGCAAAATAGAGATCTCAGCATTATTCAAAGCTCGTAAAATTGTGGTTCGAAGAAAATAATTTAACGTCAACTCTATTGAACGTCTTTGTGAGGTCTTTAAAAATATACAGTTAAGGATCTTTGGCAGGTGTTTCGAATTTTTTTGTTCATGTTCTGCTCGTAAAGCTCATGTTCAACACTTGTCCCTCTTTGCAAGGTGGCTCTTTATTCCTTTCATTTCATTTCATTTTCAATATATTTATTTTTTTTTTTATAAAACGTACAGAGACCAGTTTAACAAATTCCACAAATTTAACTAATGTTATTCTAACCTACTGGCCCCACCCGGGCACTCTAAGTTAAGCACTTAATCTATGTTTTTGACGTAACCTTACTGTTTGTGTATTTATATTTATATATATATATAACTTAAACATACCTCAAAATAAATCTTCATCTACCTAAAACACACTTAATCTACCTTAATATTAAACACATATAGAAACACGTATTTTTCCCCCTTTTTCTTCTCTTGTGCAAGCCAGCAAAATTCCTGTTGCTATTGAGCAACATCAATCATATCGCGAATCCTTACTGCCGTGTGCGACGTTTTCGAGCGCAAGATAAGCTGCAGCGCAAGTCTGTTCTGGATCAGTCTTCTTATATCTTAATAAAGAAACCCTTCTCGACTGATGAAACCGCTTATTCCAAAGTATGTATTTGACTGCATTTCGACAAGCCAGTCTCTGCCCAGTTATCCCATAATTTAAAATTATGGCTATTTTTTTCTCATATTCGTAGAGGCAAAAACTCCTTAAAATTAAGGGTCTCCGACTTCTGAAATTTGATCTTCAAATTCCAGTCATCGCAATGTTGTTTAATCATATCGAAGTCATTTTTTTCAAAAGTTAATATTAATGAAATCGATCTTTGGGCCTGATTTGTACGCGATAAAGTCGTCTGCGAACGCTACGGCATGCTGAAGTGATCTTACAAGATCGTTTGTGTTAATCTTGAATAAGGTCGGCGAATTAACCGCACCTTATTACTGACCGTTTTTAATTTTAACTATACCAGCAGAAGTCACATTTTTCACAATTAACTCTCTGCTAATGAAAATGTACAGCAGTGGTATACTTATATCCAGCCATTCAATATGTAGAAGCACCTCCCTAACCGTATGGTCTCGAAGGCCTTCTGCAAGTAAATCAAGAAGGCACATATGCACTATTTCTTGTTTTTATTTCATTGAATATTAGCTATGAGTTTAGAACGTCATGTGAGATATCATGTCCCACTTACTCAGGACTCTATTCGAATACTTTGCTGTTATTCGGAAAGAGACTTATCGACTGAAGATTCGCCGAATTATACGACGTGTCGTTATATTTCTTGGGAATTCGATTCACTACTGCTGTTTTCAAATACGCTGGATAATGAGCATTGTTCATGGCATTATTAAGCACGGTGGTGTAATTGTCCACCTAGTGGGATATGCTGAAACACAATGTTCGATATGCCATTGGCTCCCATTGGTTTCTTATTTCTCAGTGATTCGAAGATCGATTGGAGCTCTTCGAAATGAAAAGGATTAGTTCCCCTAATCGGCGATATATTATTAGTCAAATTTTTGTCATTGAACTCAGTACACCCTAAGTTCTCGAATCGCCAGTTCTTCCAAAGGTAGTAAATAAGGACTGAAACGAATAAAATCTGTAAATTTTAATACGGGCTATATTTCCAATGCGTAAAAATTGCAATCCCATTTTGTACCCAAATTAGCCTGTATATTCTCTAGTTTCAGTTTGTTATTGATTTTAGGTCGGCGCGGTTTAAAATATTTATAAAATAAGAGTCAAGAGGCACGCCGTAAAAAGATCATCGATAAATGGATCGAAAATACTTCGCGTCCAAATCATTTCATCGCAAAAAATTTAAACATAGCACGCAGTACAGTGGATTCTGATATTAAACGATATTTGGAGACGTTGACAGTTAAGCGAAAACAGAAAAGTGGAGCACATGATACAAATTTGGACAGGAAAATAGTGGGTACCATCGTAAAAAACCGGATTATGTCATCCAGAGATGTTGCTCGGAAATGTAATACCAAACAAACAATGGTACAAAGATCTAAAAAACCTAACGGTCTAAAGACACGAAAAAAATAAAAAATACCAAAAGTTACTGAAAAGCAAAAAAACGTCATAAAAACACGAGCCCGGAAGCTATACGAGTTGATCGGCAACAAGAAAGCGTGCTTGATTTTGGATGACGAAACTTATGTCAAAGCCGACTTTACTACTCTTCCAGGTGCGCAGTTTTACAAGTCGTTTGAAGCTGAGATTCTTCCGCAATCAACAACATCGATTGGGATGGAAAAATTCGGGTCAAAAATATCTCGTTTGGCAGGCCATTTGCCAATGTGGACACAGAAGCTCATCGTTTATAACAACGGGAACAATTAACGGAGAAGTGTGCATTAACGAATGCCTAAGAAAACGGTTGATTCCTTTCTTAAACAAACACGAGGGTTCAACATTATTTTGGCCAGATTTAGCTTCAGCTCACTATGCTCATGCGACGTTGAGCTTTCTTGTTGCTAAAAATGTCGACTTTGTCCCAAAAGACATGAATCCACCCAATGTTCCACAGTGCCGTCAAATTGAAAGGTATTGGGCTTTGGTCAAAGCTAAATTGAGGAAAAGTGAGCAGTGTGCAAAGGACGTAAAAGATTTTAGCGCTAAATGGAAAAGAGAGTCCAAAAAGTTCACGGATGTAACGGTCACCAACCTTATGAAGGACATTCGAAAGAAGTTGAGGAAAGATGGAACCCAAATAATTTTTTTTAGTTTTTGTAATTGTGAATGAATTTAATAAAAACAGAGTTTTAAAGCAAATAAAAAAATTTACATGAATTATGAAAATATTTTATTTTTTTTACTTTGAAGTTTCCAAATTTTATTCGTTTCAGTCCTTATGCAAAAGGATCCGATTTTAAAGGTCGTTGTTCGGGCCAATGACATCATTCGCCTTGCACATTTTCTTCTCCGTGCTTCTACCTTCTCTCGAGGATTTTCGACGACAAAATGCCTGCTTTTGCGTTGGAGCAGTACGTCAGTAGTTGTGTTGCGGAATATGTTTTCGTTGGCTGTCGTACTGTCCATCGTCCGTTTTATGGTCTCGCCCATTTGTTTAAGGTGTCTGTCAATCTCCTCGTTTGACATGTTTCTGTTGGATGGTGGGTAGGGTGAGGTGAGAACATCGATGAGGATGTTCTCTCGTCAATGCTCTGGAGACGTGTGTCCAACGAACCATCCTATAATTGTAGGAATACCTTTGAACAAACTCTTGCAATTCCGCAGTGTCTTTGGAAATGTGTACTTTGGTACTGGCCGAAGTGGTCACTGTAGTGTATGAACGTGCATAGAAAATTCAAAATATGTTGGTTCATGCCTGTCGAGTCGAGTCGAGTCTGGGAAACGGCCGGAATATCCGTCGCTTTAAGGCCGAGTGGGTGCATAACAATGTGCTCATCCCACCAATTGATTCCAACCTTAGTATTTAAAAAGATGTTGCGAGTTCCGAGAAAAATAAGCTGGATTGATTAGCTTCCGATACATAGAGAGAGACCATGTGCAACTATATCCCTCTGCGGAGAGGGATGTGTGTAATGTGTATGCATGCCACAAGCGCTTACAACCTACATATCGGTGTACACTCTTTTAAATCGCAAGACTTTTGTTATAAAAATCGTAACACCACCTCCTTGAAAGGCGTTGGGTCGGTTTCTTCTTAAAATATTATATTTTCTGTGCCTTCTTTTGTATTTCTTATTAGCTAAGTTTCGCTAACCAAAACCACATCAGGAACTTGGACAATTTAAACAGTACATCTTTTCGTTCGATATAGCATAGTTGGTTACATTTTGCAATTCGATTCGCCGTGCCTGAATTTTTAGCAGCGACCACATCGTATTGTAAAATGTCTTCGCTCTTTTTTACTCTTTCCCATTGTACAGACTGGTAGTCTAGGGATTAATTACTCCTTAGACCATCCAGTTTGCTTTTGGGAGTTAGCTAAACTTAATTTTTGGCTTAAGATCGTTCCAGTTTTTCTCTTTGAGCAATGAAAGCAATTCCTCAGGACCATTTGATGGCTCTATCCATCTCAGCAGCATATTTTGCAGCTTTTCACCATTCGGTGTGAAGGAGAACTCCGTCGTTCACTCCGCTATTTCAATCTTATATGTGTTGGGTGGTAGTACTCTTTGATTTGCGGTCTTTTGACGTCGTTGTTTCTACTGGTATTGTTTCTGTTATTATTTTAGTAACTGCTTTTTCTCAGCAACCTCATTTGCATTTCAGTTTTTGTTTGTTTCTGCTATCGTTTTTGATGTTTTTTCAGCTGTTGTTATTGTTGCTGATAGAAACTCTGAATACCTTTCTGTTCCCTCTGCGTTCTTTCTATATGTTTGGATTTTATATCTGTTAACTTTGAGAGACAGAAGCGACGAAGAATATATATGTAAAACTCCAGGTTAATTCTTAACAATGTATTATTAAATTAGGAAATTAAACAATTAAAAAAAAACTAAGCAATTCAACTTGTATAAAAAGGAAGAATATTAAAGCGTATTAAAAGAAGTAGCGCGCGTCGTGTTAACGTCTTCGCTGGTAGCTCCTATTCCCGCAAAAAATAATGTGACGCTTATGTTGACGTTGTATTTAGACGTTCCAATTCTTAGGGTCATTCCACAACCGGCCCTCCTGTGATCAGCTGACCCCAGCTGATACTCCGCTAGGCGGACTCTTCTTCGGACGAACTGATGTCGAAATCGGTTTGTCGCCACCGCTTCATCATCTCCGCGCATGTTGTTGATTTGTTCGGACCCTCATGATCACACAGTTTTTGAACCCCGTACCGATCGTGTTTGTCGACTGATGTCACCTTATACGGCCCAAGATACTTCCTTGCTAGCTTTAGATTTGGTCCGAATTGTGTACGCTTGATCGCCACCAAGTCCCCTAAGTTGTACATTGTAGCTTGCTTTCTATTGCGATTGAATGCTCTGCTGTTCTCCTGAATTGCTTCACGTGCCTGGTATCTTGTTTCATCTCGCTCTGCAATGAACAATTCCTCGATCTCTTCGTTAACCAAACCTACCAATTCAGGATCAGCGTTTCTCCGCATCTGTGTGCCAAACATAAGCTCGAATGAAGTGTGCTTAACACTTCGCTGCCAAGTAGAATTGATGCATTGTTGGACTTTGCTTAGATGCATGTACCATTTCTTCGGATTCTCGACTGAAAGTTTGGCCAGGACTGATATTATTGTCCGATTGGTCCGCTTCACCTGGCCGTTGCCTCTCGGAACGCCAGTAGTTATCACCAAGTGTTGGATTTTGTTGTTTCGGCAGTATTCTTCAAAAATGTTGCTCGTGAAAGCGGCCCCACGATCCGATATAATCCTTTGAGGGTTCCCAAATGTTGCACTTTGGATCTCCAGTTTTGCTATGGCTTCTGCTGCAGACGTTGTTCTTGTTGGATACAACCAGGTAAATTTAGAAAATGCATCTACTATATATCCAAATCATGTAGGAGTACTGTTTGGGCGTTCTTGAAAGTGGGCCCATATGGTCCACATGATGCGTCCGAAGCGGCGCACTTTCTTTGTCTATGGGGCATAAGAACCCCTCTTGCTTGCCTGCTTTTCTCTCGGCCAATATGCATGGAACACATTTTTGTCGAACCTCTTCCAGTTTCTTCTTTAACTGCGGGATGTAGTAATCTCTCTTGACTAGCTCCATCATTTTCTTCAAAGCAAAATGTCAATCCTGGTGTATATTTCGCAACAGCTCGGCTTGCATCTTCTTTGGTACCACAAGAAGTCGTCGTCCTTCCTCGTCTTTTTTGAATATGACACCCTTTTCGCAAAAGAAGTTTTCGTATTCGCCGTGCTGCAGAAGTACTCGGATGAGTTTCACCTGATCGTCGTCTTCTTGGGCTTTACTTATTCTGCATAGGAACTCACTTGTTACGGCTAATTGCGTCCACATGTCGTAGTTTCACACCACTTCGATGCTCCAGGGTGTATTCGAACTTTTGTAGGATGAGTACCCAACGGGCTATGCGCGAGGAAAACACTTTCTTCTCGATGGTTGCCTTGAAGGCTGCACAGTCAGTTACTATCTTGAAGCATAGTCCCAGTAGATACTGCCGGAACTTTTTGAGCGAATTTACGACAGCCAAAGCTTCTAGCTCGTAACTACTGTACCTCAGTTCGGTTTTAGAAGTCTTTTTGCTGAAATAAGCGATCGGATGGAAATGGCCTTCACTTTTTTGAAGCAAAACTGCCCCGAAACCCCATTTAGAAGCATCAGTGTGTAACTCCGTTTCTGCTTTTGGACAATATAGTTTCAGTACCGGTTCCTGGGTAAGATTCCTTTTCAGCTCCTCGAACGCAGCTTTCTCCTTTAATCCAAAGTGAAACTTTACATCCTTTTTCAGCAGGTCAGTCAGTGGTTGGGCGATAAGCGAGTAGGATGGTATGAACCTTCGAAAATACCCGGTAAGGCCTAAGAACCTCTGGATCTGCAACCGGTCTACGGGGTGACGAAATTTTCGCACTACATCAATCTTACAATTGGATGGCTTCACTTCGCCGTCTTGTATACGAAAACCCAAATACTCGATTGATCTACACAAAAACCACCAGAACTGCTTCCAGGTTTTTGATGGCATCTTCGTAGTCTTTGCTTAAGATGACGATGTCGTCCATGATCTTCTTCTCCATGAGGTCCTGGAAAACCTGGTAGAGATGTCTTTGGAACACCGCAGGCGAGGTACAGAGTCCAAATGGCACTTTGTTGAACTCATATTGTCCCATCGGCGTGGCGAACGACGTAAACTTGCGACTACTCTCGCTGACGTTGACGTGAACAAAACCCCGAACTGATTTCGTCGATTTGGCCTTCCACCAACGGTAAAGAAAAGCGATCTCTGACCACCAATTTGTTCAAACTTCGATAGTCGATGCACAAAGGTTTGCTGCCGTCTTTTTTGTTTGCCAGTACAATCGGCGAGGCGTAGTCTGAAGTACTTTTACGTATAACAACACGTGCTTTCAACCAATCGTCGATTTGTTTTTGGACAATCTCCTTTTCCATTGGTGCCAACCTGCGTGGTCGGTGAGCGACTGGATTGTCGCTGATCAGCGCAATTTTCATTTGAACGTTTGTCGTCTTCTTTGATTCCGGACAATACTCGTAGATCAGCTTTTCAACATCTTTCCGATACTGAAAATTGCCTACGTAAATTTCAGAATCATTTGCACTCACCTGCATGCTGTTGCACCAATTCGACTTCAAATGTTCAACCTGCACACCCAGCTAAGGTGATTCTAGTTCCTCGAAAAACGTCCTTTCCAATTCATAGCGGTGGCCTTAGAGACTTCAATGACACGATGTAGATTTTTGGTTTGTAGTTGAATCCGTCTAGGCTAAGTGTTGCAACAAAGTAACCGTATGTTGCCGCCGTTGTTTGTGACAACCCTTGCAGCGTTTGGCTATCCTGGCTAAGAAGCTGCGATCCAATTTGAAAATTTTCATCGGACCCCGTTACCGTGACATCGCTGCCTGTGCCTATCCGCGCCTCCACTTCAGTACCGTTGACAATAACCGATTTCACCTCCAGCTTACTGACGTTAGTCTTGACTAGATGTTCTGTCTTGGAGTCATCTTTGCGTTTTGGTCGTCTGGTCTTAAATTCGCAGGCCTTGCTTTTGTGGCCTGTTCTTCCGCAATTAAAACATCGTTGGCCCTGTTTATCTTGCGCTTTCGTCGTTTGTGCGAGTGCTGAATTCCTACCTGCATGTTGGGCCTTACCGGAATCACGAAAACGTTCATAGTCGCAAAGCTTGGTTTTAAAATCGCACATCGACATATAGTAGCGCCATACAGCATGGACTTGTTGGATGGCGAATCGTCGATTACCTCGATGATGTATTGTATTATAGAGCGATCGTCCACATTGCCTCTTGCTCCCAGTTCGCGCATGGCGTAAAAGAATTCCACCACTGATTCACTCTGAGACAGCCTTTTAGTTGCTAATTGTCTATGAACATCTGCGATAGAGATAACTTGGTCAAACTCTTCAAGCAGTCGATCCTTAACTTGGTTCCACGTTGTTGTTGATGGCCCAGCTTTCAACGCCAATATTCTCCGCAGATCGTCCCACTTCATTAATTGCGCAGCCGTCTCGAATTCTTCGATCCACACCCTTACGTCTTTCCACTGAAAATTGAAATTACATTAACGGCGTCTTCAAAGCTACCAACACTTGCCCGTTCAGTCCGTTGTTTTAACTCTTCTATTTCATTTCGGAGAGATGAGGTGATCGAGTCGTCGACTATAAAACTCCAGGTTAATTCTTATCAATTTATTATTAAATTAGGAAACTAAACAATTGAAAAAAAAACTAAGCAATTCAACTTGTATAAAAGGGAAGGATATTAAAGAGAATTAAAAGAAGTAGTGCGCGCCGTGTTAACGTCTTCGCTGGTAGCTCCAAAACTCAATGCTGTCTGCTGTCATTAAAGCGAAATTCAAATACCCAGCCATTATCCATGAATGGCACTTGCATCGTCGAAACCGATAAAATTTCCATTCTCGGTACGTGTGTCAGTGACAACTTACGTTGGAATGACCATATATTCGATGTCGCCAAAAATGCTGCGAAATGTGTAGGTTTTCTCAAGCGATGTAAGAAATATTTTACCCCCTCTGATTTGGCCACAATATATAAGGCATTCATCCGCCCTAAATTGGAGTACAATGCCCACATATGGTCAGGCGCTCCTAAAACATCTCTGCACCTACTAGATAGGATTCAAAACCGTGCGATAAAACTCATTGGTGATACTAATATCAGTCAATCAATTGACACCCTCGAACACCGACGAAATGTCTCCTGTCTAACTTTGTTTTATCTCTATTTCCACCACCAGTGCTCCATTGAAATCGCCAGTAGCATTCCACCCATTCAAACTTTCAACCGTAACATCCGTCTCGTTATGAATGCTCATCAGTATACCCTCAATCCCATTTTCGAACGTACTCTAAAATATCGTGATTCTTTCCTAAGCCGTACAACTCGCTTATGGAATGCCCTGCCGAGCTCCCTATTTTCTAGTCATTATAGCTTGCAAACATTTAAAACCAACGTACATCGGTATTTCTCTTTCTTTCCTCCCTAACCTTACTTCGCCCGCGCTGTGTGCAAACATTTTAAGGGTACACAAAACCCCTTGAGCGCGCGCAGCGTTTATACGAGGGCGGGTCAATAAGTCCTCTTTGAATTTCTGACCTCTTTACTGAAACAGCAACACTGCTCCTGTCAGTTAGTTTGTGTTTGACAGCTATTTTTATCAGACTACTCTCTAATTTGAGGAGAAAATGGAAAAAAGTGAATTTCGTGTGCTTATTAAGCATTATTTCTTGCGAAAAAAAACCATTACCGAGACCAAGGCTAAGCTTGATAAATACTATGGGGACTCTGCACCATCGATTTCAATGGTAAAAAAGTGGTTTACTGAATTTCGTTGTGGCCGTACAAGCACTGAAGATGCCGAACGTCCTGGACGCCCAGTTGAGGTCTCTACACCCGAAACAATCGAAAAAATTCACGATATGGTGTTGGCCGACCGAAGATTGAAAGTGCGAAAGATTGTGGAAGCCGTAGGGATCTCGCATGGCTCAGTGGTTTCAATTTTGAATGATCACTTGGGCATAAGAAAGCTTTCCGCAAGATGGGTGCCGCGTTTGCTCACAGTCGACCACAAACGCAATCGTGTAACAACTTCACAGGAAGGTTTGGCGTTGTTTAATCGCAATATGGAGGAGTTTTTGCGCCGTTTTGTAACCGTGGACGAAACATGGATCCATCACAACACACCAGAGAACAAACAACAGTCAAAACAGTGGGTTTCTAAGGGTGAATCGGCGCCAAAGAAGGCCAAGGTGGGTTTGTCAGCCAATAAAGTTATGGCGACTGTTTTTTGGGATGCACGCGGGATAATCCACATTGACTACCTTCAAAAGGGAAGAACAATCAATGGGGAATATTATGCCAACTTATTGGACCGATTCAATGACGATTTGAAAAAAAAACGACCTCATTTGGCCAAGAAAAAAGTTCTTTTCCACCAAGACAATGCAAGGGTGCACACATGTGCAGTTGCCATGGCAAAAATCCATGAATTGGGCTATGAATTGCTCCCTCATCCACCCTATTCTCCAGATTTGGCTCCGAGCGACTACTTCTTGTTCCCAAACCTGAAGAAATGGCTTGGTGGAAAAAGATTTGACTCCAATGATGAAGTCATCTCGCAAACAAAGGCCTATTTTGAGGACCTCGACAAATCATTTTTTTTGGAAGGGATAAAAAAATTGGAGAAGCGTTGGACAAAGTGTATAGAGCTCAAGGGAGACTACGTTGAAAAATAAAATTATTTTTTTATCAAAAAATCAGTGTTTTAATCCAAGACTTATTGACCCGCCCTCGTACTTCATAATCGGCGGGGATTTTAACGCCAGACATAGGGATTGGGGAAATAATACACCAAACACTAGAAGGAACCAACTATTTAATTGGTGGAGGCAGCACAGTGTTGTGTACCAACTTATTCTACAAGCGACGGATAGTCCATCCAAGACATGGTTCTTATCTGCATCTCCTGTTCGACACACGGATATAACTGGCAGGCTCGAACCAACATACTATGTATAAACTGTGTACGCACGTTTGTATATGACAGTGACCATTGCGATTTCAGTACCGGAATGACCGTTCCCGACGAAGTTGCGGAATTGAAAGAGTGTTCAAAGTTTGTTGAATTATAGTAGGGCTTGTTGGACACATTTTTCCAGAACATTGACTAGAGCGCTCTCCTCGAAGTCGCTCTGTCAACCGTCCAGCAGGAATATGTCAAACGAGGAGAATGATAGATACCTCAACAAATGGACGGGGCCATAAAACGAACTATGGACAGTACGATACCTCGATATAAAATCATAGACAAAGACGACACATTCTGCAAGCAACCATTGACGCACTGCACCAACACAAAAGTAGCCTTCTGGAGTCCGCAGGAGAAAAAATGTAACTATTACTTAAGCTCCACAAGAGTTTGTTTATTGAGCAAACTTTTGGCGACAAAAATTAAAATTTTAGACTTGGTTGAAGCTAGGAGTTTAGAAAGCATTTCAAAAATTGTTCTTTCAACTGCAATTTCACATAATTTTATTCTTCGACGACGAAGTCTTCCTAATTCCAACGATGGATTCCCCATCGATTTGACTGACGAAGCCAGTCTTCCTGTTTCTAACGGAACTGAGTCCTACAGACAGGAATACGAAAAGCGTCGCCATTTGACAACCTCATTTTCAGCTTGATTAATTGAATTAAATTTGTTTAAGAAGACATTCATACATTTGTTTAACAAAAAAAAAAAAAAACGAAACAATTAAGTTTATAAACCTGAAAATAAGTAAATGAAATTGATTCATACTCGTAATTCAGTCCATAATACTTAAAGTAAGTAATTAAAATGTAGTTAATAAAAAGTAAATGCAGTCCCTGTCTCATTGCAAGATGTTCATAACCATGTTTTTCAAATCACGCATTTCTTTCAAAAGCTCCCTTTCCACTTGGATTCGGTCTTTTTCAATGTTCACAAGTTCCCGATGCCTGTTTTCTTCTTAGTCCTGACTAAGTGGGTTGAGGACAAAAATATAGTTCCGGATAATCAATTCGGTTTTAAGGCGGGGCATGATATTTCACATGCCGCGTCTAAACTGGTATCTGATATCCAGTGGAACAAAAGCAAGAAACAATGCACGGGTGCTTGCCTGATTGACTTGGAAAAACCCTTCGATACCGTATACAAGGTGCACGGTCTGCAACAATGTGCGGTCAATTCGCCGATCCTATTCAACATCTAAACAAGTGATCTTCTGAGCTCGCTTCATCATGCCATAGCGTACGTAGACGACTTTGATCGCGTACAGATTAGGGACAAAGATCGAGATCATTAATACTCTCTTGCAACGTGACTTCGATATGATTAAGCGATATTGCGATGACTGGAAGTTGAAGATTAACTTTTAGAAGTTGGAAACCATTCTTTTTAAGACGCCTTTGCCTGGTGTATTTGCGAATACCATGGGACAACATGGGCAGTCACTTGCTTGTCGAAATGTAGCCAGATACCTTGGGATTTGACTAAATCAATATCTGTATTTTAATAAACATAAGAATGTTGCTCTGGCCAGAGCAAAAGGTGCTTTTGCCCTTACAAAGACACTGTTTTATAGCCGTCAACTCGATGCGAGGGTGAAGGTGATCTGCTACATGGCCCTTATCCGGCCTATGCTTGTGGATGCCCCGTGTGGTTCAACGTGGGATCAAGTTTAATGGAGAAGGTGCGGGTGTTTGAGAGGGCCTGTATTACAACAGGGCGAACTTAATAAGAGTGGTCAATTTCGTCATTAAGTTGCTTGTAATGATGTGTAATAGAGTGTACTTTGAAATTCACAACCTTTTATGATAAAAAAAATTCAAAAACCAACAAAGTAGCCAAATTGAGCTGTGCAAAACCTAAGCAACATTGTAACCCACTGTAAAAAAATAGCTAACAGTACTTTTCCAGTCAGGTTACACATGAAATGTTGCAAACTCTTTGTCTTTGATCTTGAGTGATTGTCTTTGATCAGTTTTCTTTTAAGTCAGTCGTATAATTGATATTTTTTAATAATGTCGTGACAAAGTTACTCTTCTTCTCTTATTGTTGATGAATTTAAGTCTGGAGATACTCAGTCAACATTAGCTATTATTTCATGTTAAATAAAAAAACATAATGCAACAGGAGTCGTTGAAAGTCAAAATGTCGGTGGTAGACCGCGTAAGACAACATGTCGAACGGATAGAAACAATTCTGGTGTAATTAAAAAACAACCGTTCATAAGTTCGAATGAAGCCGTAAAATTACTTGATTTAAACATTGATGCTAGCACAGTGCGAAGACGTGCAATTGAAAATAATCTTCGAAGTTACAGGCCGTGCAAAAAACCGATGCTCACAAAAAAAAAAACATTTAAGGAACAGGTAGTGCAATTAAATTCTTTAAACATAGTTCAAACTAAAATCTTTTTTCATATTATTCTAAATTTTGCAAGAAAACACCAACACTGGTCTCCTGAAAATTGGAAAACAGTTCTTTTCAGCGACGAGTCAAAATTTAATTTAATTAATTCCGACGGGATATGTTATGTGAGACGTAGTAAAGGGCAGCGACTAAATCCTAGATTCTGCACACCCACTATAAAGCATGGTGGGGGTAGTGCGATGGTGTGGACCTGTTTTTCGGCAGGAGGTGTAGGTCCATTCTACGAAATAGACGGAATCGTGGACCGATTTAAATATAAGGACTGGAACGAATAAAATTTGGAAACTTCAAAGTAAAAAAAAAAATATTTTCATAATTCATGTACATTTTTTTTTTTTGCTTTAAAACTCTGTTTTTATTAAATTCATTCACAATTACAAAAAATAAAAAAAATTATTTGGGTTCTCATTCTTTCCTCAACTTCTTTCGAATGTCCTTCATAAGGTTGGTGACAGTCTTCTCTGGATTGTCGTGGGGTGCGCTTCTCAAAGAAACTTTAAAAAAGCATTCAAAATGAATTGTTAAAATAAACTGTAATGACTGTAAAAATTATTTTCATTATTCTTGTGTAAATATCACAGAACAAGATGTGGAATACATTAAATCAAGTGGTTATTTATTCCGTTGCCGGTCTCTCCATTTGCCTGCTGCGACCGATTCCATGCAAAACAACAACACTGCACAGGCACCAACCGTTGCTAAAATTGCAAAAATTCAAACGAAGGGCAACCTTATCATCTTCACCTACTCATATCGGCGACAAAGAATGATGATCTACATTAAGCTCACAAATTTGGAAAAAACAAACCAACAGTTCTTGCTACAGCTAAATGAGTTACGTACACAAAATGCGGAACTTAAAACAAAAATTAATAGGCTGGAAAGCAGACTAAATTGGCAACAGCAGCAGAATCTTGAAAAGTGCATCGATATTGTTGGTGTTTCAGATGTCAATGACAATAATGCATTTGATAAAGTAAAGCAACTTTTTACCAAAGCCTTGTCTATTGATGTCCCCGACAACCAAATCGATAAATTTTTCATCAAAAGAGTTCACACTAAATAAGGTAACTCTTCTCTAATAAAAACAAAATCTACCATTTGTGTCAAATTCTCCGACTTAACAACGAAACAACGAATTATGAGAGCAAAGAGGGCAAACATACAAAATCTTAATACACGAGCGACTGATGTCGATGACGCAGGTAACAGTGGAAGCGTAAACAATAACAAGGGAAACAGCATTTATTTAAATAATTCTCTTACCAAGTACACTCAGGCTCTTTTTATGAAAACAAAAGAAATGACACAACAGAAAGGCGTTAAATTCGTATGGTATAGCAATAATCAAATTCTCATGAGAAAGGTTGAGGGTGGAAAAGTAACTTCGATTAAATCTTTTAATGATCTTGCTCTTATATAAAATCGAAATCTGAATTGCTCAAACGATGTAAGCGATTTAATCGAAGACTTTTCTGCCCTTGAACCTAGTAGCTCCAACTGTGATATTATCTTTAAATCTAGTTCATACTGCGATGACAAATTTTTTGTTGTGCATCAGAATGTCAGAAGTTTGAGAGAAAACTTTGCGTCTCTTGTTACGCATATTGATTCGTTCGCGTGCATTCCAGATATTATTTTTGTTTCTGAAATATGGATTTACAATTTTGAAAAGAGTGATTACGTTATTCCCGGTTTTAATTTCTTTGCTAATACGAATGATAATTACGCTGCAGGTGGTGTTGGGTATTTTTTAAAAGAGGGTTACCATATTCAGGAAGTTTTGTGTGTCGATTTTGTAAGTGCGGATGTCTTAAAAGTTTCTATTGTAGTTAACAATGAAGTATTCGTTTTTTTGTGTGTCTATAGGCTGCACATGTTTAATGTTTCCATGTTTATGAAAGAATTTTCTGCTCTTTTAATTAAAGTAAAAGCTAAAAATCTAATTGTTATTGGGGATTTCAACATTAACAATTTAGATAGTAATGAAACTGTCTCAACATATTTAGCCTTATTAGCTGCGCATGGTCTTGATTCTTTTATTAATGAGCCTACTAGGATTGCTTCAGGTAGTTGTCTGGACCACATTAATGGGCGATTCAAATGTGTTTCATCTAGCAAATGTGAGAAATGTGTTCTTAATTTGATGATCACTGACCACTGTATGACAGGACTCATTGTAGAAACGTTTTATAGGATGAATAGCAATTGTTCAAAACCACTGAACAATATTATGAAAATTAACTTTAGTAGACTCAGAAACAATATACTTTGTGACTTTTGGGATGATGTGTATTCGTGTGGTGATGTTTCGAATTTGTACGCAATATTTATTGAGTGCCTTAAGAAGCATATTTATAATTGTTGCTCTTTCTTACTCGTACCTCAAAAAAAAATTAAGAAAAAGACTCAAGCCCTGGATCTCTAGATACTTAGTAAATAAAGTCAATAAAAAAAAAAACTTAGAATGAAATGCTTTCGATACCCTAGTAATATGAATTTTAAAACTAAATACACTAAATTGTGCGATGAGCTGAAAAGGAAGATTCCAATTTGTCCTGATACCTATTACCGAAATTGTTTTGATTTTGCCAGAGAAAACCTCAGATATGAATGGGAATTAGTGAATAGTTTACTAAATAAATCTTCTTCCACAAAAAGACCTACATCTTTGCGTATCAGTAACGGTTTAATCTCTGACAAATACGATATCGCTGAGGCATTTAATGACTACTACACTAATATTGCCAGTAGTTTGCAACCCTGTCAAGTAAATTCATCTTGTACTTTCTGTACGTGTGCTGAACCGTTTCAAAGAAAAAGCTTTGGTTATAAACCTATAACATCGCTTGAAATATTCAAAGCTATTCGTCGTTTAAAAAATACTAATTCAAGTGTCGCAGATAGTATCTGAAGTACGATTCTTAAAAAAATTGCTTGGTTTATAGTGGATGTCTTAAAGGACGTTTTTGCAGGGGTTTTTCCTGATGAACTCAAGCGAACCGATGTTATACCTTTGTTCAAAAAAGGTTCTGCAGTTGAACTGTGCAACTACAGACCTATTTCCCTCCTCCCTATGCTAAGTAAGGTTTTTGAAAAACTAATGAAAGACAGAATAGTACAGTTTTTAGATATCAATAATTACTTTAGTTCTAAACAGTTTGGCTTTCGGAAAGGAAAATCTATTGAAGATGCGCTACTGCAGTTTTGTGCCCAACCAATGTATAATCTTGATGGTAAAAGGTGTACAGCTGGCTTGTTCATTGACCTTACCAAAGCTTTTGACATGGTTAATCACGATATTTTGTTGGGTAAACTTGAAAAAGCTGGATTTCGTGGCTTTATGCTTGATTGGTTAAAGTCTTACCTAAAAAATAGGTCACAAAGTGTGAAGATTGATGACATAAGGAGCGAAATAAATTTGCTTAACCTGGGTGTTCCCCAAGGCTCTGTCTTGGGTCCAATTCTATTTCTCATCTACATTAATTCACCTTTTGCACTACACTTTAAAGGCTCGCCAACTGCCTTCGCGGATGACATAGCTTTTTCATATGGAAAGAATAGCCCTTTGGAACTCGTTGCTGATATAAATTGCGATTTGAACTTGTTGAGAGTCTGGTTTGAGAATCACAAGCTGATAATTAGCTCCAAAACAAAAATTATGTATTTCACTTTATCAACAGTACCCAGTTTCGGAGCAAATGTCCACTTTCACGCACCCGAGTGTCAAAAATTCAAATTTTCCAATTGTAATTGCGTCAATGAACCTACTACTCCCACTTTTTGTAGTACTCTTAGTTGTGATGATAAATGTTTTCTTATCGAGAAAGTAGATGAATATAAATATCTAGGTCTTACTATCGATTCCAATATGAGCTTTTCGAATCACACGGATTCTCTGAGGAAGTATTTCCGTTCCACACTGAGATACTTCTATTATTTGCGAAATGTCTGCTCCACAATTCTTCTAAAGAAAATCTACTATGGGATCTTTCATTCAAAGCTGCAATATGGAATTTCCTGTTGGGGAGGTACTTATCATAACAAAATACAGCCCCTATTAGTTTTACAGAAGCATATACTAAGAAAGTTATGTCATAAACATGTTAGATACCCTAGTTTTTCTTTGTTCTGTGATCTTAAAATCCTTCCTGTTCGTCATCTGTATTGTTTTAAAGTATTGAAGTCATTCTTTATGAAATCAGGTAATCGAAATTTTAGATTAATTTCTAATTACAATTTACGAGGTAATCTTTCGTACTTGTTACCTGTACCACTGCCTATCGTAATTTCTATTCCGTTTTGTCATTCCTCCTCTTTAATAAACTTCCACAGTCTATCAGGGCAATAGCAATACCTGGGATGTTTTTAAAATGTCTAAAAAACTGGCTTCTGAACCACAACTACGCTAGCTTAGAATCTATTACTTTTGACATTCTGATTTAACTTTAATTTAATTCATTTAACTTTGATTTAATTCATTTAACTTTAATTTAATCCATTTGCCTTCCTTAATCTTTCCTAATTTATGAATTTAATTGATTTTTTTCGTCATCTTGCTTCTTCTGTTAATTGATTTTACTACGAATTACCTTTGTTGTTATGGCCACCCCATCATAAACTTTAATATTATTGTAAATAACTGATTAAAGTGGCATTCAAAACTATTCCACTAATTTGTTAGCAAAATACAGAATGTCTCAACATTTCATATAAATAAGTTTTGTGCGTTAAACTAGTTATAATATTTTTGAATGACTTGTATTTGAATTATACTCTGAATACTATATGAAATAAAATTATCTTATCTATCTTATCTACATCCGTGATCTTTTTGGACTCTCTTTTCCATTTAGCACTAAAATCTTTTACGTCCTTTACACACTGCTCACTTTTCCTCAAATTCACTTTGACCAAAGCCCAATACCTTTCAATTTGACGGCACTGTGGAACATTGGGTGGATTCATGTCTTTTGGGACAAAGTCGACATTTTTAGCAACAAGAAAGCTCAACGTCGCATGAGCATAGTGAGCTGAAGCTAAATCTGGCCAAAATAATGTTGAACCCTCGTGTTTGTTTAAGAAAGGAATCAACCGTTTTTTTAAGCACTCGTTAATGCACACTTTTCCGTTAATGCACACTTTTCCGTTAATTGTTCCCGTTGTTATAAACGATGAGCTTCTGTGTCCACATTGGCAAATGGTCTGCCAAACGAGATATTTTGACCCGAATTTTTCAATCCCAATCAATGTTGTTGATTGCGGAAGAATCTCAGCTTCAAACGAGTTGTAAAACTGCGCACCTGGAAGAGTAGTAAAGTCGGCTTTGACATAAGTTTCGTCATCAAAACCAAGCACGCTTTCTTGTTGCCGATCAATTCGTATAGCTTTCGGGCTCGTGTTTTTATGACTTTTTTTTGCTTTTCAGTAACTTTTGGTATTTTTTGTTTTTTTTCGTGTTTTTAGACCGTTACGTGTTTTAGATCTTTGTACCATTGTTTGGTTGGTATTACATTTCCGAGCAACATCTCTGGATGACATAGTCCGGTTTTTTACGATGGTACCCACTATTTCCCTGTCCAAATTTGTATCATGTGCTCCACTTTTAGCTCCACTTTCCTGTTTTCGCTTAACTGTCAACGTCTCCAAATATCGTTTAATATCAGAATCCACTGTACTGCGTGCTATGTTTAAATTTTTTGCGATGAAATGGTTTCGACGCGAAGTATTTTCGAGCCATTTGTCGATGATCTTTTTATCGCATTCCTATTGACTCATATTTTATAAATATTTTAAACCGCACCGCACTAAAATCAATAACAAACTGAAACTAGAGAATATACAGGCTAATTTGGGTACAAAATGGAATTGCACTTTTTACGCATTGGAAGTATAACCTGTATTAAAATTTGCAGATTTTATTCGTTTCAGTCCTTAAATCCATTCTAGAATCGGTAATGCTACCACATGCGGAGTGGGAAATGCCACTTCGTTGGGTGTTTCAAGAGGATAACGACCCGAAACACACATCGAAGTTGGTAAAGCTGTGGTTAGCGGATAGTGGGATTCAAGTCCTTGATTGGCCAGCCCAATCACCCGATTTGAATCCCATCGAAAATCTGTTTTGTATCCTTAAAAGCCGTGTCGCTGGACAACAATTTTCCAACAGGTCTCACCTATTCAATGCTTTGAAAGTTGAGTGAGAAAATATGTCCCAGTATACACTTTCAAGGTTAATTACTTCTATGCCTCGTCGTTGCGCCTCTGTTATTTAAAATAAAGATTATACAAAATATTAAAAAGTTGTTTAGGTTTTGCACAGCTCAATTTGGCTACTTTGTTGGTTTTTGCTTTTTTTTTTAAATCTGAAGTATTATTACCTGTATAAAAAGTTGTGAATTTCAAAATACACTCTATTACACATCATTACATATCCATTTCTTTTTATTTAGTGGGGTAAAAAGTTGAAAAGATTTACTATGAAGTGCTGACTCCAGATGGTTACTTAGGTTTTGCACAGTACTGTATATCACGAGAGAGTGCGCTTTAACGGCTTCATTCCGCCAGAGGCGTTCCTCTATTTTGATAATAAATGGATGATCCAGGACAAATTAGCGGTAGTGTTAATATCCCACGTTGCTCGAACAGTTGCAGACAGGCGACTCAACTACGACAGAGACGTCGCATACGGCAGCGCGAAGCGTCTCCTGTTTAGTAGAGCGGTAGGGAGTCATGATGTGAGGGATGTTGCTCAGCAGCACCATGAATGTTGATGGCTCAATGAAGGACAGGATACGTCTACGTCGTTTCCTTCGAATTCGGGGTGACGTCATTAGAACGCAAAGTCGGTATGCTTAATTTTTAACATACGGCCGGCTTACCTAGTTTAAGCAGGTTAAGGTAGAGTTAAGATTAACAAAAAAAAAAAAGAGATGGGTAACACAAAACAAAAAAGAAAGTACGTACATATTGAAATTAATTACGTAACGTAGCTTAAGATATTCAGCCCTATCGAGGTATCCGTTCAAAAGAAATTCCGAAGCGAAAGTCAATTCCGAAGCGACAGTCAATTCCGTTCGAAATTCAAATTGCGTTCAAGGTATCCGTTTCGTAACGAAACAAATGAAGCATATAAGCGTGTCCATTTGACATAAACAACTGTTTTAGTTCCATAGCAGTGTGATATCAACTTTGGTTGATAGCATGTCAAGCAATCGCTCCTGCTGGACCCTCGTCGTTGTTTTCTTTCTGAAATACAAAATCAACGGAATAAACAATAACAAATTACTAATTTTTGGTTTTATTATTGTGTATATAACTTAATTCGTGCGTTTTTTTTCCCCAAAATTTGAACGTTTATTTAAGAAAAACATGTACAGTAGTATTATTCAAAGCATTGCCCATCTGAAGCTATGACTTTTTCCCATCTTTCTGGCAATTTGTGGATCCCATCCCAAAAGAACTGCGCCGGCTTGGCAGCCAAGAATGAATCAAGCCAATTTTTGATATTCTGCTCTGGTGTGAACCGTATTTCAGTGAGGGCGTTCTGCATCGACCGGAATAAATGGTAGTCAGAAGGGGCAAGGTCTGAGCTATAAGGCGGGTGGGGTAAGACTTCCCATCCACTGTTTTCCAAATAGTTCTTAACCGGAATAGCAACGTGGGGCCGAGCATTGTCATGATGGAAAATTATTGCCTCGTGTCTGGTCGCATATTCCGGGCGGCCACTGCTCTCTTCAAACGGATTAATTGTGTTCGGTAGCGTAGTCCATTGATGGTTTCACCCGGTCTTAGCAGCTCATAATACAGCACACCCATCTGATCCCACCAAATACAGAGCATTACCTTCGCGCCATGGATATTCGGCTTTGCCGTTGATTTGGCTGGTTGGCCGGGCTTCACATATGATTTTTTGCGCTTGGGGTTGTCGTAATGGATCCATTTTTCATCACCAGTAACAATCCGATGCAAAAATGACTTCCTTTTGTGGCGTTCCAGCAGCATTTCGGACATGCAAAACCGCCTTTCGACGTCTCTCGGCTTGAGTTCATGTGGAACCCAATTTCCTTGCTTTTGAATATATCCAGCTGCTTTTAAACGTTTTGAAATGGCTGCTTGAGTGACACCCAAAGATTCTGCGAGCTCCTCTTGTGTTTGGCAACAATCTTCATAGAGTAATGCTTCCAGTTCTTCATCTCCAAACTTTTTTGGCTGCCCAGGACGTTCATCGTCTTCCAAGCCAAAATCACCACTTTTAAATCGTGCAAACCATTTTTGACATGTTCGCTCAGCTAGTGCATGTTCACCATAAACTTCCACCAAAATACGATGACTTTCGGCAGAAGTTTTCTTCATATTAAAGTAATGAAGAAGAATTCCCCGCAAAAACACTTTTTCAGGCACAAAGTTCGACATATTTGAGTGAAAAAAATTATTGTTGTTTACGCTTCAAATGACTGACATATACTGAAATGACGTACAATGACAGTAGCTTTCCAACGCATGTTCCAATGGAATAATAACAATGGAATAATACAAATTACACCATCTCTTAGCAAACCGCATTAAGTTATAGACCAATACTTACAATTTTGAAGTCCTTTCCATTTTTCCTGAAATTTTCCGCAGCAATTCTTCGTCGGAGAACTTCGGAAAAAATTTGCCATGTAGCTGTTAAAATTTTTTTTATTTAACGCACCACATCGCACTGCGGTTATGTGCGTTAGATTTAATCGGAGGATGTGTCCGACGATTGTCTCGGAACTGATACCTCGAACGGAAATTCTCCGATTTCGACAAATCGCAGAAAATTTTCTTCCGAATGGGTACCTCGACGGGGCTGATTTTAAGTAAGTTAAGTATCATTTTGTAAATAGTTTTAAGTTTTATATATTAGGTGCGCATTAAGTTATCGCTGTTTTTTTGTTTTACTGAAAATGCAACTTTATTGTACAAAAGTGGTTACAAATGTATCATTCAAAGTATTGCCCATCGCTAGCTATAACTTTTTCCTATCGTTTCAGCAGAGCTTGAATGTCGTTACTATAGCCTGATCTTTTGATTTTTTTTATATTTTCATATGAGCGGAACGGCTGATCAGTCAGACCACGTGCGATCGAACGGAACGAGTATTAACCGGACGGCGCAATATCTGGGGAACATGGCGGGTGGGGTAGGTCTTCCCATTTGAGCGTTTCCAGGTAGGTTTTTACGGGTTTGGCAACGTGAGGTCCATCGTTGCCACTCTGTAGAATCACTTTTTCGTGCCTCTGTTCGCATTGTAGCTGTTTTTTGCGCAGTGCTCTCAATCGCAGCAATTGAAGTCGATGCCGTTCTCCAGTGATGGTTTCGTTAGGTTTCAACAGTTCATAATAAATAACACCGACCTGGTCGCACCAAATACACAGCATAACCTTCGCAAAGTGAATATTCGGCCGAGCCGACGACGTAGTAGCATCACCGGGCAGTCCCCATGATTTTCTTCTCTTTGAGTTCCAATTTTCATCACCAACCACGATGCGATGAAGAAAACCTTCCTTTTTTACCGATGGAGCAGTTGTTCATAGGCGAAAAAACGACGCTAAACGTCCCTTGGTTTTAACTCATAAGGAACCCAAGATCCTTGTTTTCGAATCATTCCCAACGCATGCAATCTCTTGGAAATGGCTTGGCGGGTAACTCCTAATGCTGAAGCAAGGTCTTCTTGCTTTTGGGACGGATCCTCATCGAGCACTGCCTCCAATTCAACGTGGCCTTCCTTCACGCGGTCGTCAACATCGAAATCACCGTTTTTGACGGAACCAATCACGGCACGTTGTTTCACTTAGAGCAGCATCTTCGTAAACTTTTTTGGAGTTCTCGATGCGCTTCAGCCGCTGTTTTCTTCTAATAAAAGGAGAAAATCAACACTTCCCGCAAATGATGATTATTTGGCACAAAATCAGACATTTTCACACAACCAAGAGTATATGACGCCAAAACAAAATCATTAATGTGTCAAAACATTTTCTTTACCATATGTCTAAGCTTGGTTCGACCAGCACTTACTGCTGGAGCCGTCTATTGAGAACATAGTAGCGCACATAATAATATAACTAAATTGTCCTTTTACTAAGTTTTTATTACAACAGTTTAAATTTTCTTAGTCTTAAGTTTACTCGTAAATAAAATAATGAACAAAAAAATTAAATCAGTTAAGATACGTCGAAAGGCATAGTTTTAAGTATTAGGCTTAGCTTAGAGCGCCCTTATAGGGCCAGTAGGTAAAAATAATATAAAACAAGTTAATTAAGCTAGTTTTTAAGCGTTTTTTTGTTTAGCTTGTAAGAATCAATAAATGAATTCCAATAAAAATTCAGTAAAAAAGACCCTTATTATAATTATCAGCATAAACCATTCACTTCCTTTCCCACCAGAATGTCAAAGGCCCAATTTAATAATTATATTCCCATCACCGTTCCCATTGTCTAGCCCATTGGCAACCGAATGACACATATTCGAATGCCAGACAAACATTCATCTGAACGTGCATACTTGTGCGTAACACAAAACTTTGAAACTAATGTACCTATTACGATTCCAATTTAATGTGGTCAAGATGGCGTATGGACGCCACGCCCAGATAACATGATCATTCCAGTCCAATTCCGACACCAAATCCCTTTTCCTTTCCTAGGACTTTAATTGTGTAAATTAGTACTCGTATATAAGACAGAATATTTGTAGAATAAAATTCACTTGTTAAAAGATAACAAGAGACGGTGTTATCACTGAATATATGTATAATACTTTGGTGTACTGGTTTATATTCGTTTACATCGCCATCGTTATCGACAAGCTTATGTGCCTGGCGAATTTTATTTAGTTTGTGAAATCAAAATAGGTTCTCCCAAACACCTCTATTCATTTTTTCATAAATGCCTCTGATGTTTTTAAAAATTTTGCTGCCGACTTAATACTCATTTGCGGCGCTTTTGGGTGTTTTACTAAGAAAACACTTTCGAAACGCTTTTCAAAAGCCGCACTCATTTTGTAATGATGTTATACTACCTATGTATGGAAATATACATATGTATGGAAATATACATATGCATGGAAATATACATATATAAACAGGGTGTCCCCTAATTCGTCAAGGATAATTTCAGAAATAATTTTTTTAGGTACATTCTAAGAAAAAAATCGTTCTACAGTAAGGGTCTATCTCCACTGTTGACATCATTTATCGAGGAAAAGAAAAAATGAGTCAGTAATTGCTCTGTTAATACTAATGGTAGAAACTTCGTTTAGGACTTTGTTCTTAGAAGAAATACTTGCTGTTGTAGCCGCGTTTAAATAACATTGATATCTTGTTTGAGTCTTCAGATATCCACCCTGTATATAAAATAATTTAGCTGCAAACATGTGTGTGTGTGAGTACTAAAAGAAGTAATTTGACGTACGTTTTTCTGGAACACACTGTGCATCACTACACACGTAAATTGCGAGACCGCGATGTGAAAAGAATAATCGCAGTAGTTCGTAGCCAGGTAGTTTCAGATCTGAGTGATCTAAGAACTGTGAGCGGGGATCTACCTGTGTTTCGCTAAGTGCCAAAACAGCTGGCCTGTATTTACAGACGTGGACGTACGCAGGAAAGTGATTTTTAGCCCGCGCAACTCTTTTAGCCCGTCAATTCTGAATTCCCGTATCGCAACCACAAATAAACACAAAAAAACACGAACACCGACGATGCTAAGCAAGGCTGCGAATTGAAAATTCTGACATTGGTTTCCCCAATAAAATTGTTGTAGGTATTAGCCCTTGCAACAATATGAAACAGTGCACCAATAAAATGCACACTCACAGCTCACTATCCATCGGTTGTTACATGCACAAGCATGTACTATATCCGGGAGTGGTAGAGTTAGGATATCCGCACTGTGTTTTTATATCTTTTCGTTCAGACAGCACTGCACTGAATAGTTTTTTCATTTTCATTTTTGTTAACATTTGTGTCATTTAACAGATACACCCATTGTTAAAATATTCTCATTACCCAGAAAATTATTTATATTTCTAAAAGCGTACATTTTATATTTAACTCATTTAATATTTTTAGAATGGTTCGGTTGTAATGTTTGGCCGAGTAGCATCTTTCCGTTTCCTGGACTCACCTTCAGATGGAAGATATAATCTTGCTCTCTCGCAGTCACAATTAGATTCGGCATGTCTTTATGAAAGGTAAGTATTCCATTTGTAAATTATTTTCATCTAGTATTAGCTTGATGTGCAACTTTAAATTTAATTTATTACATACGAGTAGTATGAAATTCATAGATATATTTTTCCGTTGTGAAAGTAAAATAAGTTTTTCGTTGCACACTTGGCTATAGACCATATCAATGTAGTTCTGCTTAGCTTTTTATATGTAATACATGTTTTTTTTTTTGTTTTTTTTTTTTTTTGTTTTTTTTTTCTTTGTAATATACTCGTATTTATACTTATTCGCATAATTTGCAATAAATTCAAAACGTTCATAAAATAAACACACTTGTTTCAAAATATGTGTGTCAAAACTTACCATAAACTGCAGTCGGTCTCCCACGTCCCCGGCTTCGTGGATTGAAGAAGATGGAACTTTGAATTTGGTAAGATAATGACAATTAACAGATTTCGCTGTTATATAAATTTGAAAACAAAAAAAAAATTTATAAAAAAAAAACAATAGAATCACAAAGCAGATTCCGAGGCGACAAGTAATCATTACCATATCAATAGTGGTATAACATTGGATCCCATGCCAAATTTAACTGAAGATACTAAAGCACTGCCAAGCAGATTAAAACAGGAAATTTTGCTTAACTATGCGAGGGAAACTGAATTAAACTCTGACGGCATCGAAGCAATTTTGGAGAGCGAAACAAAATCAATTTCAAGTGTGAAATCAGATGGATCCACTCCCCAAGAGCAAAGGTAAACTAAATCTATTTTCTTCCTTAAAACACAGCACAGTCTAATCTCTACCGATATGATGTTTTGTTGTAACTCCATTATTTTTCTTAACTTATATGAATTTTTATTTGCATTGCCATGTGCCAAGTATATACATATCATACATTTGTATATAATTTCAATATTCACATGTCAAATTTGTGACTTTGCAGTAATAATGATCAAAAACGAAACATTTTTATGATTATTCTTTTTTTTCTTTAAGATCTCAAAAAATTGCTGGTGGACTAGAAAATCAAGGACAAGAACCAATTTTGCCGGCTGTATTAGAATTTCCGGAAACATACCAAGATAACTTTTTGAACCAAATTTTAAGTGAATTGGATGTTAATGTACCCCATTTCAAACTTGCCCCAGTATACACCCTTTATTTATGTGCCAGGTAATAAAATAAATATATTTTGATTACTCTTTTATGAATTGTGGCAATAAAACCTCAAAATAAAACTCTTCGAATACCTAAATATTGTGTAATCGATTGACACTATCGAATGCCATTGCATTAACTTTTATTTAGTGGGAAAAATCATAAATCCCACTCATCTTTTTACACTTACATGCAAATAATGCGAAGAACAAAACGAATGTGAGAAACTTGGTCTGACTTCTTAGCTACATTTTTTAAAAATAAAAAAATATATTTGTATATGTTTTGAGAAAAAAATCTTACGATTAATTGTAGATAATATATATGTAGAAGCTTTGTGGATAGGTAAGTTGATCTATGAGGAGCTCTCAACATATATAAGATTTAAGATTTTTAACACTGAAAATACTAATACTCGTATTTAATATATACTCGTATATGTATGTACGAGGTGTGTTCAGAAAGTAACGTCTCAACATTTTTTTTTATTATGTTGGTATACATGCCCCTGAAGAATGATAAAATTTTCAGCTGTATTCATTGTTTACTTTGTCTGTGGCAGCCGCTAAGGTTAGACCTGTTTATATGAGCTCGGCGATTTTGGTTTGTTAAAAGAAATGGATCAAAGAATTTGTATCATATTTTGCTTAATGCGATGCAGAGGTACATGTCGATGCAGAGAGTGGAAGTGAGTAAAAACCGTCGCATCGGCAGAAAGACTGTCTGCGGAGAAACTATCTCACAACTGCGGTGGGCTGTCGCACCTAGTGCTAAATTGCCGGACTGGAGTAAGGGTAAGCGCTGTTTCCACCAATTTGGACACATATCACCGAACTGTCCGATCAAGATTGAAGCAACTTCGTCATCAGGGGGCACGAGACAGGTAGCAGATGGTAGACACATTATGGTCAACATTGGAAGTAAGCCGCGCTACGCATTCGTCGACAGCGAGAATGATATGTCACTATTGCATCTGCCTTTTCAAGACAGCGTTAAAGGGATACAGCTTGATCAGCCAGGGATGTTATTGAAGGACCTCGGAAGCCAAGCGCGAAATATAGTGGGTTCGATTTCAAGTGATGCCGGATCGATGTATTCCCGACAAAATATTACTGGGAAGGGATTTTTCTGAGAAACGTGGAGGTGTTGATAAGACATGGAAAAGTAGAAATAATGAGGAAGAGCGATGCGGGGGAAGGTGAAGACGCAGCGTTGTACAAGTTGGAAAAGAATGACGTCATGGCGATCGAGGCCATAGAAGGCGTGCAGAATCTACAAGTGGGGACTAATGATCAGTAGAGGAAGCGCGTCGAAGACATGGTAAGTTCGTACGTGCTAAGGAGACCAGAGAAGTCTCCTTCGTCCGACGCTGAAGGACGATGTTCCGGTTCAATTAAGAAGGCTAGCAGCATTGGGGCAGAAAGCAGTAGCTAAACAGAGAGGAATGGCCTGAGAAAGCGATCATATAGCCCAGCTGGTCAAAATATGCTAGCCCGATCGCACTAGTAAAAAAGAAGGACTGCAGTCACCGGCTATGTATCGATTACCGAGCACTTAACGCGAAAATGGTAAAGGACAGGCACACGATGACAGTGATGGTGGGCGTTATCGAGAAGCTGGCCGGCACCTTGGACGAGTTTTCCGCGTAGACGTTGCGGAGTAGAGTCGGTAGTATACCCCGGACCGACATTACTGATTCCTCAAGTGGCGTTTGGGTTATGTAATTTGCCGGCCACATTCCAACGATTCAACAATCAGATTTTTCGGTAGCTAATACTAAAAGGATAATCGTTGGTGTACGTGGATGACATCATTATACAAGGTGGCGCAAGAGTCATCACCAGATACTATGATTTTTGCAAATGGCGGCAAATGTCAATTCTACTTTGTTGTGAAGTAAATAGCTACAAAATACACGTCAACAAGACATGAACTGCTAAACTGCTCCTAAAGAACGTGGAATGCTGAATCTCGGCCACGAGGGAGACAACTTTTCATCAAAAATCATCGTGAGCGACAAGGCGCATTTCCATCTCTGTGGATATGTGGATAAGAAAAATTATCGTTTCTGGGGCACCGCATGAAGAGCCATTACACCTGCTCAAAGTTATTGCTTGGTGTGCTGCTTACGCTGGAGGCGTCAACGGACCTTATTTTTTCGAAAACGCCGCTGGCCAAATGACTACTGTGGACGGCGAGCGCTACAGATCCAGGCTCAACGACTTTCTCCTTCCTAAATTGGATGAATTGGGACTGGAGAACATGTGGTTCCAACAGGATGGAGCAACGGCGCATACGAGCCACAACCAAAAAAATCTGGGGTCTGCATTTTCGGGTCGCCTAATCTCTCCTTTTGGCGATTCGCACTGGCCGGCAAGATCGCCTGATTTAACGGTTCCAAACTTCTTTTTGTGGGGTTTTTTGAAGCACGAGTTTATGTCAACAAGCGTCAAATTTTGGAGGCCCTCAAAGAGAATATCCGTCAAGAAAATGAGGACCTATTACCGGAAGTTCTGGCAAGAGTGATGGAAAAAAATGTAAGACATCAAATAAACATAATCCAAAACCAGAATCAAAGAAGGAAAAATTCAATTACAGCTAGAGAACATCGGATGACAACTTTTACGCCACCTTGTATTAGCAGAAATCGCTGAGGAGGCACTAGAGAAGCGTTAGGTGTAGTCGCGAAGTGTGGATTGTCATCAACTGGTAGAAATGTAATTTATTGTGAACATCAGTGCGGGAGCATCAAACCCTCAGCGGAGCAGATGAGAACGGAGCAGAGCTTCCCAATATCGGACAATGCGAAGCATATACAAAGCTTCTTGGAGTTAACCGGTTTCTTTCGAAAGTTCGTGCCAGGGTACTCATAGATCGCAAAATCGCTGTCGGATTTGTTGTTCAAAGGGAACTAGTTTCACATGGGTCAAAAGGAGATCGCGGCTGTGAACATTTTGCAGAAGTGGTTATGTGGGGATCCGGTGCTAAAATTATTCAAAAACAAAGTTGCCAATGGAGCTTCACACGGACGCCAGTGTGATAGGTTACGGAGGGGTGCGCCGGCCGATGTAACTATATGTACAAGCTATGATTTGGATCATAAAGTGTTTCTAGAAGACTGTATTTGCTTGGAGTGGAGTTCACCATAATTACGAATTGGAAGGCTTTCCAGGCCACCATTATGAAACATGATCTTTTTTCGAGGGGGCCAGATGGGCCACCATGCTGCACGAGTACACAATGAAGGTAGTATATCACTCCGGTACGCAATGCGACGCGTGGTTGCACTAAGTCGGTAATCGGCAGTAGGCAAGGCAAAGGATGGGATCCTGCACGGGGTCAGGATGTCTCAAGGTAAAGATGAATATTGTCAATTAGTAATGAGTACAGTTGCACCAACCGGAGCGTAGAAAAGTAGGTAAGTGGAGAGCTTCTATACAAGTTCGAGGCGGGGGCCCAAGGGGATGCAGTGATACGGGGCATCAGTGCCGCAAGGGCACAGGCGATCTTTAAGCAAAATTTTTATGTGCCGAACGTAACGTGCAGTGTCACCAAGGTACTTTTGAATTACATGGCGCGTATTCTGGCCGCTCGGAAGACTGGTAATGCGGAGGGTTTTATACACCCCATAGAGACGAGTGATGTCCCGTTGCACATGTGAAACGCTACCATCCACAAACAAATGCTATAACCATATCTTCACGAAATTTTTGTGGATTTATCCGTGCAAGACAACCAAGAGTAATGACGTCAACAAGAAGTTGGAGTACCAGAACCAGCATTCACGTCCAACGCTTTTGAGGAGTACTGCGAGCGCGATCGCAAACATCAGCACAACATGTATTGACTACAACCGACATACCCAAGAAAGAAGGGAGTCCCGAATTGCGATCACTATTGGAAGAGGCGATTTGAGACGACTTCGAGCGAGGAGGAAAACCGTAGGACGTACAATCAGAAAAATATAAGTAAAAAAAATTGCAGGTCCTTTTTCTAAAAAAAAACAAAAATACGCAGATCTTTTATCTCTATTATTATAAAATTGGAATGAAACCCTGTCTGTGAATTGAAGATATTTTCAAAAAAGCGGTTGGATTATGTCGTATACCCAAATATTTTTTTTTGTCCGTTTGCCTTTTTTCACAGCACCACAAAAAAAATGTTGAACCGATTCTAACGGGGTTTTCGCAATTCGATAGATCATTTCTTAACTTAAAAACTAAGATATGTTACATTACGATCGGTTGAATAAAGTCAGAGCTACAATTAAAAAACCATTCAAAACTAAAACATTCCAAAAATGTGAACTACCTCTACACATATGTATGTACATATATATGTGGACTACACACAGAGTTAAAAACCAAAGCATATGCACGTGCAAATTATTAAATACCTTTAAAATTTTTTTACCTTTGCACATTGATTACTCTAAAACGATGTCTAAGATTTAATTTTAATTCGTTGTAAGATCATACACTTAACAAAAATTTTAAGGTATCACTCATTTCTATATGCTTCTCCATGCGATTAATATTAGTGGATTTATTTACATATCAAAATGTAATTACAACAGAGTGAAAATTATTGAAACCGATGATACTCGTACACCAGTGAGCATTTGCTATTTATCTTATTACAAATTAAAGTTGGTGAACGTATTATATTGATTTACGTACTATTTTACTATCAAAGTTTCTAAATATTCCTTTTACTAGGTGGAGTGAAAAGTAACCTCCTTGGGAATTAAAAAAAAAAAATGTTTTAATGTTTTTTTTTATATTATTCAATATAGTCCCTTTTAGTTTGATACACGCGATTTTCCAACTTCTTGATCCCGTCCGAAAAGTAATTTTCGGGAAAGTCTGCAAAATACTCCTCCGTTGCGTCGATGATTTCCTCGCGTGAGCTGAATTTTTTATTGGTGAGCCGTCTTTTGAGGTTTGGGAAGAGATAATAGTCCGAGAGATCCAAATTCAGTTACCAATCGACGCCAAAAGTCCGCCCGATTCCGCATCAGCGAGTCCAAACACTCTTTCGAAGTGCTCTCGCCTTCGTGTTTTCGGTCATTCGCGGCACCCAGCTTCAGGATAACTTTTTCATATCCAGAATATTGCCCAAAAGATGGCGTGTGCGCTCAGTACTAATCTTTGTGGTATCTGCTAGCTCGCGCACCTTCACTTTCCGGTCAGCCAACACCATTTCATGTATTTTTATGACATTGTCCTCTGTAACCAATATTTGACGGTGTAATCTGACGGAACATTAGCCCCATAACATTTATCCAACTTTTCTTTTGTTTCCTTCGCCGTTATTACTTTTCGGACGGGATCAAGAAGTTGGAAAATCGCTGGAATAAGTATATCAAACGAAAAGGGGACTATATTGAATAATATAAAAAAACATTTAAAAAAAAATGTTTTGCTTCCCAAGGAGGTCACTTTTCACTCCATCTAGTACATTAGAATTGAAATTCTTTCGATTAATTCAAAAAATTAAAAAAAACAACTATTTTGTATCTTTCGCAGAAAAATTGTTCGTTGGTTTGAGGTGGTAGGATATAAAGTTACTGGGGACAGGAACTTTAACCGAATTGCTTTTATGACTTTAGCCGTAATTTCACCTATGGTGTTTTGTGCAATTGGCGCCGCCCATTCAGCGCCTACTTTTCATTGGTAGCCGCCCCAAGAAGGTTTAAAGTTGAGGCCAGCTGAAGAATGGGTGGAATGTGCGAGTACCTTATTCCAGTAGGCAAGTCAAGCCCATCCAAAAAATACACCAATGCTTATTTTGAAAATCGAAATAGTTGTACAAAACATGAGAAGAATATACGAAATTCTTGTTGTCTCATAAACTGGAAAGTATTCACACTTACATTGCATTTGGTAGCCCAAGGATATTCGATTTATTTCTTAGCTGGATCCGTAGAAGACGCACACTGTTATAACTTTCTTTGTCCTCATCATAACTGCTTGAACTTAAAAATAATTCCATCGAGGTAAACATTTTGTTCGTCTCTGAACCTAAGACAATCGTGAAGAAACAATTCAGTTGTATGAAAGTGAGCCCTCTTCAGATGTCACAAGAAAATGATCACTAAAATATGATCATCACAACAACTATCACCTTACATGGAGCAACAACGAAGAATGTGAATATCATTTATCACAAATTATATTAGCCGGTCCCACCTAAGAGAACTAGAGCTTAGGATGATATCGATGGAAGCGACGTCCACTACTGATTCAAACACTATTTCATTGCAGGTTCCTAAAACAGAGCAGGAGTTGAAGGAAATCAGCAGATTACCTAATAGCGTGAACTACTAGGTTGAGTGAAAAGTAACCTCCTTGTCCGCCAGAATTCGCTGCTACTGCCTTGAAATCCGTTCATATTTAGGCAGACATGCCAAATTTCAGTGTGATACTGTCTTTAGTTTTGTCTTGACAGCTCATTGTTTTTGACGTGTTTGGCATCATGTTGAGTATGGACAAAAACGATTTTCGTCCTCTCATAAAACATTATTTTTTGAGAGGCAAAACGGCGAAGGAAACAAAAGAAAAGTTGGATAAATATTATGGGGCTAATGCTCCGTCAGATTACACCGTCAAATATTGGTTTCGAGAGTTTCGTGGTGGCCGCAACTCCACTACTGATCAAGTCCGCAGCGGCAGGCCCTCCGATGCGGTTACAGAGGACAATGTTAAAAAAATACATGAAATGGTATTGGCTGACCGGAAAGTGACAAAGATTAGTACTGAGCGCACACGCCATATTTTGGGCAATATTCTGGATATGAAAAAGTTATCCTGCCGCTGGGTGCCGCGAATGCTCACTCCTGACCAAAAACACGAACGCGAGAAGAGTGTTTGGACTTGCTGATGCGGAATCGGGCGGACTTTTGGCGTCGATTGGTAACTGGATTTGGATCCCTCGGACTATTATCTCTTCCCAAACCTCAAAAGATGGTTCATCAGTAAAAAATTCAGCTCACGCGAGGTAATCATCGACCCCACGGAGGAGTATTTTGCAGACCTTCCGGAAAATTACTTTTCAAATGGGATCAAGAAGTTGGAAAATCGCTGGAATAAGTGTATCAAATTAAAAGGGGACTATATTGAATAAATTAAAAAAAAAAACATTTAAAAAAAATTTTTTTTTCATTCCAAGGAGGTTACTTTTCACTCCATCTAGTACTTGCAAATGTTTGACGGAATTCCGGTCTAATATGTGTCTTTCTTTTATTCATGACGCTAAATCTATTCTGGAAAACTATGAGATACTCGTAGTCAGAGATAAACCAATATATCGAGCTATACTCCAAAGTATAAGGCAGAAAATACAAGGTGGAGCTGACGCTCCACGCAACATATTTTTTGATGACTGGTCTCCCATCAAAAATTGTCTCATTGCACTATTCGGACAAGAGAGATGTAGGAACTCTCGAACCCCTGCTAAGTTCACTTATACAAGAAAGCTCAAGCATAGATGAGTACTATGCCAGTGTGAATTACCAATTCTTCATAAATAAAATCAAGGGTGAAGACTACAGTGCTGAGACGATCAACGCACTATTTGAAAACTACCGAAATCGAGCTCTCGATGTCTGCATAAGAGGAGGCAGACGACTCATGCTTAGAGGTCCAGAACTTGAACTATAGGAGTATGACCATACACAGTAAAAATAACTTTAGCATCAACGCCTCCATGAACCACATATTAACACCTTCCAGACTGGAGTGATAAAAAACACTAACCACACAGAAAGCACTACCACTAGCGCAAAAAAAATGTTGCATACAACATCCATCATAAGCCGCATCAAAAACATCAGCATCGCCAAAACCAATCTCGGCAAAATCAATCGTCTGGACCACTAGGAAATTATCCACCACCACTGTATCCAACCGCGCCCAAACCCGCAGCGCCAATGTCCGTTGACCTGTCTATGCAAACGATGAACCGGCCAAATTTGAACACAGATGGCAATTACCAGGCACCAGACCAGAAACCGCTCGGACAACTATCTATCCAAACGGCAAACACTGGTTAACACGGAAACACAGCAAATAGAAGAGTACTTCGAGGAATATGAACAACAAGCCGAGGAATAAAATCCTGTACCTGAAGACACGACAGAACAACTAGAGAAAGAGACCACTGAAGTAATTTATTTGATGGTATTTTTAGCAATGACACTCTCAAAGAGTTAGTCAATCGCAGATAGGAAAAACAACGTTTTAATAATAAAACCAGATATCAGAATCCCTCTGAAGGAAAAGAAATCGGTTTAGTCACTAACATCGTAGTTAAGAACAAACATATATCCAATGAGACAAAGAAACTTCTTTAAAATGTAATTAACAGACATGAGATAGTATTTGGCCCAATCAACGACGATGAGCTCATAGGTACCAACATAAAAGCAGAAATTATAATGGCGAGAGCCGAGACTATATATATCCAAAGAATATATAATTACCAAGAAGACGCATCTCATACAAATTTTTGTATGACGGGTTCTAATATCACGACCGCGTTTTCGAGAGAAGTTTTATTTATTCTCGCAGGCAGATATACTTTGTGTCTCATTCGCTTCGTTGATGCGACCGTAGATACAAGTGAGTGTTGGAGTTATTTTCAAGCTGCTTAGCGTTGCTTGCGTTTTTTGTAATTTTCATAGTTTGATATGAATTCTAAAAATAATGTAAGATCCGGAATAAAATGTTGCATTTCTAATTGCAATGTCTCGAAAAGATTAAAACCAGAAGTGAATATGTTCCAATTTTCACTTCTGGATACGCCTACGAGACAAATTTGTAGAGAAAATTGTGGTATTAATGTAAATAATTCCAGAAAAAAATTATTTGTTTGTAATCTTCATTTTTTCCCCCAAGATATTGGAAATAAGAAATTAAAAAAAGCTGTTCCATCGTTGAATTTAAACGTTCATGTCGATAATGATGATCCTGAGAATTTTTTTTTGTTTAGAAGAATTACCTCAGAGAAGAAATTCTTCGTGCAGCAATTTATTTATTATTTGTTCAAAATGCGAAAAATTAATTAAAACTACTGCCATGTTCAGGAAAAACAATATTGCTTTAGATTTTGCTTTTCTAAAGCAATATTTTTTAAAATTTAAAAAAAAAAACTTAAAGATGCTTTATAAAATATGAAATCGTTCGAAAAAAGAACGGTTAAACATGTTACTAAATTAAAAACTATTAAAACTTATATAAGCTCTTCAAATATAAGCGAAGAGTCGAAAATATTTTGCAAGTTGCTCATAAGTAAGCTGCCCAAAGAATATAGCGATGATGTTAAGTGGCATGCAAAAAATATTTTCTATGTTTCGCAATCCACCTGTGGTATACATTTTTACGAGATAAATTGAATCTTAACATACCCCATGTTTCAACTTTACATCGATCGGCCCTCATAAAATTCCTTCAACCTGGGTTTGTCAATAATGCTATTGTGGAATTAAAATTAAATATTAAGTTAATGGATGGGAGGGACAAAGGCGATATTGTGCTACTCTTTGATGAAATCGCAATAAAAAGAGAACTTAGGCACAACTCAAAATTAGATTTAATAGATGGGTTTGAAGATTTAGGCTTTAGGCGAAATTCGAACATTGGTAAGCAGGATTGTGTTTTTATGGTCAGGAGTTTATTTTCTTATTGTAAGCTTATTTTTAACTACATACTTTATAACCGCAGATGGCTTATCAGGTGAAGATTGGAAAATAATTTTATTGAAAAATATACAAATTCTTTCCAAATTAGAAATTACAGTAAGGGCAGTTGTATGTGACCAAGGATCTTCTAATAGAAAAGCTTATAGCCTGTTAGGAGTTTCGCATGCAAAACCATAACACATTGGCTGAAAAGTACTTGCCGTTTCTAAGAGAGGGCACCACTTGGATTAAATCCATACCATTTTCAGTTAGTACCAACCTTCAAAAGATAAAATTTGACAGCTGTCGGACGATTACTTCTCGAGATATACCGTTGTAAGTGAAGCAACTTTTCTTATTGTGAAAAAAATGGATTCAAAGCAATTTCGTGTGTTGATTTATCATTGCTTTTTGATGTGAAAAAATGCAGCCGATGCAAAGAAATGGCTTGATAAGTGTTACCCGAACGAACCATTCGCAAGTGGATTGAAAAATTTAAAAGTGGTCATACAAGCACCGAAGATGATGCACGCAGTGGACGTCCAAAAGAGGCTGTTTCAGATGAAAACATCAAAAAAGTCCACAAATTGATTACGAATGACCGTAAAGTGAAGTTGATCGAGATCGCTGAAGCTCTGAACATATCAAAAGAGCGTGTTGGATATATCATACACGAATATTTGGACATGCGAAAGCTGTCGAATTTGTGCGCCGGTATGTGACAATGGATGAAACATCACACCAGAGTCAAGTCGGCAGTCAGCTGAGTGGCGAGCAGGCGACGAACCTCGTCCAAAATGACCAAAAACTCAACAGTCGGATGGTAAGGTAATGGCATCCGTATTTTGGGATGCACATGGAATAATTTTCATCGAATATCTCCAAAAGGGGCAGACTATCAACAGCGACTATTACATTGCGTTGTTGGAGCGTTTGAAGGACGAAAACGGCCGCATTTGAAGAAAAAGAAAGTGCTGTTTCATCAAGACAATGCACCGTGTCACAAGTCGATGAAAACGATGGCAAAATTTAATGAATTCGGCTACGAATTGCTTCCCCACCCACCGTATTCTCCAGATTTGGCCCCCAGCGACTATTTCCTGTTCGCAGACCTCAAAAGAATACTCGCCGGAAAGAGATTTAAGACCGATGAAGAAATAATCGCCGAAACAGAGGCTTATTTTGAGGCTAAACGGAAATCGTACTACAAAACTGGTATCGAAAGATTGAAAAATCGTTTCAATCAGTGTATCGCCCTCGAAGGCAGCTACATTGATAAATAAAGTTGGATTTTGCAAAAAATTTGTGTTTTACTATAAAACGGCACTGACTTTTCAGCCAATGTGTTATATGTTCATTAATAGCATTAAAATCGTCTGTTTATATGACTTTCCACATTTGATAAAATCGTTGCGTAACTGTCTGTTGAAATAGGATCTTAATACTCCTGATGGCTGGGTTAGTTTCGAGGTTGTCAAAGAGCTTTGGCAGCTAGAACAAAGTGGAAGAATGTGCCCGAAACTAACAAGTTAACACATATTTCCTACTGATTTCGATAAAATGCGAGTCAAATATGCAACTAAAATTTTTAATAGAACTGTAAGTGCAGCGATTGGCACAGTTATAGAGACTTGTGGTTCTAGAAACTGTTCAAAGGAAGTTGCAGTTTCTACATAAACTTTTCTGAATAAAATTGATCAAGTTTTTGACTGCATGAATAGCGGTTCTCTAAATTCCGACAATTTTTATGGATCAGCCATACAAAAAAATAATTGTGCTCATGAATTTTTTAAAAAATTTAAGAGTTATTGTACATTGCTCAAGTTTCCTTGGTTCAACAATCAAAAATTGTTTAGTTTTTGATAGGGATTGAACAGTCTATAAACGGAGTACTACAACTTGCGAAGATTTATTTAACGATTGTTCTGAAGACATTTTTTTCCTACGGACTAAGTGTTTAAACCAAGATGCATTGGAAAATTTATTCGCAGTTATATAGACATATAGGAGGAAACAATCAAAATCCATCTCTATATGAGTTCAATATAATAATTGCAAAAGTGATGGCTACTAACATAATTCAATGTAATTCTTTAAGCAATTGCGAGAGGATAACGGTTCCATGTTTAACATTATTACGAGTAGATGCGAGGGTTGTCCTAAATTCCAATACATAAAAAGAGTAAATCTGGCTCGGCAGCAGAAGATGGAAGTTAAACGTTCACCCATGCAAATACAAACACAAGCCGTTACTCCCCATGTTACCTACGCGCAAATGGCGGCAGGTAGGGAAAATACGGTACAGCAAGTGAAGGTTGCTTCACAGTCCCCAGCGCCTAGAGCACCGAAACCAGTACCTGACATGCTAGCTATCTTGCTCTCTATCCAAGGGCAGATGGCTCACCTACAACGTCATTTAACTGAACAGGCCGCGCGGGTGGATCAAATATACACGCTGCTGCTGTATCGCCGCTGATGTATCGACTAGGCCTCGAAGCGACGGATAGGCCATTGTTTCCCAGACACGGGTCCTATTTGGATCTCCTGCTATTCGACACACGAATACAACTGACATGCACTAACCAACAAACTACAAACTGTCTACGCACTTTCGTGTATGACAGTGACCATTGCGGTCTCAGCACCGAAATAACTGTTCCCAACGAAATTTGCGGAATTGAAAGAGTTTGTTCAAAGGCATCCCTACAATTATAGTAGCGTGCATTGGACACACTTCTCAAGAATACTGACAAGAGCACTCTCCTCGAATTCGCTCTACCCACCGTTCAACAGAAATCTGTCAAACGAGGAGATTGTCAGGTATCTAAGACTAATGGACAAGACAATCAAACGAACAATGGACAAAACGATACCTCGGTACCAGCACACTGACGACGAAGATTTATTCCGCAACGTAACTATTGACGCACTGCTCCGACATAAAAGTAGACTGCTGTCAAGACTAAAAACCTTGTGCAGGCAGTCTACTGACAGATATAGCCCGGAGATCATGACACTGAAGTCGTCGATTAAAAACCTCCAAACATTAATAAAGGAAAATTACAGAAATTCTGTAAGTTTGTATTGGAACAATAAAATTCGGACTGTAAACGCCAACAACCCGAATATTTTCCCGCAAATAAATAAAATATTTCGGAGAAATAATCAAAACGAACTTCCATGTCTTAAAATCGCCCGAATGACGAACAACGAACAGCAGGCATAGATCCAAATGAGGCCGTTGATGATAACTTCTTTGCGATCGAGGATCCGCAGGAGAAGGTAGAGGCTATAGGAGCGGCTTTCCAGGAAGTGTACAAGGCGAATGTTATCATTGGTCCGAATTACGATCTGGAGAATCAAGTCCTTGTGCACAATTTCTACCTTCCAAATGAAATTGTGAACTGGTGATTCGAGAGCTCGGGTTTCACGCAGTTCAGTGACGAGAATATGGCAAATAATGTCATCACCAATGAAATGGTATTACCACCGTTCATTTCGAGGGAAAAGCTCAAAACGGTGTTCGAATCGCTTAGAAGTAAGAAATCAGTGGGAACCGATGAAATACCGAACATTGTGCTTCGACATCTCCCACTAGAAGCGGTGGACATTTATACCACCCTGTTTAATAATGCAATGAATAATGCACATTATACAGCGCATTGGAAAACTGCTGTGGTACACCCATACCTAAAAGGGATAAAGATACTTCCAATCCGGCGAATCTCTTCTTCCAAACATCAGTAAGGTTTTCGAGAAGGTAATCAATAGAGTCCTGACTAAGTGGGTTGAGGAGACAATATAGTTCTGGATAATCAATTCGGTTTCAAGGCGGGGCATGATATCATTCATGCTGTGTCGAAACCGGTTTCTGATATCCATTGGAACAAGGGTAAGAACCAGTGCACTGGTGCCTGCCAGATTGACTTTCAAGAAGGCTTTCGATACCGTATGGTTAGAAGGACTCTTTTTCAAGCTGGACAGGTTGGGCATTAGTAAACCACTGCTGTATTTTCTTTTTGATATGCTCTCCAGTAGACAGTTCATCGTGAAGAATGGCGATGTGACTTCTGCTGGAACATTTAACATTAAAAACGGTCTGCAACACTTAACATTAAAAAGGGAACAACCTTTCGCTGGAAAAGTTACTGCCTTTGCAGACGACTTAGCTATAGCATGAGCAGTTAGTCCCTTGAACTTAGTAGCTGATATCAATCATGACGTTCATTTATTAAGAATTTGATTTTCTGGACACAAACTATTGGTTAGTAGCAAAACTAAACTTATGTTTTATAGCCTGAGCACGGAAATGACCCAGGATGTTAATGTTACATTCCATACATCAAATTGCAGAACGTATAACCTCATCAGTAATGCGTGTGCTACTCTTAATTCTAGGGACTCTTTTGATACGAGCATCGCTTGTAACACCAATTGCTTTAAAATTGAAAATGTTCATTATTTTAAATATCTGGGTATAATAATTGACCGTAATTTGAGTTGGTCTGAGCATATTTTAAGTGTGAAGCTTAAACTTCTTTCCAGTATTCGTTGTTTTTATCGCCTAAGAATTTCTTGTTCCAATAATAGTCTAAAAATAATATACTACGGGATTTTCCATTGTAAATTACAGTATGGAATAAGTTGTTGGGGGGCGCATACCTTAGTAAACTTCAGCAGCTAATTGTGCTGCAAAAATGTGCAATAAGAAAAGTCTGTAACTCTTCTCGCCTAGCTCATTCCATGGAGTTATTTAGGCGTATGAAAATTCTCCCAGTGCGACATCTTTTCTATTACAAGGTACTTACAATTTACAATGAATTCTTACGAAGCAATTCCCAATCATTTGTTCCAATCCCTGCCTTTCGTACTACAAGCTTTAGAAATTCTTACTCCGTTATGTCATGCAAGTTATTTAACAAACTGCCTATCGACATACGAATCATAACAACCCTATCCTCTTTTTCAAAAAAGATAAAATGTTGGTTTCTTGGTTTCGAACACAATAATATTGAGGTTTTGTTGCGCTATATTGTATAGTTACTTTTTTTTTTTTTTTCGCCATGAACTTTGATTTTAATTATTAATTTCTGAATTACTTTCTTACTCTTGCCTTTAATTACTGTTCAATTGTTTTTATATTTTTGATTAATGATTAATTTTTCTGTATTACTTTCTTTACTTTTTCCTTTAATTACTATTCAATATGTTTTTATATTTGTATTAAATTTGCTCACCCCACAATGAATTATTAACCTTGAAGTGACATTAGCTCTATTTTTTCTTTCATAAAATAAAAATGCCACTAACTTATTTTTTTTTATTTTTTTAAGCTAAGTTTTGAATAGAAATGTATGTACATATTAGTTATGTTATAAAACGAGAATAAAGAATACATAAAAACAAAACAAGGTGCGGTAAATTCGCCAATCCTATTCAATATTTACACAAGTGATCTGATAGGTTCACTTCACCATGCCATAGCGTATGCAGACGACTTAATCGCGTACAGATCAGGTCCAAAGATTGAGGTCATTAACATACTTTTGCAACGTGACTTCGATCAATATCTGTATTTTAAAAAACATATAGATGTTGTTCTGGCCAGGGCCAAGGCTGCTTTTGCCCTTACAGAGACTGTTTTATAACAGCCAACTCGATGCGAGGGTGAAGGTGATCTGTTACATGGCCCTTATCAGACCCATGCTTGTATTTGGATGTCCCGTGTGGTTCAACGTGAGAGCAAGTTTATTGGAAAAGATACGGGTGTTTGAGAGGGCTTGTCTTCGTTTATACAGAACACCAGAGTCTGAGTACATAAAATTCTATCCTAATGAGGTCTTGTACAATAGGGTGAACCTAATAAGAGTGGGCAATTTCGTCATTAACTTGACTGAAGACACGTTGCGAGAGCAATGATCTCATCGAACAACCTGATCTCAGAGGCTTATATATGTATCACGAGAGAGTTCGCTTTGACAGGTTTATTCCTCCAGAAGCGTTCCTCTATCTAGACAGCAAAGGTCTGATCCAGAACAGATTAGCGGTGCCGCTTATCTTCCACGTCGCTCGGACATCTGCTGCGACTCAACTACGACAGAGACGTCGCACATGGCAGTGCGGAGCGTCTCCAGTTCAGTAGGGCGGTAGGGAGTCGCGACATGAGCGATGTTTCTCGGCAGCACCAACAATTTTGGTGGCTAGTTGAGGGAGGGGTAGCTTCGTAGTCGAATTAATCTAGTACAAGAGAGCTTCACCAGGAAGCAAAGTCGGTTAGACTAGTTTTTAGGTAGGTTTATGGTAGTTATAAGAGAAAAAATTATAAAAAAATTATAAAAAAAATTATAAAAAAATTAAAAAAAAATATAAAAAAAAATATAAAAAAAAAATAAAAAGAAAATTATAAAAGAATAAAAGAAATGGGTAACAATTTTTATGAAAAAGGGATAATCCATACACCAAAAAAAAAAATTGTATATATGTAGGTATTTACAATCAGATAGTGTAAGTAGGTTAAGTAATTTAAGTTTTATTTTTAGGTAGTCCATAGGTTTATAGGTCTTAGTATTAAGCTTTACCCAAAAGTCCATGTACTAAGTTTTTTATGTAAACATAATTATTTTCTTAGTTTTACATTTAATAAAATAAATAATATAAATAAATTCTGCAAGAATCGTCGAAAGACATAGAATAAGTGTTAAGTTTAACTTAGAGTGCCCGCATGGGGCCAGTAAGATATAGTAAGGTAATTTTAAGCATTTTTTTGTCTAGCATATAAGGATTAATGAGTTAACTAAAATAAAAATGCATTTAAAATGAAATGAAAATGACACCCCATTCCCGATATAACAACAGTTATTTTTTTTAAACCCTTGACCAAACCTCATGCTTCCATCAAATAAGAAAGAAGGAAGCAGACATACCGAAGACAGCCTTCGCTACAATAAATGGGAAGTATGAGTTCAAGTTGAGTTGAGGCTACCATTCGGACTCAAACACGCACTGGCTATCTTGCAAAGAACTATAGATGACATTCTGAAACTTACATCGGCCTAATATGTTATGTCTACATCGACATTGAGGAAGAACATCGAAATGTCATTTCTAATCCATTGAAGAAGAGAGTTATCGATCCTAAAAATACGCATTTTCGGCAAAAGAGCCTGATGTCAAACTCTGTCAAATGCTTCTGAAATATCAAGTGCAACTATCTTGCTTTAACCAGGTTGATGTACGCTTTGGTTTCATTATCCGATAAGACATGTTATCAAATCACCAGTGGACCTGTTGCTACGAAAACCGTGCTGCCGGTCATTGAGAAATTTTCGTGTTTCGAGATAATTCATGAGCTGACGATTTATCAGCGTTTCCATGACCTTTTAAAGAAGGGACGCAAGTGCAATAGGTCTGCAGAAGGAGAGAGAAGAAAATCCGCCTTTTTTAGGGGCTGTCACACTAATGACAGTCTCAGTAGTAACACTTCTCTGAATAAAGCCAGTATTAGTCCGGACGTTAAACGGGACTCAAGTATTTGACTTTGCTTTGCATTACATGGTGCCGAAACCCGATGTTACTCAGTCTGCTTATAGAAGGAAAGAATCAACAAGTAGCAAACAAGTTCATTCCAATACATAAGTATTATAACAAATAATCAAAAAAAAAAAACCAAAACAAGAACATAACGGCGGGACAAGTGAGTTTATATATAAAAAAAAAACTACGAGTACATAAAGAGTTAGTGAAAATTTATACAGTTCCGACAAAAAGTGAAAGTCATAATAGAAACAGTCTATTTTCGTACAAGTACAAAATAAATAAATAAATAATTCAGATCCAACCTCTAACCTGAGAATTTGATGATATAGCTTTAGAGCTTGAGTTCAATTAACGAAACCAAAACTCCTCATTTTTAATAATGATATTGACATGGCTCAAGAATGGTGCGAGTGGTTGGAAGAATACCAAAATTTCTTCATTGTAACAAATGCAATATTAAAGTCAGTTATTGACAGCGATGAAGTTAAAGGTATTAATAATCTCGGGTTTAATACAATATATATATCAGATGAGGATAGAAATAATATGCAAAAAATAAAAAGTAAATTAAGGGAAGGCATAAGACATATGAGAGATGTAAATTTCATCGCATACGACAACTAAATGAATCGTTTGAAGACTTTCTGCAAAAACTGCAATCGCAAGTGGAAAAGTGTGGATATTGAAAATAATAAATGGCAAGCCATTCTAGCAATTGATTCTCAAAAGCTCAACTTAAAACTAGACACCTTTGCAGAATCTAACGTCTTGCCAGAAAAACCGCAGAAAAGCGAAAGTTGAGAGATCGACAACCAAACGATTGATTGCTTACAACAAGGAACACATCAAAGTGTTTGGCGAAACTCGATTGTAGTGCAAAGCAAAACATTGCGAGGGTCTAGTTACTTTCAAAATCGTTCAGGGCGATCTTCAATCAATATTAGGCCGGAACCAGTGTGAAAAAATGGGGTTCGTCGTTCGAATTAATAAGATCGATAAGGAAACAGAAAGTTTGGCTGCTGTAAGACATTTGAGTATGACATCGATTTCGTCGATAACGCCAAATTCAAAATAATTCCATCAAGGAAAATACCACACACATTGCTCAAAAGAACTAAACGCGAACTGGACAAAATGGTAAAACTTAAAGTGATAGAGCCCATATCAGAATCAACGCCAGTCAGCCCTATGGTCACGAGAAGCTGGAAAAATTCGTATAGATCCCGCTGAACTTAACAAATACATTAAACGACAACATTTTCCGATAAAAACAGTGGAGGAAATCGCTGCAAAAGTAAACAACGTACAATATTTCACAAAATTTGACTGTCAAAAAGGCTTTTGGCAGTTGAAAGTGACGGTAAGGACGTCCAAGTACCTAACAATGGGATCATTTTGGGGACGTTACTGTTACCGTCGACTACCCTTCGGTATATGTTTAGCACCGGAAGTATTTTCTGAAATTATGAATAAAACCTTGGATGGGTTAGACAAGTGTGAAGTGGCTATGGATGATATTTCATATACGGTAGCTCGGTACAAGAACTCAACAAAATCACACAAAGTGTAATAAATGTGAGACGGTTTTACATTAAATAAAGAAAAATAACAAACGAGTAAAATTTTTGGGGCATGTATTTACAAACAAGGGATACGAGGCTAACAACGAAAAGATTAAAGCAATCAAAGCGCTAAAAACACCAACATGCGTAAAAGAACTGCAAAGACTGCTGGGAATGGTCAACCAACTTGGCAAATTTATCAATAATCTGTCCGAAATGACAGACCTATTACGGCAGCTACTCCACAAGGACGTAACTTGGTCCTGGGGTTTTGAACAGGAAGAAGCATCCGCAATAGTCAAGCAAACGTTAACAACACCACCTGTACTTAAATACGTTAAGTTGTCGGTGTATGCCTCGGGCAAATCTATGGGAGCCTGCTTAATGCAGGACGATCAACCGGTTGCATATGCTACAAGATCATTCACATCATCAGAACAGAATCAACTACAGATTGTGTGTAACAAGTTCCATGAATACGTCTATGAAAAAAAAATTGCCATCGAGTCGGATCACAAACCACTCGGAACCATATTTAAAAATCCCCTTCATAACGCGCCATTAAGATTCCAACGGATTCTATGGGTTGTGATGCAGTATTCTCCAAAGCTTTGCTACGTCAAATGCGCTAAAATACCAATCGTGGACACCCTTAATCGCGATTGTATGGTAGAGGAGACAGACACCGATGAGGAATACTCAGTCCACCGGATCCTGTCAATCAGCGAGGAACTAAAAGAGGCGACAAGGGACGATTCTAAACTCAAGCTGCTACAAATGTAGTGCAATACGGATGGCCAGACAATAACAGGAATTTGCCACAAGTTGTGCAAAAATATGCGTCTTTCAAGCAAGAGATTACTTTCGAGCAAGGCATGTTATTTAAGGCAAATAAAATCATAGTACCAGAAAGTGAGATCCAAAACGTGGTACAGCCACGTAGGAATAATCAAGTCAATATCTCGAGCACGACGTTCATTGTATTGACATGGTCAGACAAATGACATCAAAAAGTTTGTAGAAAGGTGTGGTGTGTGCCAGCAAACACAAGGAGCAAACACACGCGAACCAACAATTTTGAAAACGATGGCGTACTACCCATTTCAGGTGGTGTCATCTGATATTTTCACATTTCGTGGAAATGAATGTCTGATAATCGCAGACCATTATTCGGGCTTCATCGATTTCAAAAAATTATAAACAGCAACAACCAATTAAGTAATTTTTTATTTTCGTCAATGGTTTTCAGTACATGGTATACCAGAAGTCTTAGGAACTCTTAGAAACAGACGGTGGCTCTCAATACACACCACACAGGTTCACTGATTTTTCTAAAGAATGGGGCTTTAAGCATCAAATTTCACCATACTACGCACGCTCAAACGGATTCGCAGAAAAAAATGTGCAAACAGCGAAAACTTTATTAAAACGCTGCTGGTTGGATGGAACAGACCCGTACAAGGCGCTATTGATGCTACAAAATACAGAACGCAACGAATTATTAAAATCACCCTGTCAAAGATTGTTCAGTCGGTCGACTAGAACAATAGTTCCTATTGATCAAGGACATTAGTTCCTATTGATCAAGAACAATTGAAACCAAAATTAGTCGTTGGTGAAACAAAGGAATTATTAAAGTTGCGAGAAAAACAAAAGATCTATGCAGAACCCAACCAAAACCAGGAGACAAAGTGATGGAGAAAACTGGTCATCGTGAGTGGAAACTGGCTAAAGCTATCGAAGAGATTGGCACGTTCGGTAATCATAAAAACCGGGAATGGTAAGAAATATAGAAGAAATACGATCCATCTAAAGAAGACTAAGATGATGATACCAGATCCAGCGCCAATCAAAAAGGAAACCGCACTAATCCCAAAAGAGGAACATGTGCCAAAAGAAGCATCTGCTTCCAATGAAAAATCCACACCAAACGAAACATCCACATTAAATGATGCTCCAAAAGTCAACCCAGAAAGAAATTATGATCAGGACACAGCTGGGACAAACCAATCATCACCATAAAGGGTCCCGTTATCAGTAAATTCCAATTTCCCCTCTATTCGAACACGCCTGGGACGAGTTATCAAAAAATCAACCAGGTTCGACCCATCGAGCTATTAAATTCCACTCTCAATTTACATCATTATTGTAATTATTATTATTCATGTTCTGTAATTAGTGCGGCAATCTAAAATTTATAAGTCGATTTTTCCTAAAATGCACTTTAGTTGACTATTCTACCTTTTCATCTTTTTTTTATTGAAAAATGAAAGATGCAACACTAATGACAGTCTTTATTCTGGAGGTGTTGAGCTGACCGCAAAGTGTGTAGCAAGCAGATTGACTGTGTCCAAAGAGCTGACAGCTGGAATGTCATTGTATGTATATGAGCATTGGAATGGAGGATGAGGCAGAATGTTTTTGACGACCGACCAAACAATTTTATTGCCATTGGGATATTGTAGTATGTTTGCCTCAGATGTTGGTCGTTTTGGAATTTCACACGTTTAAGAAAGGCTTTGCAGTCATTCCTGGCTCGTTTGAACTTTTTTCAGTTTTCCTTTCTCGAGTTAGCCTTGTAGGATTAACCCTGACAACCCCTTTGCAGTTCGAGTCGTACCACGCCTTTTCTTTTGGTTTGATACTCTTCATCCGATGAGGGATAAAGGATCTGATTTGAAAGAGAATGGTGTCTGTGATCATATCAGCAGCGGCATCTACGTCGTCGAGGAAACATAACGACCAGTTAGAATTCCTGAAGAAGCTGTTAAGTCCGCTCCAATTGGCTTTCTCGTATTGCCATACGGTTCTTTTAGGAATCATTAATCTAACTGTGTAGTCGATGTACGAGACATTAGCTGATATGACACAGTGGTCGACGAACCTAGAGCGGATATCACATTGAGCGTGCACTTATTAAGGTGAAAAGTTAGAAACAAGTCCAGGGAGTTGGCGGTATGGCTATTAACCTCTGGTATACGTGTGGGCTCATTTGCAAGCTGGGTCAAGTTGTTTTCCGCAGCGAAGGTCACGACACACCGTCCTTCGGGTGTTGTCTGTGCAGAATGTCGAAGCCAACCAGAATTGTTAATATTGAAATCGCCCGTAATCACGATTTCAGTATGAGGATACAGGGATTCTTTGAATGGAGTCAGACAGCGCATCAAACTCGTGAAAGGTCGAATTGCTGTTTAGTTTGGGGCTTCTGTAAATAAGGGAGTAGTGGATAATTTACTTACGGAGATGGTATTTTAACCACATAAAGTTGAATTCCGGATTGGAACACGGATCACATTTTGGTGGAGTTTGGTAAGCTACATCACTACGCCCTTATGTGGCGAGACCGTGGTGAGAGAAGAATAATGGCATTAGTTCGTAGCCAGGTAGCTTCAGATCAAGGTGATCTGTTTTTTTTTTGTGTACCATCAGCATGGCCAGGCAGTTAGAGAGTAGTTAGATCGCGTATATGAAAATTCGTGGATAGGGTGGAATGGACTCAATTTTTTGGGTGCCATTGAAAAGGAAGGGTAGACTAAAGAACCTGAATAATTACAATGAAACAGAAGCTCTCTCCTTTTTAGTTAAAGTCACATTTTCCCTCGCTGACACTACTTGGCTGGAAAACTATTTTAAGCAGAGGTTAAGAACCAATACTTATAACTGCGAAAATATGTCAACTGCCAATGTTTTTGAGCTTTCTTGCTTCAAAGTATGAATGTCTGATTTTCAATCCTCCCTAAGATTAAGAGAATTATGTAGGGCAGTATTTGAGAGATGTTACTCGTCAGCATCAGAAGTTTGTTAAAAAGGGCAAAAACCTCTTCAGTGTTGCTTTTTAATCCCTTAGGATGCAAAGTCGGTATTAATTTTTATAGGTAGGATTAAGGTAGTGTGAATATTTAAAAAAAAACAGTAGTTAATTAAATTTAAAAAAAGTAAACATTGAGATAACAAACTTTAAGCAGGATTAAGTTTATATTTAGATTAAATTTTAATAAAAAAAATTAATAGTAACACATACAAACAAGAATTAAGATAGTATAGGTTAATTTAATAATAAGTTACGATTATTTGTATTTTGTAAATTTTATATACAGTGCTGTGAAAAACATAGACCCAAACTAAAATTCAAATTTTTTTCACACTTTATTTTTAAAAAAATTTTTTATATTTTTTTTTGTCCTAAAATATTGCCAAACAATACCAATTCAGGGAAAACCCTTTAATGGTGTATTTGCCTTTTTAACGGGAATTTCTAAAATTTCAATTCCGGCTTGTAGAATTTTTTTTACTACACCTTGAGAGCGATTTATTTCAGTGGTAATTTGTCGCTGCGTCATTCCACTATTTTTTAAATCGACTATTCTTTGTTTTCAATGCCAGTTGATTGCTTACCACGTGGCATATTTAAGGCTGCGAAGAAAATCACTTTTGAAAAAAAAAAAACTGTTTATTATCACTCCAGGAGGTTTGTACTGTTTTTTAACAGTAGTGAGCACACCGACCTTCGCTTAACAACTAAGTATGCCGTCGAATAAAATCTTGACTTTATACTTTATCACAGGTGAATTTTGGGTTCTTTTTTAGAAAGAATGATATATTTCCATTAAAAAGGGAAATATACCATGAAACGGTTTTCCCTGAATTGGTATTGTTTAGCAATATTTTAGGACAAAAAAAAAATATAAAAAAAATGTTAAAAAAAAATTTAAATTTTGGTTTGAGTCTATATTTTTTTACAGCACCGTACACATGGTATAAGAAAAAAAACCAAGAATTTTTTTTAGTGTCAGTTATGTTTAATAAAATAAATAAATATGTATGTTTTTATTACGCCGTGGGTGGCCCTGGCTCAAGTGGTAGTGGACTGGCTTCCAAATCGGAAGGTTTGATGTTCGAATCCCACCCTCGCCCGAAAGACATATCATCCATTTTTTCAGTTAACGAAAATCAAGTAAGACGAGTAGTTGACTAGCAATCAACATCAAGCCAACTTCCACTAAGAATTTAGTCTCCCCATTAAATGTTGGATGCCACCCATGGAGCGAAGTAACCACTGAGCCCAAACATCTTTCTTTCTCTCTAACATTAGACTATTCTTCTTTTTTCTTATAAATTAAAATGTCATAAAACAGTTGCTTTTTAAGACATTTTACCACGTTATCGAAAACTTCGCCTTATAGAATATGTAATAGCATACTCCATTCTTATTTTAATTGCAATGTGATATTGTATAATATTTTATACGTTTTAGTTTTTAGTTGAAAATTAAAAACAAATTATATCGATTTTCTATTGCCGTAAAATGCGTTGATTTTTTCCACGAACCATTGTTCTGCCCTGCGATACTAAGTTTCCGCCCCGGAAATCCTTAAGATCTGATATGGGTTTTGTTTATATTCACCCTGCATAATATTCATTTGCGTTTAATTTTAAGATTCTTTGCAAATCTTATTCCATCCGTGTGGCGACGCATTGCCTGTACAAATTTACTTTTGTGCACTTTTATCCTTGTGGTAGTCTCCAAACGTGGGTATTTAACAGTTTTCTTTTAATTATTTCACAGGTATCGAGCATCTACCCATTATCGGCCTGAACTTCAACCTACTGAACGGGCTCATAAGTTAACCATTTTCTTGCATCATGTTGCCAATTTGATGTACTCTATCATTCAACAACAGTATACAGACCCTCGTGTACTTGCTTTTTGGATGGCTAACAGTTCAGAATTTCTTCATTTTTTGAAATCTGATAGGCATATCAGTGCATTTAGTGTTCAGGCACAGGAAATACTTGCAGAGACCGTACAAACTGCATTCCGCAATTTGGTTAATTGTTATCGAGTAGAATTATCACAAACACTTAATCAGTTCTTATCAGAAACAATTGATCATGATTCGGCTGCAGGACTAGTGCTTACTGTTTTAGGATCAGTCATGGCTCTGCTTCGAAGATGTCGAGTGAATGCAGCTCTTACAATACAATTGTTTTCTCAGTTATTTCACTATATCAATGTGATATGCTTTAATACGGTAATATATATCTTGAAAAATAATTCTACTCAAATATATATGACAATTATTTTGTAGATTGTAGCTAACTCTCATATGTGCACATCTGAATGGGGAAAGATTTTAGTGGACCGTTTACAATTGCTAGAGTTGTGGGCAGAACGACAAGGGCTTGAACTTGCTGCAGACTGTCATTTAGCCAAAATTAATCAATGCGCCCAGTTTTTGCAGGTACATATTTTTTTATGTTTAAGTAACAGTAGTGGTGATGTTAACTAGTATAATTGGTTAAGGCTCCTAAAACTTCTGTAGAAGAGATCCAAAAATTGGCATGCTCTTGTTTTCGCCTAAACTCCCTTCAAATGTCCGCATTATTGCAACGAGAAAAGATACCCCGCGCCTTAACTGATACAGTGATCAGAATGGCTGAATCGGTAGCAGATGAGTTGACTAGAGCAGATGGAAGAGATGTACGGCTAGAGGAAATTCCTGAACTTCATCTAGCACTTTTGTTACCTGATGACGGATTTAGTTGTGATGTCGTTCGTGGTATCCCATCAGGTTTAGTTGATTTTCTTAATCCACTTCAATCTGCGGGAATGTGTCGATTGGCAGCACAACCCACAAGTATAGGACTTTGGACTGTTTACATGCATCAATTCAATGTAAGTAGCAAACATATTTTAAAATAAGATACAAAATAACTCACAACATATTTAGATGCGTCCTTCGAGTTCAATGTCTAACAAATTACCACTACCTGAAGTTCAAGTAATAAAATTACAGAAAAATTCTAATGGAATGGGGTTGTCAATAGTGGCTGCAAAAGGTGCCGGCCAAGAACGGTTAGGTATTTATATTAAAAGCGTAGTCCCGGGAGGTGCAGCTGATTCAGATGGTCGATTACAAGCTGGTGATCAACTTTTACGAGTTGACGGACAAAGTTTGATTGGAATTACTCAGGAAAGGTATGTATTGTATATAATTTATACTATGCTAGCATTCTTATGTTTTTGCTATTTATTATTTTAGAGCTGCAGATTACCTAGTTCGTACTGGTCCAATAGTGACTTTGGAAGTAGCTAAGCAGGGAGCGATATATCATGGTCTTGCGACCTTACTACAGCAACCAAGTCCTATCAGTCAAAGAGGTAAACGATGACATAAATGCATTTATTTTAATATCTTAGTTGCTAAAGTATATCGCTAATTGCTTTACAAATATTCTATACATGCTGCTCTTCTTTAAAGAATCGGAGGACATATTCCCCAATCGGCGATCTATTTCAAATGAAAATATAAATAAATACTTATCGGATCCTTTGATTCGCCAATTGAGCTCTTCCTCACTGCAGGAAAATATTTGTCAACAACAATATCAACTACACATTGATCCCCGTTACAGAGATACACGAACAATAGCAAGAAGTTCGTCAAATTTACATTTACCATCAGAATGTTACAGTCCCATTCGGAGTCGTGAATCGAATCCACCTATATATATTGAACAGTACAATGATGACTTAAACGTTAAGAGTAGGTCAGATGACTCCTTTCCAAACTTTTCGTACTCTGAAGCTCACCAACCGCTTAATGAAGATGGAATCGCTTCTGTAGCTGACTCGGATGATATTCCTTATATTGATGATAATTCACCTAAGGACGAAGTTCAAAGCTTTACGCCTGAAAATGAAATTTTTGGAAAAAGCTCAGGGACACGTGGTAGAACGACGTCGTCTACTGAAGGAGGAATTATGATTTCGGGTGAGCGCCGGTCAACAGGCGGCTACAGAAAGACTGTAAGTTTTGATTTAGTTATACCTGCTGTTGCTCAGAGAAAAAATAGTGGACCTATGGACTGTGAACACTCGTCATTCAAAAAGAAATCGCTTACCTATGATGAGTTAAGTAACCTCTGTAAGAATACTTCATCCATTGAGTCTATTGATAAGTGGAATTTTGAAAATAAATCAATCGAAAATAATGACTATTGGCCACAACCGCAAATATACCCGGACCAAGAAAGTAAGATCGAATGCAATACTGACAAGAAGACAAAGAGAGAACTAAATCCAATCCGTTCGACATCAGGAAACCAATTTAACCGGTCAAGTATAATGAGAAGAGCCTCTTTAGCAATGTGCCCAGCTACTGTTCCAATGGAAGTTCCTTCAAAATCAATCCAATGTTTTCTTGAAGAAAACTATTTATCAAATCTTAGTAATAGCCATGCTAACACAACCATGTCTCCTACTAAAAAAATTAATGTTGTAGGAAACTACAAAAGGAGCAATTTTATTGAGGGACAGGTAAGACAGGTAGACTATCTTCTTGAACAATTAGAAGTCAGTGGCAAATCCGAAAATCAATTTCATTTCACAAACGCTCTGTCTCGTTCAAACCCTGATGTCAGTTGTAAAATTATCATTGATTCGAATAAGCTTACGAAAATCGAACAAATGGGAATAATAAAACAACTTAAAGAATGGAGCTTATGTGCTTCCATGGGTAATAATTATATATTTGACATGTATGTCAGAGAAGATCAATTATTAAAATCTACCAAATGTTTTTCTAGCACAACAGAAATAAATCAAGGCCGGGTAAAACGTAATCCAAACATTGCAAGTGCTCCCAAACTTAAACTGGATGATAATGATGTTTTTTTTTACGCGTAACAATCAACTTTTGTACTGTTTTTCCCTACTAAGTTAATCTTCTGATTTCATTAAACTTGAGGAAAATTATAGAACTTATCCGGTAGCTATAAAATGTATCCTCAATATACACTCAAATTTGTCAATCGAAAAGAAAGCTTCAATTACTCTAAGGGCAAATAAAAAAAAAACTTAGAAAAATGAAGATTATATTTGATGAGCATTCTCGCAGACTTTTTACAAAGAGATCTATTCATCGCTTTCTTATGATCACACCAATAAACTTGTATGCATTTAAAGTACGAAAATAAACTTTGTAATATTCTTGAGATGGAAATGCAATGGAGGCGAGATTTAAAGTAAAAATACGTTTTTGTATATATTTTTATATATGCATGAATGTTATTGTTTTTATTTTAATTTAAATTTTGATCTGCTATTGTTCTCTGTATAGTTTTGGTTATAAAGTAATGCATTTAATGTAACTAAGTTCACTTTTCTTATCTTCTCCTTTTTGAATGTAATAATTTATTATGTTACTTAATACAGGCACCAGAAGATTATCTGAAAGGGATATTTCAAAACTTGGAGATGAATTAAAATCTGTAGGATCTTTAAGTTCTAGTTCACATCTTTCTAATAGTAGATCAACTCCAGCGCTCCACCATTCAAGCAATAATACTTTAAGTAAGCTTGCGTTTTGTTTAATATATAAAAAGATAATGTCTATTCTATTTCTTGTTTACAAATATAGCCAACCCTAAATCACGAAGCACTTGCAATTTAGCAAACAATAACAACGAACAAGGATTTTATCAGAATTTGAGTGTTTATCGAGCTCAAAATCAAAATCAATCAGTAATTGGAGAAAGGTATTAGCATAATTAAAATAAGACTTAACCAAAATATTTTAATTCCTTTGAAGCGTATATTGAAATCAATATAATACTGGCTAAATTTGAGTTTTCCAGGGCATTTGATTTTTCTATAACTAAATTAACATGAATTGAAAAAATATATACATTTATTTTATTTTGGAAATCAAAAAACTGACAGACAGATAATTGTGATATCTCAAACGTGTTAGCTAAAATAATTATTAATTAAAACATAGGAAATAAAGAAAGACTATTTTTTATTTCCTGTTTATCTTAATTTTTATTTTAGCAAGTAGGAAATTATTTAATAATTTACTTTTAATTGTTCAACTTAAAAAGTAACATAGCTCATTCGCTACATACTAAGTAAATTTTTATCGAATGCTAGATACAATGGATCTATTCTACATAGTTCTTATATGATTGGCAATTGTTCAACTTAAAAAGTAACATAGCTCATTCGCTACATACTAAGTAAATTTTTATTGAATGCTAGATACAATGGATCTATTCTACATAGTTCTTATATGATTGGCAACAAATTGTTTGTTGCAGCATTTGTAATTTATTATTAGACTAATTTGGAAGCAGTTTAAATGCGTAAATCTCGAAGGTTCTCAATGTGCATTTTGGTACACGCAGTACACCTCAGTATTTTCCTCTTAAATTCATGTGCAATTCATAGGTTGATTTTCTTTGTAAATCCCCAAAGCTGAGAAAATGAGTATTTTGGAAAGCTCAGGAGTCTTTATTGACACTTTTTGAAAGACATAATTTCTAACAATTTCGTTTAATATAAATAATATGTGGCCGACTTATTAATTATGCCTATCAAATCAATTCAAAAAGATGTTTTATTTTATTATCTTTACTCATGACTTATAACGAATACTTAATAGATTGTATAACAAGCTCATTTGTATGCTTGCTCCCGCATACTTTTATGACTAGACGTAAAAGTGTTGGTGAACATATTAAGCAAAATATTTTAAATCAAAACAAAGTTTGCCAAATTAAAAATGACCAAAAGGAATAATTTATATAAAAAGAGCATTTTTTTTATACATGGATGTCTCCATCCTCTCAAATTTAGGCTCGGCGCCCTCTCGTAGAAGGGAACTTCTATTTACATCTGCAATTATTGACAGAAAAAATCGTTGAACATATTAAACGGAATATAATATGTAGTTCCTTTCCAAGCAATCTGCTAAGTTCGTATCAAACAAGCATTTTATCAATTCATTCGGATGATGTTCGGTATTTTGGAGCTTATTTTTTGAGAGATTGATTAAATACATGTGTAAGAAGCGGAGTTACGTAACTTCCCATACACATATTTTAGCCCATTTTACAGATTTAAGAAGCAGCGTTTTGAGAAAATACTAAATATATGGTACGTTGTAGTTTTTTTTTTTATTTTTTACAAAATTTTCTTAGTGACATTTTTCACCATAAAGGGTAGTGTCCCAGTGATGCTACCAAAATAATAAGACATCAGAACTGTAGCCTTTCCAGTTTTGAAGATGGAGCACATGCTATTTGCATGTATTTTTTTCTTAGCGAACAAAATTAAAAGCTTCTTTTTAACTTAATTTTTAAAAATTTTTTTATACAATAAATAAATAAAAACATAAAAATAATGAATTCAATGGATAGAAGTAGTCATATCTTGAAAGGGAACTAAGCGGATTGGAGGCACGGCGTAACGCGTTGTTTGTTCTCTCAATATCTCATGTTGCTCCCCAATGTGCTTTTTTTTTGTCTAGGAGGAGAGAGAAGAAGTTTCGCCTTTTTTGAGGGCAGGCTGGACAAATTTTGTTTTCCATCTTCTCGGTAAGAGTCCTAAGGGTAGGATTACTGAGTTGTTTTGCTGGCGTGGAAGAACAATTCTTCAGAAGAAGAGAAGATATACCATCTAGACCAGCGGATTTGTGAATGTTTAGATCTCTTGCTACTACACGAGTACGAAAGCGGATTCGTCCCATTGAAGATTCGATGCAGTCAAGTGTAGGCAGAGCCAAAGCACAATCTGGAAGTGTTGACCTGGGCGCAAAGTGTGCAGCAAGCAGATTTGCCTTCCCCAAAGAGCTGACAGCTGGAATGTCATTGTAAATGAGCGTTGGAATGGAGGATGAGGCAGAATTTCTAATATTTTTCACGGATGACCAAAAATTGTTACTACCTTTAGAAATTGTAGTAGTTTTTGCCTCAGTTTCTGAACGTATTGAAATTTCGCACTCCTAAGAAAGGCGTTGCAGTCATTCCTGGCTCGGTTGAACTTTTTTCGGTCTTTCTCTGTCGAGTTGGCTTTGTGGGACCGAAAAACCATTTCTCTAACCCTGACAGCCACTTTGCAGTTCGAGTCGTACCACGCCTTTTCTTTTGGTTTGATACTCTTCATCCGATGAGAATGGTGTCTGTGATAATATCAGCAGCGGCATCCACGTCGTTATCAAGGAAACATAACGACAATTTAAAATTCCTAAAGAGCTGTTAATTCCCCTCCAATTGGTTTTCTCGTATTCTCATACGGTTCTTTTAGGAATCTCTAACAGTGTGGTCGGTGTACGAGAAATTAGCTGATATGACACAATGGTCCGACGAGCACATCAACAGTGTACTTATCAGGATGAGAAACAAGTGCAGGGTGTTGGCAGTATGACTATCAACGTCTGGTATTCGCGTGAGCTTATTTCCAAGCTGGGTCAAGTTATTTTCCGCAGCGAAGGTCTCAATACACGACAATAAGATTCTCAAACCTAAAGGTTGTTGCATCGATTCGGTGTGAAACCATTTTAAGTTGTATAGTTGTGGACATCAACCATCCTCCAGTGTGTTGTAACTTCGATATGCACAAATTTTTTTCCTATTTCGTTTTGCTGCAACCCTTTCTTTTGTTTTACGTCTCAATCGATCTTGCAAACGAACATATACGAATGACTGACTGTGTCGCTGGTGTTTATCTGGATCGATACACTGCGGTGTGTACTCGTATATATTTATTGAAGAGGCACATCGTACATATACATATGTATAACATACATATATTTTGATAAGGGCCCCAATGTCACTGTTGTTCGATTTTATTTTTCAATTTTATTTTCATTCGCCGTCAACTTTCGAGGGATTTAGCTGTTTCTGGTTTTGAGCTTTTTCAGCTGAATACTTTTTAAATATTTTGCAATGTGATACACGTAAAAAGTAGTCTGGCGTTTCTTGTTCGATTTGTAAAAAAATCGAGGAGAAATTTCCCCGATCTGAAAATTTTTGCATGTCCTTCAAATGAAAAAAAAATGAAATTTGAGTAATTTGTGGAGGGGGGCATGAGATTTTAAGAGCGAATGAAAATATTTTGTTTGTCAAAATTATTTTTCTTCGAAATTTATTGGCAGAAAAATGCTTAAACGGGACGCTGTTCCCTCCTTAAATCTAAATTGTAATTTAAATTTAAACTTAAGTTTAGAAAGTCTTTCATCTTTGCTGCCAAAACGGAGAAGGACCTCTAGTAGTTCAAATATTTCTTGCGTCAGATGCAATAAATTATTAGAAAAATGCGCACAAGAGGAGAAAACAAATTCTGAATTTAAAAAAATATATTCAGCTGCAGAATTAAAATTCAAAGCTTGAGAAAAAAACTTCGCTATAGAATTAAAACACATAACGCTCTACGAACTAGCAAAAAATCAACTAGTTGATCATCGCAAATTCAAGTACTTGATACACCAGAGCATTCAAAAAAATTTTGTGGTATATTGATGGGGCTGTCCAAGTCGAGAAAATATAATGTTGCCGAAAGAGAACTTTCCCAAAACATTTTTTACAGATCTCAGAACGCTTATAAATTTCTTCCAGATAGACTGGAATTTAGACTTCCCCATGTATTCACATTTTATCGTTGGGCTCCTGTTAAAGGCTTACAACCTGGATTCCAAAACATTGCCCACTGTTTTCTGAAAACAAAGTTTGCATCATTAAGCCAACGGGAACGGAATGTGGTACTGATATTTGATGAAATTGGAACTCGTCCAAATCTCACGTACAATATCAAAAATGACTTAATTGGTGGATTTGAAAATCAAGGAGTGGATCGAAATAGATTTTACTGCAACGAAATTTGTGTTTTTATGGTAAACGGCCTCTTCGATAGCTGGAAAAGTATTTTAAACTATTTTGTTTCAGCAAACTGTGTCAAAGGGGTTAACCTGAAGCCTATTTAAGAAAATAATTTGACAATTTGCCAAGAACTTGGTCTAAAAGTGTGCGCTTGCTTGAAATTTACAAGTCCATACATAGCTCCAAATGCATTTGAAAAAAGTGTTCGCTTGGCAACGGAAACCTTTAGTAGGACAACGGCAGCATGAATACAAACTACTCATCAACTTAATTGCCTAAAAAATAGTTCAAATCAACACAGGCGAATAATGCTTTCGACTGTATGGATCGTGGGTCTCATAACGATAAAAATATTTTAAAGCGTGGAGTTCAGGTCGGAAATCCAGCTTAAACAATTTTTGTTTTACTTAAGATCAATGCAAGAGTCTACTAATCTTCCAAGGAATTTTTGTGTAAAAGGAACGCTACAGACAATAAACGGGGTTTTATTACTTAGTGAAGATATAACTGATGGTTTCTTCGGGAAAGTTGAGTATTTACTTACAAAGACTCATCAAGATTTTTTGAAAAATTCATTTTCTATTATTCACAGTAAAGGCGGTAATAACAAAAATCCTTCGGCGTACGAATTTAATGTTTTAATGTCAGAAATTCTGTCCTCAAATCTAATTGCTTTCTCTCCTCATAGTAATTGTGATGATGACGATGTAGAATTTTTAAATTTAGATACCTCCCAGACTCAACCGCACACATCAAGAACCTTTTTATTACCTGTAGCACGCGAGGAAACTGTATTTGATAATACTTTGTTCGAAAAAGTGATAAATGAAATCAAAATTACAAATGGAATTTCATTGGAAACAACTGCAATGCGTTTTTAACAGGATATCTGGCGGGTTAGTGATGATATCACCCTTTCCATAATCCACTGTCCCAAAATCCCATGCCCCAAAATCCCCTATCCCAAAATCCCTCTTTAAAAAATCCCTCGTTCCAAAATCCCCTGTGCCAAAATCCCTCGGGACAAAATCCCCCGTTTTTATATTTTTGTGTTTTCATTTCTGGCGCCAGAACAGTAACTTTGACATATTATCAAAGCTGGAGAACAGTAACTTTGACATATTATCATCAATAGCAGTCCTGGAAAGGTTATATCGTAACCAGCCCAAGACGATCACTGGAAATAAAGCGCAAGAAGTTAAAAAAAGCTAAGCAAAAATCGAGAATCATCTGAAAAACTAGACTTCCTAAAGACAATTGCGTCCAACATTGCGCTTAGTCGTAATAATGATAAAATTATCTATCTATCTATTGTATATATAATGTATTATAATACATACATACGTATATACACATAAACCTGAATTAATAAATAAGTATAAAACAAGAAAACAAGAAATTTTTTTCTATAACATCTAATCATATTTTCTAAAAAAAAAACGGGGGATTTTAATTTTGAAAACAGGGGATTTTTCGGGGGATTTTGGAACGAGGGATTTGATACAGGGGATTTTGAAACGGGGGATTATGGGTAAATGTGTGAATTCAAAACAGGGGATTTTAGAGCACGGGGGATTTTGGAACGGGGGATATCGGGGTGCTCCCGATATCTGGCGTTTAAAATGCTTTTAAAAAGCAAGTGTGCAAATTGTTCGAAATTATTCTTAAAAAGTTATGAAAAGTCCGTCAAAATTTTTCATTTTTGCTAAGGATTTTTCCCAAACTAGTGATTTTGGAAGCCTCTTAGCACCAACTAATGAATTTTTCAATATTTTTAAGCTCCATTTCAAAGTATACCATACAATTTTTAGAGATCGTCCGAATATTAGAAATATAAGGGAGAGAATATTCTTGGAATGATGAGAATAACAAAGCGAATTGGTTTGATGAGCAAAACCAATGCTTTGAGCATCGCAAAGAAATTCTTTACTTTGCACTTCTTATTCTCTTGCGAAAACATTGTGCCAGCAAAATCCAAAAAAGAATTACCACTAAAAATCAAAAAATTCAAATTTTGTCAGGAAAACATATGCAAAATAATCACGAAATTGAACCAACACCGCCAGAGTGAGAGGCACGGGGACCTTACTATAAACCAGCACCCCAAGTGTGAGAGGTACCGCGACCTCACTATAAACCAACACCCCAAGAGTGAGAGACACGGGAACCTCACCATAAACCAGCACCCCAAGAGTGAGAGGCACCGGGACCTCACCATAAACCAATACCCCAAGACTTAAAAGCAGTATCCCAAGTTGCTATTGCAAGATATACTTTCCTGCTAATCCCCTCTCACTGTTCTTCAAAAAAAAAAAAGAGATAACCTTGAACAAGAAATTTGTTCCATTGAGTCACAATCAGAACCTGAAATACAAAAGCAAACACACTAGGCACATGAAAATAAAAACCGAAATAATGAAAAACAAAACACAAAGGGAACATCATGTCTTATGCACGATTCGAAAGAGTTCGATCAAACTGAGACGTAATAGTAAATCCCATTCGCCTGAACAAGTGACATATTTTTTTACTCTGCATGCGATATCTATGTAACTTTATTATCAGTGGTACTAGTTTGTAGCCAGGTGGCTTCAGATCAGAGTGATCTGAGAGGTGTGGGCGGGGTTCTACGTGCGTTTCACTAAGTGCCAAAACATCTGATCTGTACTTACAGACATTGCTTTACAGGCAAATGCTGATTTGAATGACTTAGTTACAGCTTTTGCTGCTTGGAAACTATTATGAAAGTAAATCCCTAAAAGCTTAATTTCAGTGCATATAGGAATGGGCTCGCTGTCGTTAGACGAATCTTTACTGATTGGTCCAGAATTAATCTACAATAATTGTGGTGCTGGCGCTTTTGCGCAGGCTTACAATATTTGACTTCACCACTCGTTAGGCAAATTTTTGTCAGACTTCCAAGCAGAGGCACTTAAAGTTTTACGGAATCAACTCATCACCTACCTACAAGCTAATTCGGAAAGGCAAGGTTTCTTTGAACGCAGTTGGAAGGTTGAATTCACTGAATCCTATCTACACCGGGAAAATTGAATCGCCGGGGTGCGTCCGCTTAAGTAAGAGGTCTAGGCGCTTATGTTATTAGTGCTGCTACTAAAGGTACTCTCACTGAAGCGATTACTCAACTTTCCTCAAATGAAAAAAATACAGAATTTGATTCAATTCTTCCTGTTCCATATTGACATATTTATTTTCATATTAATTTAACATCCAAAACCAAATCGTAATAGCTGTTGCTACGAGGGGCGTTCAATATATTCTCGGTATCGATATGAAGGAAAATGTGAATTAAATTTAAATTGTTTTTATTTTTCAATATGATCTCCCCTAATATCAATGCATTTGTTACATCTTGAGATAAGCTTTTTTAAACCCTCAAAGTAATAAATTTCCTCTTTCTCTGCAAAATACCGACTTGAGTTCTTCATCATCCGAAAATCTTTTTCCACGAAGACATTTTTTCAAATCCGGAAACAGGAAATAATCACTAGGGGCAAGGTCTGGACTATAGGGTGGGTGTTGGATTTCTTCGAAACCACAATCTCGCGCAGCAGCCTTGAAAACTCGCGCCGTGTGAACAGGAGCGTTGTCATGAAGAAGCAACACACCCGCTGCGAGTTTACCCCGTCTTTTCTTTTTAATTTCCTCCCGCAAATTATGCAAAGTGGAAGCGTAGGATGTGGCGTTAATGGTTTCACCTTTTTTTTTGTACTCAATGAGCAAGATTCCCTTTGAGTCCCAAAAAACTGTGGCCATGAGCTTTCGGGCAGACGGAGTGACTTTGAACTTCTTCGGGGGGTCTGTTCCTTTTTTATGCCACTGCATGGACTCTTGTTTGCTTTCAGGGTCATAGTGGGGGACCCATGTTTCGTCCCCAGTAACAATTCGATCCATAACACCGTCCGCGTTCTCACTACACATCTCCAAAAGCTCTCTACAGCATGCGATTCTCACTTTTTATCTGAGGCGCTGTGAGCATTCGTGGAACCCACCTTGCACTGACCTTTGAAAGGTTAAGATGGTCATGAAGAATGGTGTGAATGGTACCAATTGAAAGCTTGGTGATCTCTGCCATCATTTTCACCTTTATTCGGGCATCCTCAAGAACAAGTTTTTCGACTTCTTTGATGCTTTCTCCCGTACAAGCAGTAGCCGGGGCGCCGGAGCGGGGGTCGTCCTCAATGCTCTCTCTGCCTCTCTTGAACTCACTTGACCACTTTTGCACAGTTGATAATGAAGGTGCGGAACCCTGGTAAACAGCCACCATCTCTTCATGAATAGTTTTTTGACTTTTTCCTTGCTTAGTGAGAAATTTAATTACAGCGCGATGCTCAATTTTCACCATCATCGCCTCAGTTGCCATTAAGATTCTGTTTAACTAGAGATAAAACGCGAATTAATAATCACATTTATATGAAATTTTACATGAATGCACTAAAATAATAGTATTACTTGATAAATAAGTCAATTTATATATGCAACTACAGCTTCACCCCGATACCGAGAATATCTTGAACGCCCCTCGTATTTGAAGATAATTCCTTGCTATATTTCCTTCGGATGGTTCAGGTTCAGATTCTTTTGTATATACATATGTAGGCTGTGCACAAAGCGTATCTTAAGAATTCCTGCCGCTATTTTCTTAAGTACTGAGTATTTTTCTTCATATTTTACCATAAAATAACGATCATAGTTATAATGGTGGAAAAAGCAATAAGTAGATGTGAGTGAATCGTCAGCTTGAAATGTAATTTACACCAAATCTACTGTAAGCCGTGCATATATCGATAGCTCATCTGAATCGTTAGTTACGGGTGTTTTCAAAAACGTCATACTAACAAAGAACTCCATTCCGCAGAACTAAATTACCCACTCCTGTGTTTATAGACGACAATATATCGTCATACTTGTGCAGATTAGTTAGGCATTCCAATTGTGGTTGCAGGCAAAGTTATAAGATTTTAGTGGGGAATAGTTTGTGTTTTTTGAAGAGGAAAGTTGTATGAACTATTGAAATAATATGTAACAAAATAAATAACCTTTTTCTTTTGAAAAAGCAAATCGAAAATTTTGCTGAATATTACTTTTCTTTTGCACTGACATGACGTTTTTGAATGCAACACAAACGACGATCGTATTAGATACTCGTATTAGGAGTGGGTATAAATAAAACGAACTAGTTAAAAAAACAGTTTTTCATCTCGTAACGACGTAGCCGTTTTTTTTTCACAAAAAAAAAAACAGTTTATACATATGTATAGTAACTACATTTATCTATTTGCACAAAATTCAACTCAGGCATGCGAACGGATCATTCTGTTCCGCAAATATGAAAAACGCATGAAGGAGAAAAACGAATAACATGATTCCACCCTGATACATAGTGGCCCTGGCTGACAGTAACTACATTCACGAAACGAATGAAAAAGCGTTTTCATATCTTTTAGTGCAAACGAACAAAAAACGAAAAAAAAACGCAGAAAATGTTAAACGATTTTCGTTCTCTCATAAAACATTATTTTTTGAGAAGCAAAACGGCGAAGGAAACAAAAGAAAAGTTGGATAAATATTATGGGGCTAATGCTCCGTCAGATTACACCGTCAAATATTGGTTTCGAGAGTTTCATGGTGGCCGCAACTCCACTATCGATCGAGTCCGCAGCGGCAGGCCCTCCGATGCGGTTACAGAGGACAATGTTAAAAAAATACATGAAATGGTGTTGGCTGACCGGAAAGTGACAAAGATTAGTACTGAGCGCACACGCCATATTTTGGGCAATATTCTGGATATGAAAAAGTTATCCTGCCGCTGGGTGCCGCGAATGCTCACTCCTGACCAAAAACACGAACGCGAGAAGAGTGTTTGGACTTGCTGATGCGGAATCGGGCGGACTTTTGGCGTCGATTGGTAACTGGATTTGGATCCCTCGGACTATTATCTCTTCCCAAACCTCAAAAGATGGTTCATCAGTAAAAAATTCAGCTCACGCGAGGTAATCATCGACCCCACAGAGGAGTATTTTGCAGACCTTCCGGAAAATTACTTTTCAAATGGGATCAAGAAGTTGGAAAATCGCTGGAATAAGTGTATCAAACTAAAAGGGGACTATATTGATTAATATTAAAAAAAAATATTTAAAAAGAAAAATGTTTTACTCGTACTTCCCAAGGAGGTCACTTTTCACTCCATCTAGTACTTCTAAACTGATTTATATACACTACAAACCGGAACTGTAGAACATTAGTTCTATATTAGTATACATATCATACAAAGATCCATCGACGAGCAAAAGAATTTAGGGATTCTAAGAGCACAAAGCTGCCAGGTAAGTGCGCCGCCCAGCTACTGGGCAGGTATACAAAACCGTAACGGAGCAACGAAAGCTTAAAGTTCAATATCTTAGTTAGTTTTGCTCTGATTTATTTAAAATTTTGACAGAACAATCTTAAGATGTTGTACAATATAATCATAGTAAAAATAAAAAAAAAATAAAAAAATTAAAAACGTTCGTCTCGATCCGCTAAGAAGGCGCATTTGTGTCAGATAAAAAGAAAAGCGTTTGTAGAAGACCAGCTAATGAATTTAATGAAACGAGCATAAAGAACTAGAAAAATATTCTCTGGAGTGACATTTTAAGAACTATAGTAGATTTCTTTCCCAACCCAACCCTGAGCAACTATTATCTAACCCCAACGAACAAAGCATAAAACTATTAATTTATTATTATTATTATAACTTTATTAATCAGTAATAAATTACAAGAATAATCTTAAATTACAGCACTAGCTACCAGGGCTTTGGCCTATTATAGTTATCATAAAAAAAGAGTTATTAGATATACTTAAACATAATATAAATACAAAAATTAGATCTTGTTTTCCAATTTTAATAAAGTTAGTATCTTAAAAATGTCTTTAATGTTTTTTTCTGAGGGAACAGTTAAGAGGTCTATCAGGCTGCTTGATCTATTGACTTTTTTGGACACTAGTTTGATGTTTTCACAGTCGTTAGTAAGGTGTTTTATATTAAGATTAACATTTTTATTGCACAAGTGACAGAGCGGTTGTTCTTGTTTTGTTAGAATATGGCTGTGAGTGATGTAGGTATGGCCTAGTCGTAGTCTTGTATAATATTTTAGCATACTAGGAGGTATATTATTCGGGTAACTGGATTTGTTTGCTTGCTTGGGGGTTGATTCTGGAGTAGTGATGAAGGTTTTTCATCGCAACAGCTTCTCTTGGAGTTCCAATATACGCGCATTAGATTTTTTTTTTTGTATCTTTTTTATTGTATATGTGGAATTGAATAAGTGGTTCATTTAGGGCTGCTTTTGCTGCTTTGTCTGCCATCTCGTTGCCAATTATACCAACATGACCTGGTACCCAAATTATTTTTAAATATTTGTTACCGATAATTTTGTCGCGTAGGCACTCGATTATACCGGTTTTGTTATTTAAATTGCTTAGAGCGGTTATTGTTGATAGCCTATCGGAAAAAATTGCAGTTTTTTTTGCTTTTTGTAGCCGTTGTGGCATTAAGAATGGCGAAAGCCTCGGCAGTGAAGATGGAGGTTGAGTTACGTAGAAGGCCCTTTGAAACTATGTTTCCGTTTTCTTCAACCACTGAAAAGGAAGTGCCAAGTTCGTTCTTAGAGGCGTCGGTGTAAAGGATTTTCCAACCAGTGCTTTTCAGATCGTTTATCGTTTCCATAAATATTTTTTTGTATACGACCTCGCTAGTATTAGCTTTTGGAAGCTTATGCAGGTCGATGTTTATGGAGTGTTTCAGCACTTTCCATGGTGGGAATAATGGGTGTTTTATCGACTTTAGGCAGACCGGTGTATCCCATTTGTTGGATAAATTTACAGAGTTGATTAGTGAGGATGGGTATTTCTGGTGTTTGGATCTTCGCAGAAGTTTTCTTGTGACCGTTTGAATAGGCGAATTGTTGCAGGAGTTGATTTTAAGAAGAATAGAGGCGGTGAGGTATTTTATCCGCTTTGTTATTGAAGGAAGCCCGGATTCAGTTAGAATGTTTTTGATCGGTGTTGTTCGGAATGCTCTCAAGGCTGTTCTTACTGCACTGTGGTAGGAAGGACTTATTAACTTCAATGACGAATTGGAGCACTTGCTGTAAATTGCGAGTCCGTAATCAATTTTAGAAAGCAACACTAACTTGATAACATTAACATTGCAAAAACTGTGCTTAGAGGCTAGGTACCTTATCATATTTACCCTGGTAGCGAGGCTTTTCTTAATATGTAAACAATGGGACTTAAAATTAAACTTATTATCGAATATAATTCCTAATATTTTTAGGTTATTTACATTTGGAATATATGTATTATTTAAATTACCAGAAATATTTTTATAACAGCTGTATTTTTTACAGATATGCAGTGTTTGACTTTTTTCTGCAGATATTTTTGTTCCAGATATGTGATTTTTTTGATGAAAGACCTGAACCAATATATTCATCAATATACAATAATGCATCCATCGTACTTCTATCTTTTCTGAAAGCTACTTGGTTATTGTCCAGAAGGTTATACCTATCCAGGAACCAAGATAGCCTTCGGGAAATAATCTTTTCAACTACTTTACTTGGACATCGTAGTAGAGATATTGGCCGGTAGCTGGATATGTTGGTGATGACTTCATTTGGTTTGTGTATGGGGACTACTGTGGCAATTTTCCATGTTTGTGGTATAACCCCGTTGGTTAAAATTTGGTTTTACAGGTTTAATATGCGCTGTTTCAAAAGTGTGGAATGTTTTTTAAAATAGCATATGATATTCTATCATACCCAGGTGTATGCCCTTTGCATGAATTAATGCAACTTTCAAACTCGGTTAGACTAATGTTTTCCTCCATTTGTTTTGCTAAATCACTAACGGGATTGTAAACTTGAAGATTGGGAGTAGAGTTTTTTTTGATTCACAAATTCCGAATGGAAGTTAGTATCATTAGAGGAAGTCGATCATTTGGAAGCGAAACATTCAGCTATTTCTATGGGATCTGATATTTGTTGGAAGTGATTTTTTATGGTTTTAATAGAAAATGGTTTGTAGTTGCCGGTAAGAGAATTAATATCAGACCAAAGTTTCTTAGGGGGAGAATTGGGATTGATATTGGAAGTGAATTTTTCAAAGCTGCACGTTTTTGCTTCTTTTGCAGCCTTCCTGAAAACAGCATTTGCTTTTTTAAAAACAATTAGATGCAACAATTAGGCTGCTTGTTTCGCTTGGCGGAGTTTGTCCAACTCATTACTTCACCAGGGCACAATTCTTTTATATGGGATATTTTTTGTTTGTGGAATGGCTATATTAGCTGCAAATCGGATGAATTTTTGAATAAGGGCGGCCTCTTTGTTGATATTAGCAGAGATGTCCTTGTTGGCCAAAAGGTATAATATTGAAATTTATGTACGACATTGTCATGACTTGTATGGTTATCGAATGCTATTTCGGTGATGATAGGAAAATGGTCGCTTTCATAGAGATCAGATAAAATATTCCACTTTGTGTTTGGAACGAGAGGAAAAGGTTAAATCTAAGTGAGTGAAGCTGTTATGAGTGGAGAAATGAGTAGGGAACCATTATTGAAAATTGCAAGGTTGGAGTTAATACAAAATTGTTCAACAGTTTTCCCGCGGGTATTTCCACTAGGGGAACCCCAAATAGGGTTCCAAACATTGAAATTGCCTATTATCAATATTGGTGTGTTAAATCTGTTAACAATATTTTCTAAGTCATGACTGGTAAAGGCTTGTTTTGGATGAATGTATATACAGATTATAGTTAATTTGATGTTAAGTTCTATTTCAACACCAACAGCGGAAATATTTGATGGAATGTTAATAAACTTGTGTGGAATTTATTTGTAAACAAGTAGCCCAATTCCTTGCTTGGTGGCGGAATTGTTGTTATAAAAATGGGGTGCATATTGTTTCGGATGATGAAGACTTGAACCGATAGGAACGTGTGTTTCTTGAAGAGCAATCACGGAAGGTTGGAATTCTTTTAACAAGATTTGGAGTTCATGGTAGTTATTTGAATAACCATCCATGTTCCATTGAAGGACTTTTAATGATGATCTTTTGAATAGGGGTTTTGTGGGATGTGAAGTTGTATTTAATTTCTGGCTCCGCTGCCCTGATGTTGAATCACCCAAGTTCCCAAGTGAGCTTGGAGGATTCAATCCCCTGGCAGCGGAGCTGTTGTTTTCGGAGTTAATAGAGACGTTATTGGTCATCATCGGTATCCATTATATTAACGTAGTAATTGTTTTCTTTAAGAAGTGCGTTTGTAACATATCGGGGAAGGAGGTGGTAAAACGCTGTTGCTTGTGTGTGAAGAGGTGCTTTGGAGGTTGATTTGAGTTTTGGTGGTAGCTGCAGGAGCAGTGATTGTTTGAGTCGTTGTTTTTGGGTTGTTGGAGATATTTTTTGTTGATGGTTGATTGGGATGGTGTGGAGCGGGGATAGGAGATGAAATTGAGGTTGAAGAAGATGTTGGTTTATTGGTGGCGATAGCTTCGTGTTGTGCTGGAGTGATGGTTTTTGATAATATTTTATTTTTGATTATTTCTGCTATAGATGGTTTGGTCACGGGATGTTTCTTTGGAGCTGGTAGTTGGTGTAATACAGGGTCGTCTCTATAGATCTGCCAGGCTTCCCGAAGTGTGCACCGCCGGTCAGATTTTATTTTGTTGACTGACTTGTGTCGTAGGAAAGTTGGACATGAAATTTCATAAGAGGTATGGTTATCTTCATTACAATTAATGCAGTATATGCGAGAGCAACGCTCGTGTGATGGTGGTAGACAGCATTCTTTGCAAGTTTTAGCGTTCTAGCAGTGGTTCTTCGTGTGTCCTAATCTTTGACAAATAACGCATCTCATTGGGTTTTGGATATATTCTTCCACTTTGCAGTTTAGCCAACCTAATTTTATTTGACTGGGACGACGTATCAGATCGAAGGTTAGAATGGCAGCTCCTGTTGGTACCAATTCTTTATTAATATTTTTGAACAATTTTTTAATTTGTATTATCTTTTGTGCTTTGATTTCGCTTAAGAGTTCATTTTCTGGAATGTCTCGGATATGGGGGGAATAAATTCTTCCTTGGACTGAGTTGAGAGTAGTGTGGAACGAAATTTTCACTGGGATAGAGTCAATATATTTTTCTTTTAGGAATTTGTTTGCAGTTTGAAGATTGGTCACTTTCACTAGAAGATCACCGGAGCGCATGGCTTTGACCTCTAAAATTTCCTTAGAAATGAATTCTAAGCCGCGATTGATTTGAAAGAGGTTATATGATGATAGTGGACGTAGTTTATCTTGCTCCTCAAATTTCTCTAAACTTGAAATCACGAAGTAGCGCGGTATATTGTCATCATTGGTAGAGATGGTTGGAAGTGGTGGGTAGTGAGGATCGGTAGATTTGCGTTTGGCTTTGGGGCGCTGGTTTAGAGGAGTATCGGGATCGAATCCGCTAAACCAGCTCTTTTTGGGGGGGTCGTTAGCCCCCGGCATTGTTTTTATGTTTTTTTAATACACCAGAGGAGTTTTTTATTCCAAAAATAAAGGGGGGCGGGGGGGTGAAAGAAAAAATAAATAGTTTAGAACGCCACGTGTCGGGAAAATTTGACAGTTCGGACGAATCGATCGGTATCAGTTGCACTCTTCACACGTCTATACGCGGCGTTTGCCAGATAACGACTGTATACAAAACTTAATCTAGTAGTACTCTTTCATGACTGCCAGACGATAAATTGGCAGCCGATATATTCGAGAAATGATACCAGCTTTCAAATTAAATATTTCAATGAGAACATTTTATACCTTTTTAAAAAGCATGTGCCAGTGGTAAAAAGAAGGTCCAAGAAATGCACTTTACCTTGGCTTACAAAAGAAGTCTTTGATCTCATGAAATCCCGGGATATCCTATACAGGAGATGGAGACGGTACAAATGCCCTGAAATACACACAGAGTTCAAAGTTATTCGTAATGCAGTAACCTCATTAAACAGATCTAGTAAAAGGTCATTTTATGCAAACAAGTTCAATGCCACCCATGGAGCGAAATAACCACTGAACCCAAACATCTTTCTCTCTCTATCTATCCAATTTTGCGAAAAAAAAACTTAGCACGTGCTCCAGCATTTTAAGAGTTGTAATACCCTCTTGAGTGTTAAGTTCTTTATAAAAAAAAAAACAAAGTTAGCTCAAACACCGACTTTTGGAAGACTGCGAGCACTCGGTTTGACTTCTGAAAGGCCAGCCCTTCCAAGCCTCATCAATTTAGTCGAACTTAATGCTAAATTTGTTTCTGCATATGATATACATAATCCGGCAAATATATCTGAACCGCAATGCAGTAGCGACGACACTTCCTCCCTACAATGTACCGACGAAATCAATGTTGGTAAAACGATCCTTGACATTACATCTAACGCAGTTGGATGGGATAATATCGTTCCCAAGTTCATAAAAATCCTGCTTCCAGACATTCTCATTCATATAATCCATATTTTTAATTCAATACTCATAACTTCAACCTTCCCCGAAAGTTGGAAAATTACTAAAGTGGTGCCAATTCCGAAATCTCCATCGCGCCCAGAAACTGAATATAGACCCATTGCCATACTTCCATTTCTGAACAAAGTCTTTGAGACTATCGTTAGTAAATAAGTCAAACATTAGTTAAACGATAAACAGCTTATTACAAACTGTCAGTCGGGTTTTCGTGCTAAGCATAATTGCACGACAGCTTTACTTAAGGTTTGCGAAGATATGCGTGAGGGCTTAGACCACAAAATGTTAGCACTAATTGTGTTTTTAGACTTTTCTAAGGCATTTGATTGTGTTGATCATAAAATACTAGTCATGAAACTTCGGACCCAATTCTTGTTCGACCGCGGTCGAACTGGTGTCGTCATATCTAAGTAATCGGTCACAGTATGTCCTTTTGCTCCATCAGGTGTTGCCCAAGAATCCGTTTTAGGACCACTACTCTTTATATGTGATATAAACGACTTAGCCGCGCGTCTTGTGAATTGTAAACGTCATATATATGCAGATGATGTGCAGATTTATTCTGTTTTTCCCAAATTAAGCAAGCGATAATTAGTCTAAACGACCAATTAGCAACAATTTGTAAGTGGTCATTTGAAAATAAACTCAGTCTTAATTCAACAAAGAGTAAAGCATTGATCATTAATGCTAGCCGAGTTAAAGTAGACATTCCTCTTCTTTATATTAATCGAACTCCAATTGAATATGTTGAAACATTCAAAAATCTTGGGATTTACATGAGCCAACAATTTACCTGGAGGACTCATATTACAAAAACCGCATCGAAAGTTTACGGAGCCCTTAGAGGACTTGTCCAACCTCGAACTATCTTCCCACCAAAGTTAAGTTAAAGCTTGTAAAATCATACATAATGCATATTCTATTATATGGGTGTGAAATATACTCCGGCATGGATTATGAATCCCGGCGAAAGCTGAATGTTGCCTATAATAGCTGTGCGAGATACATATTTGGCATAGGAAGATATGAACATATCTCTTTCTGCCCCCATCAAATTGTAGGTTTGTCAATCAACAAAGTGATGAAATATCTAACTGTACTACGAGGGCGGATCAATAAGTCCGTGACTTTTTGAATTTCTGACCTCTTTACTGAAACAGCAACACTGCTCCTGTCAACAGGCATCTGTCAGTTGACTCCTGCTGCGTCAGTTAGTTTGTGTTTGACAGCTATTTTTATCAGACTACTCACTAATTTGAGGAGAAAATGGAAAAAAGTGAATTTCGTGTGCTTATTAAGCATTATTTCTTGCGAAAAAAAACCATTACCGAGACCAAGGCTAAGCTTGATAAATACTATGGGGACTCTGCACCATCGATTTCAATGGTAAAAAAGTGGTTTACTGAATTTCGTTGTGGCCGTACAAGCACTGAAGATGCCGAACGTCCTGGACGCCCAGTTGAGGTCTCTACACCCGAAACAATCGAAAAAATTCACGATATGGTGTTGGCCGACCGAAGATTGAAAGTGCGAGAGATTGTGGAAGCCGTAGGGATCTCGCATGGCTCAGTGGTTTCAATTTTGAATGATCACTTGGCCATGAGAAAGCTTTCCGCAAGATGGGTGCCGCGTTTGCTCACAGTCGACCACAAACGCAACCGTGTAACAACTTCACAGGAAGGTTTGGCGTTGTTTAATCGCAATATGGAGGAGTTTTTGCGCCGTTTTGTAACCGTGGACGAAACATGGATCCATCACAACACACCAGAGAACAAACAACAGTCAAAACAGTGGGTTTCTAAGGGTGAATCGGCGCCAAAGAAGGCCAAGGTGGGTTTGTCAGCCAATAAAGTTATGGCGACTGTTTTTTGGGATGCACGCGACTACCTTCAAAAGGGAAGAACAATCAATGGGGAATATTATGCCAACTTATTGGACCGATTCAATGACGATTTGAAAAAAAAAACGACCTCATTTGGCGAAGAAAAAAGTTCTTTTCCACCAAGACAATGCAAGGGTGCACACATGTGCAGTTGCCATGGCAAAAATCCATGAATTGGGCTATGAATTGCTCCCTCATCCACCCTATTCTCCAGATTTGGCTCCGAGCGACTACTTCTTGTTCCCAAACCTGAAGAAATGGCTTGGTGGAAAAAGATTTGACTCCAATGATGAAGTCATCTCGCAAACAAAGGCCTATTTTGAGGACCTTGACAAATCATTTTTTTTGGAAGGGATAAAAAAATTGGAGAAGCGTTGGACAAAGTGTATAGAGCTCAAGGGAGACTACGTTGAAAAATAAAATTATTTTTTTATCAAAAAAATCTGTTTTAATCCACGTCACGGACTTATTGACCCGCCCTCGTATCACTACACAAAATTTTAACAACAAAACAACCGGAATATCTATTTGAAAAAATTAATTTTCCGCGTAATGTTAGAATTCCATTCCAAGATGCAAATATGTTAATACATCTAGACAATTTTTTGTTAACTCGATTCGCCTTTGGAATAGTTTACCCGTAGATATAAAGCTCACGACGAACAGAACCACCTTTAAGAAAAAATTGTTTCTTCAATATGCTACTCGTAATAATTCCTAATAGATTTTCCTACTTTCATACCTCTTCTTTTCCTTATGTTTCTTTTTCTTGGTACTTTCTTTTCCTTATCTCTTTCTTTTATTTAAACTTAACTCTTTAAACTAAACTCAAATTAAAGTAATGTACAAAAGCTTGTTTTATTTTTTAAAAGATGTGTTTTGTACACAAGACTTATGTGAACAATGAATTCAATATTAATAATAAACTAAACTAAACTAAAAACTAATGTTCGTGAATGCTCTAAAAGAAAAAAACAATGAGGAAACACGTGGTCGAAAACGCAAAACATCATCCCACACTGATCTACGCATTGTTCAACGCGCAAAAAAGAACTCTTTTATAACTCCGGCTGAAATCAAAACCGATTTAAATCTAAAAGTATACACTTCTCTGATAAGAAGACTTATAGAAAACAATCTTAAAGCTTGCCACTTTCCCTTTGAGTGAGTGAGTGAGAGTACGTTTAAATTTGATCTGTTTAAATAAATTCGATTAAAACGATATCAAATTATAGTATTGGGTCTACAAGTAAGTTTCCAGCATTTTTTTTCCAAAATTTGAAGTTTTATTATGAAAACATAGTTACAATGCTTTATTCAAAGTATCGTCCATCGGAAGCTACAACTTTCCCCCATCTTTCTGGCAATTTATGAATTCCGGACCAAAAAAATTTCTCGTCTTTCGAGCCCAAGAACGTATCGAGCCAATTTTTGATTTCCTCTACAGAGCTGAAGCGTATTCCCGTAAGAGCGTTCCGCATCGAACGAAACAAGTGGTAGTCAGATGGTGCCAAGTCTGTACTGTAAGGCGGGTGAGGCAGAATTTCCCATCCACTATTTTGCAAATAGTTTTTCACCGAAACCACTACATGTGGCCGAGCGTTGTCGTGATGAAAAATTACGGACTCATGCCCGGTCTCATATTCTAGCCGTTTTTCTTTTAATGCCCGCTTCAAACGAATTAGTTGGGTTCGATATAATGGTCCTTTGATGGTTTCACCACTCGAAAGCAGTTCGTAGTATACGACACCCTTTTGATCCCACCATATGCAGAGCATGACCTTATTCACGTGAATATTTCGTTTCGGCGTCGATTGGGCGGGCTCGCCGGACTTTGTATACGATTTTCTGCGTTTAGGATTATCATAATAAATCCATTTCTCATCACCAGTGACAATACGATGCAAAAATGATTTATTTTCATACCGCTGCAGTAACATTTCGGACATGCAAAATCGCCGTTCGACGTCTCTTGGCTTCAATTCGTACGGCACCCAGTTTCCAACCTTTTGAATGAATCCCAGTGCTTTTAAGCGCAGGGAAATGGCTTGTTGCGTGACGCCCAGTGATGCAGCAAGTTCTTCTTGAATCTGACACGGATCCTCATCCAGTAAAGCGTCCAATTCCTCGTCAAAACTTTTCGACTTTCCGGGGCGATCTTTGTCTTCAACTCCAAAACCACCACTTTTGAACCGTTTGAACCACTCGCGGCACGTCGATTCACCAATACATTCCGCCCCATAAGTTTCCGAAAGCAAACGATAGGCCTCAGCCGCACTTTTCTTCATATTAAAGAATAAAAGCAGCGCTTCCCGCAAATGACGTTTATTTGGCTGGAAACTTGCCATGATTTTGCTCGATAAAATGTACGACACCGATAGAACTGCTCAAATATAACGCTGCAAAGTTGTTGACAGATACAAAATCTACAAATAAAATACATGGGGTCTGACATTTCTGCCCGGGATCCACTGGTGGCGCCATCTCTGACAAACGCTGGAAACTTACTTGTAGACCCAATATAAATTATACAAAAGTAAAAGTGGAATTTTTTAATTAACAACTGTGTGCATAAAAACCAGTGTTAAACTGAAACAAAAAAATAATAATTCACTAGCGGTTATTAAATGGACAGACCAGATTTGAGAATATATACAATAGTGTAAGTACGTAATAAAATTTCATAATGAGTGAAGTGTGCAAGAGTAAAACTTGCGGTAAGCCCATAAGAACAGAAACGGGGATTAAATGTAGTGGTTTCTGCTGTGGAGTATTTCACAAGAAATGATCGGTTTGAGTGATTACGATCTTAACCTTTTGAATGAAAAGAAGAATCTTATGTATATGTGTAATGCATGCAGAGAATACTTAAAAGAGATAACGTTAAAAATGGACAATATATTGCAAGTTGTCAATGACAAAAAAGTACTACTAAGTAAACAAGAAGAAGAAACAAAATCTCTTATAGAGTGTGTGAAGATCATTATTGCCAGTTCAAGTGTAAAATCGAGCGAAAATGAGAAGACAAAAGTACAAAAAAAGAAAACATATGCGGAAATAGCGGTAAAGAACGTACCTCCTCTAATAATTGAACCCAAAGGTAAACAAAACAGTAGTAAAACAAAAAATGAAATGAAATAATGGATTCTGCAGGCACTGTACCGATGAAAACAGACGAAACAAGACGATAGAAGATCCGCTCTAATTCAGAAGACACTAATCCCAATTGTGACGACATGAACTGTTAGAAACAGACTATTAACAGATAATCTTCGTTCTCGATCCACTAAGAAAGCGCCATTTGTGTTAGAAAAGAAAAGCATTTGTAGAAGACCAGCTAATGTATTTAATGAAAGGAGTATAAAGAACATTAAAAATATTCTCTGGAGTGACGAAGCAAAAGTAATTTTTTTTGGTTCGGATAGTGGGCACCATGTACAATAAGACGACCTCTTAGTAATGAGTTCAACCCCAAGTACACCATTTTTCCTGGTCTGGCGTGTGAGACCATTATTTTTGACTAAAGAAAGAGATCATGACATGAAAAATATGTAGAAATATTGTACTAGAAAACGTCATGCTGCCTTATGCTAAAGATTGAAATAAAGTCGCTTTGGAAGTCCAACATGATAACGACCCCATGCACACCTCGAAAAAGGTCTAAGTTTTCGATTTGGCAGCTCAGTACGCCGATCTAAATCCGATCGAGGACTTGTGGTCTGAAGTCAAGAAAGAGTTGGATCTAAAAAAAATCTAATATGTCCGCATTATGCGTTGGGAGAAATGAAGTTTGGGAACGAATACCAGTGCAAAAGTGCCAAAATCTTGTGAAATCCTTCCCACAGTGTTACCAGGCGGTATTAAAAGCTAAATGTCATGCAACCAAATATTAGTTTAAAAGTAAGTTTTGTCTAGATTTCTTTTATAATTTTGAATTTTTTACTTATTCAAGGAATCACACATATTGTTTTTCCCAACCAAGAAAAACAAATGTTAATGTTTAAAAAAAAATCAATTGCTTTTTATATTTATTCTTGAATAATAGTATTGGACTTATAAAATTGAATTACAAATATACAAAAAATTATAAATAAAAAATAAAGTTATTTTAATTTTTTTTTGTTTTATAATTTACCCGCGTTCAAGGAATTGGGGTAACACTAAAATGCTTACACACAGCGTGGGCGAAGGGAAATCAGGGAGGGAAGAAGGAGGAGTACGATGAGCGTTGGTTTTAAATGTTTGAAGGTTATTATGACTAGGAAATAAAGAGCTAGGCAAGGCATTGCATAAGCGATTTGTACGGCTTGGGAATGAATCACGATGTTTCAAAGCACGTCCGAAAGTGGGCTTGAGGGCACACTGATGAGCATTCATAGTAAGACGGGTGTTATGGTTAAAAGTTTGAAGGAGCGGAATGCTACTGGCGATTTCTATGGAGCATTGGTGCTGGAAATAGCCATAAAAGACACGAGACATTAGTTCGGTGTTCGAGGGTGTCCATTGTCTGAGTGATATTAATATCACCTATGAGTTTTATCGCACAGTTTTGAATCCTATGTAGCAGGTGCAGAGATGAGCATTGTACTCCAATTTCGGGCGCATAAATACCTTATATATTGAGGCCATATCAGAGCGGGTGAAGTATTCCTTACATCGCTTGAGGAAACCTAGACATTTCGCAGCATTTTTGATGACACCGAATATGTGGTCATTCCAATGTAAGTTTCCATTGACACATACGGAGAATGGAAAGTTTTCGGTTTCGACGATGCAAGTGCCATTCATGGACAACGGCTGTGTATTTAAATTTCACTTTAATGACAGAGACAGCTATTATGCTATTAATATCAGAATTTAATGAGCTTAACATACGCTGGCATTCCCGTTCTACAGCCGAAAAGCAGAGAGCACTGCCGTTAGCAAAGGAATATATTGCATTAGAAGTAGCAGACAAGAGATCGTTGATGAAAATTAAAAAGCGTGTCGGAAACAGAATGGAGCCCTGGGGCACACCAGCATTTATTTTATGAATAGCAGACTTGAAGCCATCTAAGATGATTTGAATTACGATCCGAAATGTAATTTCTAATCCATTGAAGAAGAGAGTCATCGATTCCAAAAGCACACATTTTCGACAAAGAAGCCAAACTCTGTCAAATGTCTTAGAAATATCAAGTGCAACTATCTTGCTTTCGCCAGATTGATGTACGCTTTGGTTCCACTTTTCGGTGAGACATGCCATCAAATCACCAGTGGACGTGTTGCTACGAAAACCATATTGCCGGTCATTGAGAAGTTTTCGTGTTTCGAGATATTTCATGAGCTGACGGTTGGTCAGCGTTTCAATGACCTTGTAAAGAAGGGTCGTAAGTGCAATGGGTCTGTAGGAGGAGAGAGAGGAAGATTCACCTTTTATAGGAACGGGCTAGACAAATTCTGTTTTCCATCTGCTCGGAAAGAGTCCTAAAGAGTAGGATCGATGAAAAAGCCTTTGTCAGGATTGAAGAACACCCCTTCAAAAGAAAGAGAGATATGCAATCTGGACCAGTGAATTTGTGAATGTTAAGATCTTTAAGAACTCTTGCTACTACACGAGTACCAAACCACTTTCGTCCCATTGAAGATTCGACGCACTCAACTGTAAGCGGAGTCAAAGCAGAATCTGGAAGTATTGAGCTGGCCGTAAAGTGTGCAGCAAGCAGTTTGTTTAAAGAGCTGACAGCTGAAATGCCAGTATGCCATTATAAATGAGCGTTGGGAAGGTGTATGAAGCAGAATTTCTAATATTTTTTGACGTACGACCAAAAATGTTTACTATCTTTGGGACATTGTAGTAGTTTCTGCCTCAGTTTCTGTCGTATTGAAATTTCACACGTTTAGAAAACCGTTGCAGCTATTCCCGGCTCGTTTGAACTTTTTTCGGCTTTCTTCTGTAGGGTTGGTCTTTCTCTTTATAGCTCTCGTCGTACCACGTCTTTTCTTTTGGTTTGATACACGTCTTCCGATGAGGGATAAAGGACCTTATTCGAAAGAGAATACTGTCTGTGATTCTATCATCAGCGGCATCCACGTCGTTATTGAGAAAACATAACGACCAGTTAAAATTCCTGAAGAAGTTCTTAAGTCCGCTCCTAATCGTATTGCCATACGGAGAAATTAGGAACATTTTTTCTAACTCTGTGCCTGGTGTACGAATACGACTGGTTATTTTCCGCTTCGAAAATCTTAACACACCGTCCTTTGGTTGTTTTCTGTCCAGAATATCGAAGCCACACAGAATTGCGTGTATTGAAATCGCGCGTAATAACGATTTCAGTACGAAGATACAGGGATACAATTCTTTATATGGAGTCAGAAAGCGCATCAAACTCGTTAAATGTCGAATTGCTCTCCAGTTTGGGGCTTCTGTAAATAAAGCAATAGTGGATAATTTGCTTACGGAGATGGAATTTTAACCATATGAAATTGAATTGAACACTCTATGCATATATCCCAGTCTTTCTCTAAGTAACAGAAGTAAAAGCCTTATCGAATTTAGACATACATATGTATATTTTTGTTGATTGAAACTCAAGATTTTTCGAATAATTTTTGTCTAGTTTGCCTTAATGGGCGTTGGAGGTGGAGATACATTAAATGTCGAAATCTACGAGCTTTACAGCAACATCGTCTTGGTCAGAAAAGTGCGCATCAGTCGCCTGAGATAGATGTGGAATGAAGAGCGAATTAACATTACGCTGCTCTGTTACACATGTTTTTAAACTAACGCGTGTAACTAATACCACGTTTGTGTCTGCAAATTAGTTTTTCAACATACCTTGGTACTCAAGCATCGTCCAACGAAGCATACATAATAGCTGTAGAAGTCGATGCCATTAATTTATCCCGTACGATGCTTCCCAATTGCCATTGGACAAATCCAAATAGATTCCTCTGTTTTTAACTAAGCAGTCTCCCATTATTATTTTCAATTGCGATGGTGGCTAAAGTTTTTTTCGTGTAGCTAAAAACCCTATGTGATAAGTAGCTGCTTAGAATGCAATAGGTAGGAATCATTAAATGCTGGAAACCATCTATGGGGCGAAATAACCAGTAAACACAGACATCTTTATTTCTATCCAATTTTCCAAAAAGCTTAACACATGCTTCGCTATTTTAAAAGTACTCGTATTCATACCACCTTGAATGTGAAATTTTTTTTTAATTTTTTGTTTTGTTGTTGGTGGCTCTAAAAGACCGGGCGTATTCTGTTGCCAGCTACGTACTACTCATATTCTGGACAACTCTTCGACTCGAAATCGAAAACTCTTTGATCAAGATATTTTTGGTATCAATATTTGATTGAATATGATAAAACAAAAATAGGGCTTGCTTTTGTTTGTAGAAAACTGCGGTCCATGCAGCTTTAAATCAAACTGTCGCCAATTTTACTATTGACATTTACTAAATTTTATTCATATCATATACAGAAAAAGAATTAGAAGTTAATTTAATATTTTATTTATTTCCTATGCACTTAGGGGATATAGGTGCTCGGACATTTAGATACACTCTGCACGAATATTTTCTGTTATAAATTGACTTTATTGTCGCCCAGACTTTGGTTTATCTTCCAGTGTAGGCAAATTTTTGAACTTGTAACAAGTTGAGTTGCTGACTTGTTTAACACACAATAACATAAAAAGAATCGCACAACAATTCCTTATACTCACAATTTTTTTTAAAAACTGAACTGCCAAATGACAGTCAATCCAAAACTAATGATCTTTTATTATTCGTAAATTTTGAGTACTTAGCATAATTTTATAATTTTTGCATATTCCTTATATTTGTTTATATAAAGTTAAATAGGGAAAATATATTCAGTTTTAATAAAATATGTTTTGTATTCTAAAAAAGAATTCTTACTTTAATTTCGCATCTTTTTTTTTTCACTGAAAGATCGCAATTGGACTTATCGTGTTCCGCTGTTAATGTGAATAGTGAGAATTTGATGAGTTCTGTGAAACAATCAACATCATCAAATTCCATCAGCGGGGTACTTCATCCAAAACCAGTTATTTCCCCAACATCGATTAACGAAAACAATATTCCAAACCGTCCAGTATCTGCCTATTATCAAACTAGCGTAAGTCAAAATTATCCAACAAATACAAGCAATACTTTGATGCCTTTGTCGAATTCAATGTTGTCATCTATTGGCAATCATGGAATAAACGATAATATGATTAATATAAATACAAACGGGAACAAATTGACTTTATCCAATTCACAGCTGCTTCATACACAGCCGCACTCTTCTCTTCGTCCTTATAGTGCTCATAATTTTAACAGAGAACCGCAATCACAAGCACATTTGCAATTTAACCAATTACTTGCACCTTCGATGCCAAATATAACTGCAGTTCAAGCACCAAATGTTTATAACAGTGGCATATCATCTAGCCAAAGCATGCAGAATGTAACTATGCTACCGAATTCAGCAAATTCTGTGGAAACCTTTCAGCAGCATGGTTATAAAAGTGGGCAATACAATAACAATGAACAGTATCTTACAAAAACATCTACATCAAGTGGTGGACATGATCAAATTAACATAGAAAATGCTTCAATTAAGAGAAATAATCCTTTGGATATAGTGCAAGAACCTTTGTTGCAAGTTGCTGGTATGCCGCTTTCATCAAGTAATCACCAACTTCAACAACAAGAACAACATCTTGTAAATTCAGTAAAGTTACAACCAAAGTATAATTCTGACAAACAGCCAATTGTTTCTTCTAAGCCTCAGGTGATGCCAAGCAATCCTAAATATCAATCTGTTCGCGTATCACAAAGTTATAAACAGCCTCAGGGTTCGGAAGACACTCCACCACTTCCACCGTCTGCAACCCATCCTCTATATAAGGCCATAACACAAACGCCTATAGGAATAAATTATGTTGCAAGCACTCTGGAACCACCGAAAGGGAGTTTCTACTCAATTAATACGAATAATAACGCTCATCAAGCGAGCTTTGTAGGCGCCAACCCATGGGAACGTGAAGAAAGAGAGAAAGAGCATGAAATCAGACGTGAACATATTAGACACTGGCGAGATGAACAGATTTCTGAGCTATCAGGTCTAACGAAACGTTCCCTTCACCAGGAAGAACAATTAAAGACACTGGTTTTAGAAAAAGAGTTTGAAAGAAGGGCTCAAGAAGTCAAAGAACAAGAAGATGAGAGTGACCCATGCTTCGAAAAAGGTAGTTATCAAGAAACGGCTCGACATATAAATCACGGAAGTGTACTGCAAACGCCTCCAACAAATTTTCGTCAAAGAGATAAAGCGATAAATCAAGAAGATAATATAGCGCTGCCAGCATCTAAGTCAGATTCAAAACCTCTTGCAAAAAGTCACCAAATTTACCAGAGTCACACTCCGTTGGCGGTTCAACCAAAAAGCATACTTAAAAATAATCGCTACGATACCTCCTTTTCGCCTATAACACCGTCTTCTCCCTCAAAATCACACAAATCTGCAAGTTTTGCTGATGATAAACATTTACAAATGGAGCATTCTGTGTCTACCTTAACAAAAAATGTAGCAAATATTAATTTAGTTATTGGTAATGACGCAAACATCTCGGAACATTTTGTGTCTGCAGAACCCATTTTAGTACCATTAAATAATACTATGCCTAGTATAATTCCCCCGCCTCCTCCACCAGAACGAAATAGTTCATACGTAGTCATGTCACAGCAACAGCAGAAAATCTTTTGTTTAAATACAAATTTTTTGAAAAGTACTCCTTTATCGGAAATACCTGATCAAGAAAATATATCTACATACTCGAACGGTTGTAGCAATAATAAAAAATCTGGCTTTGCTGTGGGAAGTAATACAAATAATAATATACTAAAAAATATTCAAACACATGGTTCAAATGAAGCACATTCTACAAATTTATCCATCTCTGGCAATCTTCTAATCCTTGGGCGTGATAATAAACGAGTATCATTTCATGATGAAGAAAATAACCACATTCCGTCCCAAATTATGTCGTTAAAGAACGAACAGACTTTAACTAACGATCACCCAGAGTTTATTACTACAAATGAAAGATTACATGTAAGTTGAGAAAAATAGGTTTATAAACAATTCCTTTTAAAATTTCAATTATAACCGACAGGAATTAAAACCAGAGTATGAGTATAAAGATATGGCACAAACACCTACGACTCCGGACGCTGATGTGTGGAACTCAACATTGCAATCAACACCTGGTGTTATTGGGGCACAAGAAGTGTACAGGTAATTTGTAATTTACCATATTATTGATTTACGATACTAAAGTTAAGCGAATTTTTAACCAAAATAGTTACATGTTCTATATTTTACTTTTCCAATTATTCAATATACAATATAAAAAAATAAAATAAGTTAAAGAAACATTTTCAAAACTGAATCATAATCATCATCGATCGTTCTCATGGTCCTCACAATCATCTTCACAGTGATCATCACTTTCTTCATGTGGAGTATTGGATTGTTGGACACTTGTAATTTTATTGGCCCTTGGAAAAACATTCGCAATTTTTTTAAACTTCTTTTATCTTCTGTTTACTTGGCGTCTCGAAAAAAAGTTGTCCCCCGGTGAACCGTATAACTCATGACTGAATCATCTGAATTCAAAAAATCATTAGATAATCGCTCTCCCAAGGTATCCCTTGGAGAATTTTTTTTTTCGATTTTTTAATTTTTAGTGACACTTAGAAGTGGAAACACCGATTTTAGCTTAGAAAATGGGCCAAATTGTTATTGTAAAATTAATAATTATGAAAAACAAAAAAAGGCTCACAAGGATACCTGGTCATTTATGTGAGGAAGTATCTATATATAAATACGTGCTGCCCATTTTTGTCGTACGCTTATACACCGTTCTACTCAACCGAATGGCATGATACTTACACCATTGGCAAGGTAATTTCACGTAGATGTGCAGAATGTATTTTTTTGCCAAACGGTTGAGTAGAACCTTGGTAAACACATTTAAAAAATTTGGTTATTTTACAACATGACAGAAAAAAAAATATATTTTTTGAAAGTCAATGGTCAAGAAAAGGAAAGATGCTAGGGATAAGCGATAAGCATATAGTCGAATGGTTTTTGTGAATTTTTTTTTTTTGTTTTTATAATTTACGCGCGCCTAAGGGGTTCTGAATACCCTTATACTATTGCTAGGGCGCGGGCGGAAAGATAGAAGGAGGAGAAAGGAAAGTTTGTGATGTAGTTTGTGAAACTCAGGTGTGTGAATGTGAGGTTGCGAATTTTAACGGTTGTTTTGTGCTTGAAAACCCTACAACAGCCAAATCTACATGTCAGTGTTATGCCTTCACACGCAGATTTTTCTGGCTGAGTTCCAAATACACAAATGAAAACTTGCTGTGGCTAGGATTCGAACCTTGACCTTCCGAGTGAGAAGCGATAGCTAGTCATTTCATTTTCATTTTAAATGCATTTTTATTTTCATTAATTCATTTACACTTACAAGCTAGACAAAAAAATGCTTAAAAATTAGCTTAAATAACTTACAGATAATCTTATTCTAACTTACTGGCCCCATGCGGGCACTCTAGGTTAAACATAATACTTAAACTCTGTCTTTCGACGATTTGAACAGTCGTTATTACTTATATTTATATATTTAATTTAAACTAAAACTAAGAAAAATTTTTATTATGCAAAGGAAAAACTTAGTAAACGGACTTTTTATTAAAATGGTAAAAATAAAGTAAAACTAAAACTAAACTAAAACTAAAACTTATAAACTAACTACCTAAAAAAATAAATGAAAATATAAATTTAATTCTTAACCTACTTATCCTACCTTATTGTAACAGATATACAATACAAATTTTGTTTTTGCTTGTATGGATTACCCCTTTTTCTAGAAAAAAAAAGTTGTCACCCATCTCTTTTGTTCTTTTTTTTTTTTTTTTTTTTTTTTCCTTAGATCTAACTTAATGCTACCTAAAACTATGTAAGCCAGCCATGGCTAACAAAATAAACAGATGACCGACTTTGCTTCACATGAAGCTACCTATAACTTGAGGAATTCGACGACGAACCTTCCCCTCCTTCCAATAGCCACCAAAATTGTTGGTGCTGCCGAGCACCATCTCTCATGTCGCGACTCCCTACCACCCTACTGAACCGGAGACGCTCCGCACTGCCGTGTGCGACGTCTCTGTCGTAGTGGAGTCGCCTGTCCGCAGCTGTTCGAGAGACATGGAAGGTTAGCGGCACTGCTAATCTGTTCTGGATCAGCCCTTTCATATCGAAGTATAGGAACGCTTCTGGAGGAATAAAGCCGTCAAAGCGAACTCTCTCATGATACATATAATTAGGGTAGTAAGCCCCGGAGATCAGGATGTTCGACGAGGTCATTGCTCTTGCAATGTGCCTTCGTGTCAACTTAATAACAAAATTGTCCACTCTTATTAGGTTCGCCCTATTGTACAAGACCTCATTGGGATAGAATTTTATGTATTCAGACTCTGGTGTTCTGTATAAGCGAAGACAAGTGCTAAGACAAGCCCTCTCAAACACCCGAATCTTTTCCAATAAACTTGCTCTCACGTTGAACCACACGGGACAACCAAATACAAGCATGGGCCTAATAAGGGCCTTGTAGCAGATCAGTCTCTTTGTAAGGGCAAAAGCACCTTTGGCTCTGGCCAGAGCAACATCTATATGTTTGTTAAAATAGAGATATTGATCTAGCCAGATCCCAAGGTATCTGACCACATTTCGACAGGCAAGTGGCTGTCCATGTTGTCCGACGATAGAGAACTTTCGCCAATTCTTTCTGGTATCCCTAGAGGCCCCAGACAAAGGCGTCCTAAACAGAATGGTTTCCGATTTCTGAAAGTTGATTTTCAACTTCCAGTCATCGCAATATCCCTTAATTTTATCGAAGTCACGTTGCAAAAGTATGTTAATGACCTCAATCTTTGGACCTGATATGTACGCGATTAAGTCGTCTGCGTACGCTATGGTGAAGTGAACCTATCAGATCACTTGTGTAAATGTTGAATGGATCGGCGAATTCACCGCACCTTGTTGCAGACCGTTTTTAATGTTAAATATTCCAGCAGAAGTCACATCGCCATTCTTCACGATGAACTGTCTACTAGAGAGCATATCAAAGAGAATATACAGCAGTGGTTTACTAATGCCCAACCTCTCCAGTTTGAAAAAGTCCTTCTAACCATACGGTATCGAATGCCTTCTCCAAGTCAATCAGGCAGGCACCAGTGCACTGGTTCTTGCCTTTGTTCCATTGGATATCAGAAACCAGTTTGGACGCAGCATGAATGATATCATGCCCCGCCTTGAAACCGAATTGATTATCCGGAACTATATGTTTGTCCTCAACCCACTTAGTCAGGACTCTATTGATTACCTTTTCGAAAACCTTACTGATGTTTGGAAGAAGACTGATAGAGCGGAGATTCGCCGGATTGGAAGTATCTTTATCCCTTTTGGGGATGGGATGTACCACCGCAGTTTTCCAATGCGCTGGATAATGTGCATTATTCATTGCATTATTAAACAGGGTGGTATAAATGTTCACCGCTTCTAGAGGGAGATGTCGAAGCACAATGTTCGGTATTTCATCGGTTCCCACTGATTTCTTACTCCTAAGCGATTCAAAGATCGTTTGGAGCTCTTCCTTCTAAATGAACGGCGGTAGTACCCTGTCTTTGGTGATGACATTATTTGACCTATTTTCGTCACTAAACTGGGTGAAGCCCGAGCTCTCGATTCGCCAATTCTCTATTTCATTTCGAAGGCAGAAATTGTGCACAAGGACTCGACTCTCCAGATCGTGGTTCGGGCCAATGATAGCATTCGCCTTATACACTTCCTGGAAAGTCGCTCCTATAGCCTCTACCTTCTCCTTGGATCCTCGATCACAAAGAAGTTGTCATCATCAACTGCCTCATTTGGATTTATTCCTGCTGCTACAAGTATTTGTTCGTTATTCGGGCGATTCTAAGACACGAAAGGTCGTTTTGATTATTTCTCCGAAATATTTTATTTATTTGCGGGAACATATTCGAATTTTATTGTTCCAATACAAACTTACAGAATTTCTGTAATTTTCCTTTATTAATATTTGGAAGTTTTTAATTGACGACTTCAGTGTCACGAACTCCGGGTTATGTCTGTCAGTAAACTGTATGTACAAGGTTTTTAGTCTTGACAGCTGCCTACTCTTTTGGCGGTGCAGTGCGTCAGTAGTTGCGTTGCGGAATAAGTCTTCGCTGTCAGTGTGTTGATACCGAGGTATCGTTTTGTCCATTGTTCGTTTGATTGTCTCGTTCATTAGTCTAAGATACCTGTCAATCTCCTCGTTTGACAGATTTCTGTTGGACGGTGGGTAGAGCGAATCCGAGGAGAGTGCTCTCGTCAGTGTTCTGGAGAAGTGCGTCCAGCGCACCCTACTATAATTGTAGCAATGCCTTTGAACAAACTCGTCCAATTCCGCAATTTCGTTCGGAACGGTTATTTCGGTACTGAGACCGCAATGGTCACTGTCATACACAAACGTGCGTAGACAGTTTATGGTATGTTGGTTAGTACATGTCAGGTGTATTCGTGTGTCGAACAGCAAGAGGTCCAAATAGGAACCATGTCTGGGAAACGACGGACTATCCGTCGCCTTGAGGCCGAGTCGATACATTATACTGTGCTGGCCCCACCAATTAAGTAGTAGGTTCCCTCTAGTATTTGGTGTATTATTTCCCCAACCTCTGTGTCTGGCGTTGAAATCTCCGCCGATAATAAAATAGTTGTCTTCCAATTCCAGCCTTAGGAATCGAAAAAGTGTCTCGAGCTCTGAGATGAATAAGGTGGATTGAGTAGCCTTAGGTGCATAGACAGACACCATGTATAACCGCTTTCCACTACGGAGAGCGATGTACATGACGCATGCTTCCAGCACTTGGAACCTACGTACTACCCGACTGTATATTCTTTTGAAACGTATACCTTTTCTTACGAAAATCGCAACGCCACCTCCCTGAATGGAGTTGGGTCGGTTTCTCCGGTAAGCTTAGTTTCGCTAACCAAAAGCACATCAGGGGCTTGGTCTTTTAGCAATTTAAACAGTGCGGCTCTTCTTTCGAACCTAATCAGTGAATTAACATTCACTGCAAGGACCTTCAGGGTTTGCTCCGCCATGTACGTACCTATTACCACTGGAGGTGCGTTAGGCCCGGCAGCAGCGCGTATATTTGATCAACCCGCTTAGCCTGTTCCTGTATTTGACGCTGAAGCTGAGCCATCTGCCCCTGAATAGAGAGCAAGATAGCCAGCATGTCAGGTACAGGTTCAGGTGCTCTAGGCGCTGGGGCCTGAGAATCTACCTTTGCTTGTTGTACCGTAGTTCCCCTACATGCCGCCATTTGGGCGTAGGTAACTTGGGGAGTAACGGCTAGTGTTTGTGCCTGAACGAGTGGACGTTTAACTTCCACTTTCTGCTGCCGAGCCAGATTTACTCTTTTAATGTATTGGAATTTGGGACAACCCCGATAGTTTGCGGTGTGTCCCGTGTTCCTACATAAAGCACAAGAGAGTTGGCTTTTTTCCGACGCTCCGTCCTAACTTAGAGCGCATTCCTCTGACTTGTGGTTCTTTCCACACTTCACGCATCGAGGCTGCATTTCGCAGTTCGACGCGGCATGCCCGAACCTTTGGCAGCGAACACATTGTAAAATGTTATCGCTCCTCTTTAATTTTTCCCAGTGTACAACCTGGTAGTCTAGGACTTTTATACTCCTTAGAACATCCAGTTTGCTGTCGGGACTTAGCTGGACCAGGAAGAACTGTAGTTTCCTCTTCTCCCTTTTGGCTCTAGCCGTGACAAATGGCTTGACCCCCACGAATTTGAGCCCTTCACACTCTTTCTCTTTCAGCAGTGCAAGGAGCTCCTCCGGATCGGTCGACGGTTCTAACCCCCTCAGCAGCATGGTCTGCAGCTTTTCACCCTTAGGGGTGTAGGAGAAGAACTCCGTCGTCGAATCCCTTAAAAGGTTTTTAATTTTATGGTAGCGCTCCACTGTATTGCAGTGGATCGGGTGCCTATCTAAACTAATTCTTTTAACAAAAAAATTATTGCCTATGGCCGACTTACATAGCTCTATTGTATCTTTCAATTCGATTTTGTATGTGTTGATTGGAGGTACTCTCTGTGTGTGGACTTTTTGCTGTTGTTGTTTCTGTTGCTGCTGTTGTTGTTGTTGTTGTTTCTGTTGCTGTTGCTGTTGTTGTTGCTGTTTTTGCTGCTGCTGCTGTTGATTCTGCGGCTTGTGCTGCGGTTGCTGTTGTTGTTGCTGCGGTTGTGCTTTTTGTTGTTGTTTTTGTTGTGTCTGTGCCGGATTTTTCGTTGGCACTGTTTTTTGTTGTTGTAGGGGCTGTTCTTTTTGTTCAGCCTCGCTAATTTTGGGCTGCTGCTGAGAGCTCAGGAGTTGTTGTTGTTTCTCCTTTAGTCTCCTCGCCACTTGTTTGGCTTTAATAACCAGCACTTTTTCTTCTAGCTGCTTAATGGTGATATTTAGTGCATGCACCTCTTCTTCTTCATCCTCTGACTCGGTGGCCGCCAGAGGTTGGAAGGTATTCTCACCACCCATATAGTGACCTTCCCCGCCATCAGACACGTATGGGTATTCGTTGAGGTCTGACTCAGCTGCCGCCTTTGTTGACGTTGTTGGCGCCTCTTCCCTTACTCTACCAGGCAGCTTTTCGGTAGAAGCTGAAAGGGAGGGGCGCTTTACAAGATTCGGAGTTGGCTTCAACCTCCTCCTTCTCTTCTTCGAACTGATGTCAGATGACATCGTGCCATGTTCGACGTCACTCATCGCTGATCACACTTCTTATATTTTCACAATACTTTCTTTTTTTTTTATTTATTTTTAAAAATAAAAAGTCAATGAAACTTTTTTTGGGAATCGAACCCACGACCCCTGCTTTGCCGGTCGGACACCACTACCACTGGGGCCACCGATGCACTTGACAATAACGTCTCTAATAATTCTTTTCACTTATTTTTGTTTTCACTTTTTCACTTTAAAAGATGCCGAAACACGTCTATCCTCTGTCAAGGTCTATGAACGACTCCGATTGGGAAGCCAACACACTACCACTTGAGCCACGGCCGCCCACTTTGACACTGAAGCGATAGCTAGTACCACTACACCACGGCCACCCGTGCATGTGGTTCATAAGGAATTTGCTTGACTGCTTTGACTCATAAAATGTATTGTTTTGTGCTTTATGTAAGTTTGACAGGATTGCAAAAGAGTTTCTTAACTAAGTGGGATAGAGACTAAACAAAGTGGAAAAAAGAGGAACATAGTGACAAGTGACGACACTTGTGTTATGTACACGACAACTGTTGCTTTTTTGTTGTGTATTTGCAACGCGCATGCACGTTCGGTTCAACAACATTATATATATTAGTAGAAAAGCTGTGTAAAGGGGAAAGAGCTTTCACAAAGCAGGGGAATAAATCATGTTGTGTATTTGTTAGTACCTGTTCACATTAGCAGGACGATTGTTCGAAAGGGAGGGAACGCTTTTTACTGAAGTGGGAAGAAGAAGGGTTATTTCCACCGAAAATCCATTCCTAAATTGCTAAATTGGATAATCGTTGAATTTCAACGACGGGCGAGCCTAAATTTCAAAACAATCGGTGGAGTAGATTTTGATTTAAAGCGTCATCGGCTTCAAAAATGACAAGTGTCAGAAAATCGCTTTGAACGTTTAAAGTTCTGTATCTTAGTTGGTTTTTCTCCGATTTGTTTCAAATTTTGACACAAAAATTATATGAAGCAATGAAAAAATTTAAAAAAGGGTTTAAAAACACTACGCCCCTCTAAAATATTAAATTTTTAAAGGTATACAATATTTGTCCTACAAAGCTGCATTTGAAATTATATTTACTAATTAATCAGACTTTACATCATCAAAAAACAATACAAATACATTTGATCGAATTTAAAAACAAATAATTTTTAACATAGCTGCATCAAGGAGAAGTGGAAAAAATGAAATGATTATGTTTTTTTTTAAATAAGTAATATTGTAATCAGAAATGAATACTACTCTTTTCACATGAAAAATGTGCATTAGGTATAGGAAAGATAGGACGTTTGCCTCTTTCTATTTGTACAATGAAATGCATTAACACTTCATTAATCCCTTAAAGCAATAACCCAGAAATTTCAAACTCCCTATTTTGATGATATTCTGTTTTTACAGGATCCAGTTTTTTTTTTATTTCATTTATATTAAACAATGTGGAATATAACGTAATAACCTAATAAAAGCAATCTAATACGGAGAAAATTCTCTGTCGTTCTGATGACCTAAAGTAAAAACAATCTCTTATGTTGCTCTCTCGTTGAAAATATCCATGCTCTTATCTTATTGTGTTTGCAATGAATTTTTATTTAAAAAAAAAACTAACATTTAAGGCCGTGCAAAAAAATACTTAAAAATTAATTTAAATAACTAACTAAAAATAATCTTTCTATAACTACTCGCCCTTTGCTGACGCTCTAAGCTAAACTCAATACTTATGTCTATGTCTTTCAGCATAGGATAACTTATTTTAGTTATTTAATTAACTTACACTTTAAAACTGAAAAAATATATTTTTGAAAGTAAAAACTTAGATTCTGGACTTGTTTACATTAATGGATAAAACTTAACAATAACTTAAGATAAATCGTAACTTACTTAAGCTACATATGTTATATAATCAAATATGTACTTTTTTCTATTTATTTTATTTTATTTCTACCCGACTGGGAGACTGCTATATGGATATATGTATATGTGTGGTGCTTTATTCCCTCATATTATCCAAACGGCTGAATGGATTTTAATAAATGAGGTTTCATTAGATTCCTGTGAATCATGGGAGTGATTATATTAAGTATATTCAGTGTAGAGCCGCTTGTCAGGCGCCGTAATATTTTTTTTTAAATATGGCCCCGCTAGTTCTTAAAATTATATTAATATGGGCCCGCACTACTTAAAATTAATTAAAAAATTCATGAAACTCGACTGCGTAAAAAGCGAACTAAAGAGATGGAAACAAGAAGAAATAGAAAAATGAATGTTCTTAAAATGGTCACCGTTCTCAGCCTTGAGGGTGTGGTATTGGATAAAAAATATCGTGGACTATCTAAAATTCTTTAAATAAAATGATAACGTGGTCCAATCCTCCTCACTTCTAGTGTATTTTGCTTTTCTATGGAGTTTCTGTTCTGTAACTTTTTAGTTTGCATTGCCAATCAAGGGGGTTTCTAGGGCTTGCGATCACTAGAAGTGGAACAGTTCTTAATGAAAGCTTTCTTTAGGTTTGAAGTTACATAGTTTACGGGAGTGTCAATGGAAAAGCGATCAGGAACAATCTTGACCACTCGGGAAAGAATTGAGATTTGCGTTGCACGATATGGGATGCCACTATTTTAGGAAGTCTGTATTCCATTATCTTTCTGATGTAGCTGAAGTGAACATTTAGAGTATATAAATAGAGAGGAGGAAGTCCAGTCTCCAAATGAAGCATGTACGTTGGAGTGTTTTCTGGTAGACGAAAAATTTTCTTTAGGAAGTATCTTATTTTGCAACGTCATCATACTGGAAAAATCCCCAGACCTGTGGATTATAGTTCTTACTACCGCTTCAAAGAACTTGTACTTCAAACTTGTTGCGACGTTATTTTTGCCAAGGACTCCTTTCCAGTTACAGTTGATGGCTATTTTAGCATCATATAGTTTGGATCTGAAGTGCTTTTCAAGAGAAAGTTTGGGAGTCAGGATTACTCCTTGATATTTGTACTCTTTGACCTTTTCTAGTTCCTCACCTTCCCAGGTACGTTTCTCATCCCAAGCGTATCTCGACCGGAGCCATTTCTGAAAACCATAATTTTTGATTTATCGGTGTTAACCTTTAAATTCCATTTGCTGCAATATTGCTGTAATTTGTTGGCCATGAGTTGCATCATATTTGGCGTTTCTGCCAGTAGGACGATGTCATCTGCATACATTAAACATTTGATGTTTATTCCATTGAAAACAATTCGTCCTGGAAGAAAGGCAGTAATGTCCTCAAGGAATGTCAAAAAAAGCAAAGGGCTCAGTAAGCATCCTTGTTTGACGCCCATTTTTGTATCAAACCAGTAAGACAATTGTGTCCCATCGCACATTGCCGCTTGGTTTTGCTCTACTTTATAATACTTTGAGGAACTTCGTTGAAACTCCTAAATTGCTTAGTTTAAGGAAGAGAGCATTTCTACCTATGGAAATGAAAGCAGCCTTAAAATCCATGAAAAAAGTGTTTAGTTTCTTTCCGTTATCAAAGTATGTCTTAGCTATTATTGTTGACCTGAAAATGTTATCCACAGTGGAATATTCTTTGCGAAAGCCTGCTTGGAATTCACTTTATCCGTTATTCACTTTGTTAAACGCTTGAGAAGTACTATATAGTAGAGAAAATTTCCATTACTGCCTTTAAAAAAATATTCCTCGGTAGTTGCTTGGGTCTTCTACGTTCTCTTTTTTAAAGATTGGGAAGATAATGCTTTTCCTGAAACTTTCGTCTATCACTCCTTCATCGGAAATCTGATTAAAACATCCAGTAATGTATTGTTGAAATTTCTCCGTGGATTACTTATAAAATTCGTAGGGTATACGGTCTATTCCTGGTGCCTTATTCACCTTGCAAGCGTAAGCTACAATTGTTACCTCTAGAAGTGTGATCGCCGCATCTAATTCCATATTTTCTATGTAAGGTAAAGCAAACAAGTGATGATTTGGGCTAGTTGGGGGGTTTAACAAATTTTCAAAATATACTGCTAAGACCTCTGCTTTTACTTGTATTCAAGAGCGATTATTGACTTCTTTATTATTCAGTCCTCTAGCTAGTTTCCCAAAGGCACGACTGTCTCTAACTTTATTTAACTCCTGTGTAAGATTTTTCCAGTATTGCCTTTCTTTTTCTTTGCAGATACTTTTATACTCGTTATTTGCTTTTTGGTAAGCTAGCATGGTTGGTTGTTTTTTTCCTTATGTAAGCAATCAAATGATTTTTTTCTCGTACTAAGGCAATCTGCGTCATACCATGGCTGTTTTTTTTGTTGATCTTCTCCTTCCATCAGCTTGAAAAGGTTTCGCCGTAATAGCTATACACGACGTTAAAGTGTATATTCCTTGATTGGTTTGTGGTTCGCAGAAATCAGGATTCGATCTAGTTCTGTTTGGTAGCGTTATGCAAAATTTGGGAAGTAGCTGTCTTTCAGAGTCGGTATTCATATATTGAGTAGAAAGTTTGGCAGTGACCAATAGCGGAAGATGATAGGAGAACGGGAATTCGCCTATCTCAACACCACACATGCAGCTTGTCCATTCATCTCTTACCAGGCAGTAGTCTATCGCTGAAGAAGCGTTGCCTCTGAAAAAAGTGAGAGAGCCCTCTTCATCGCTGACAGGCTGATCGACTTACACTGAATTTTCTACCATTGCTATCGATTGTTTTGTCCTTCAACTTCCTGGGAGTGTCAGCAGTATCACCAATGAAATCTGGATGAAATATTTTTATTAAGATTAGTTTTTAGGTTATACGAGTATATTTTGTTTAAAATTAATTTTTAATTTGCTAATTTTAGTTATTTTTAAGTTACTTGATAGGCTGACGGTTTTATTGCTAATAACTGGGTTCCTGAACGTTGCCCACTGTATGAGAGCCTCTGGCTCCTGCTGTCACAGTTAACCTGTCACCAATTAAATGTCGAAGAAATGTTGTTCCGTCATCATCTTCACATGTGAGGTTGTTCTTGGCGTCCAGATAAAAAACATGTTTGCTTATCGTGATTTTGTCTCCTCGAATTTGTGTTTTAATTTTATTGTCCTTTGCTAGAATTTCTTTTCGGATATTTACCAATTGTCGTCTTTTTTCGCGCGCCGTTGCTGGGTAGTCTCTATTCAGAGAGATGCATTCGTCGCGAACTTTTGATGTCGGAGCAACAGATGTGTTAACAATGGTGTCCACGTAGTCTTTCCTTTTCAGTTGCACCATAACGTTATTTACTTTAGGGCTGTTTCACCGTAATGCAGTTGAATCACTTGACTTCAGCAAATTCAGGCAGATACTTTTTGCTTTTTCTGTCGCTATTTGGCCTGTTACCACAGTGAGGTGCAAAATAATGTTTTTTTCAATTGCTTTCTTTGCTAACCAGTTCACTTACTTTTCGAGGTCAAAGCATTTCGACTCCGTCTGATGCAACTTGTCTTGAAGAGCTGCGTTGTTTTGCATCAGGTCATGAATTTCGGCACATATATTAGTGAAATCGTAGTTAGTACTGCATTGACGGCTCTATAGGGTGGCCAGATAGCAATGATAGTTTTTCCAGAAATTGTTAAAAAATATTATCGAAATTCCAGCTCAATTGTAAATACACATCGTGAATTTCGTCGTGAGGTCGGTCGTCATCATGGCTTCAGTGTGTAGACAATTCATCGCACCGTGGAAAAGTTTGAGCGTGAGTACACTCTTTTGGATCTTAAGCCACCAGACACAGATGGGTGTGAGATGAAGAAAACAGCCGCGGTAGCGGCCAGTATCGAAGAAGACCCAGGAAAGTCGATTTGGCGCCGATCATCTGATTTGGGCATCGTCAGAGAGTCAACCCGGCTTATTTTGCGGTTGGATTTAGGCCTACATCGTGTATAATATTGTGCTGACGCAAGAATTGATGCCGGATAACCATAGACAACGCCGTGAGTTGGCTAATTGGGCGCTTTAAATGTTGGCCGGAGATCCGGATTTTGACTAAAAAATCATCCCGGACAAGGCCCATTCTTGGCTCAGCGGCTATGTCGAGAAGCAAAATTGCCGTTATTGGAACGAACACAATCCAGAAGTGTTCGGCTAAGTATTAATGCATTCACAAAAATTGACTCTCTGGCATGGCAGCATCATTGGACCTTATTTCTTTCAGAATGAGGTTGGAGACACCGTTACCGTCAATGGTCTTAGGTATAGAGCGAAACCATCGATATATCCGAGCTATGGTTCCAACAAGACGGCGCTACATGCCATCCAAGCGACGCAGCGTGAAGGAGAAATTTGGCGACTGAGTATTTCTCATAGCGAGCGTTCATCAATTGGCCGCCGCCATCATGCGAATTGACAGAACTCGATTATTATTTTGGGGGCTATGTCAAGCTTTCAGTCCACGCTAACAAGGCAACCACTTTGGACGAGCTCGAGGTCAACATTCGACGGGCTATTGCGGATATACCGCCGCACATATTGCACCGAGTCATCAAAAATTGGACCGACCGCTTGAAGCACTGCAGTCGAAACTGGTATGGCAGAATAAATTTTATATGTCACACCCTTGTTGTTTTATTTAATTTTTTTTCCACTCCCTTTCCGGACGAAG